>JAOYFF010000102.1:876703-892950 GCA_025773925.1 Cryptomyrus ogoouensis | reverse complement strand
TGCTTCCCCACACTGGCGAGAGTGGGACATGGAAGCATCAACATACATACCGAGATCTTTCTCGTAATCAGCTACCTGTATTTAGTGTGCGCAGGTGTTTAAACCGTGTGATCTGAGCCCCATACACGTTTGTAGAGCTTTCTGTGGAATTACCCCCCGCCTCCATGTCTGTTCACGGACAGTTATTGGAGATATATGGCTCCGAGACCTTTAAACCATGGCTTTGAACTTGGTGCAGGGCCATATCTTACACAAGACAACTGCGTACCGCACCTGCCCCCTGTTGTGTCTGGGCCGTTTGGCCTAAAACTCCTCCATCCCATCTCGCTTTCTCACACTCAGTTGGTTGTTCTGCTTCTGTAGAGTGCTTTCTTTCTCTGCCAGATTCTTCTTCTGTCCTCTGATTCAACTGTGGATCATGGACTCATCTGTCATTTCCAGGGCAGCGTGGGTTGTGGAAAACAAACCTCTGCCACAGATGGGGCTGGATACTTTAAGCCTCAGGCTAATATTAGTTTCCCTGATGTGCTTCACTGTCATGGGCAAGGACCTGCTGCACCCATTTCAGTGTATTGTGATGCAGCCGCCACACTCAGGAAACTCCCAGGTTCGATTTCCTGATGAAGGCCTGAAGGTGGTACAGGGGCAGGTTTGTGCCTTTGTGTTTCAGTGGCAGGGCGACCAAGCACCTGAATCCCTAGTACTGGCACTGTGAGTCATGTGACCTCTGTCACCATAGCTCATGTGTCATCATCAGCATCATTGTCATCATCATTATCATTGTCATCTTTACAATGACTTAGATATAATATTTACCAAGAACACATCTCGGTTTACATATCTGTTTAGTGCTTTTCATGTTTTGATGGAAATTGCTTTGAATTATGACTAAATAAAACTTTTGATGACAGGGAAGCCTGCCAACATCCTGCTATTTTGATATAAATCTTTGTCTCTATGTTTTGCTTATTTACCAGATTCTTTGGCCAAAGGGACATGCAGGGTCCAACAGTCCCTGGAGCAATTGGGGATTACAGGCCTTGCTCTGAGGCCCGATGGTGAAATCACACTGCCAAGTCTGGGATTTGATCCAGCGACCTTCTGATCACTGACAGAGCATCCTACCCTGCTCAGCCGCACGTTTGCAAGCTGCAATGCCTTTGGGGTAGAATGGATGTATTCGACCACTGTTTCTTCCCCAGTGCTTGCAGTTTGAGGTGTGACACACTCACTGTATGGTCACATGTTGTGCCTTGGCATCTGTTTGATATTCAGCTCCTACTGGATAGGCTTGTTATGAAAGATAGGAGTTACGATGGTGCTCTTGCTTCTGTCTTGCTGTCTGCTCTTCACTGACCCTCTGGTCACGGCCAGCCTCCTTTGCTGCTAGACTGTGCCACCCCTCAGCCCTGCTACAAGCTAGTATGGTGCGGTGTTGCCATGGAAACGGCTGCGGTGTTGCCGCAGCAGCGGAGACAAGTGTCTCTCATTAATCCACAGCCGCATGGACGTGTGAGCAGGGTATGGCCGGCTGGTAGCGCGCCAGCCTGGAATCTACCTCCTTTAGGTGTAGTGGTGCACCACTGAAGCATGGGGGGGGGAGATGATGCCAAAGAAGGAGGATTTGGGAGCTTTGTGCTGTCATGGATTTCCAGACTGGCAGGTTTGTCTGCTGGGGCCACGATGGGTGTGGATGTTCGGGGCCCACAGGTGTGGCTCTAACTGAGCTCTAATCAAGCACGCAGCCGGTGTGTGGGGTGTGCTGAGTCATGCGACAAGAGCTCCATTGACATCTCGCGACCCCTGTGACCTGAGCACGACATGTGATCACCACATTGATTATTTTTATTGTCTAATTAAAGACGAGGAGAACAATCACGGCTGGGTGACACTGTATCTATCATGAGAATGAACTCATTTTGGTCCCAAAGGTCAGGACCATATAAAATATCCATAGCATGTAGCTATAAATGACAGGGCACCAGTGAAAGTGCCTCAGCCTGTGACCTGCACACTTGCTCTGTGGCTCCTGAGACAATCTACAGTCTCATGTTACAAAATGGTGGCGAAGAAGCCATGACATCTTGCTATATCCTTCAGAACACTCTCAGCTATGCATTCCTCTGTCTCTCTCTCTCTTTCTCTCTCTCTCTCTCTCTCTCCCTCGTTCTTTTGTTGTGCAGAGAGTGAGGCTGCACTGGAAATATGGGGAATGATGGAAGCAAACTCTGCACCCCAGCCGGTTGTTATAAAGATGGCTTTTGGTGGGAACGGGTTGCCTCCATGGAACCCTACTGCCACACATGATGAGGCTAATTAGCAAGTTTCCCAGAAACCTTGGGGAGTCAACAAGTGGCTCTAGGCTGGGTGGCGGCCTTTGGCCCGGGAGTGGAATCCTGCAAGTCTTCAGCGTGCCCTTGGTGCTCAGAGGCAGTGGTCACGCAGGAGGTCACATGATATGAGAACTGTGGATGTAGCCCTGGGGCCTTGGGCAGGGCAGCAGGAGAAACCTGGGGGAGAGCTGAGAGCCTTGGCAGTGTGAGGCAGCGCTGATGGAGCTCTCATGGAGGAGCTTCTGCGTGCATCTGTGCTGAAGGAGGGTACAAGTCAGTCCACCGTCCCCCTAAACCAGTGTTTCCCAGTCCGATTGGGAAACACTGCCCTAAACACATGCATTTACAATGGGGGGGGGGCAATCTTATCCAAAAGGGGCTGGTGTATATGTGGGTTTTTGCATCATCTCCCTAATTACATTACTAATTACAGGACTGATTGGCTGAAGAGTCCTCACACCTGGGTTTGAACAGCTGACCTACAGGTGATCCCAAAAACCTGCACACACACCGGCCCTTTGCGGATAAGATTGCCCCCCACCCCTGATTTATCCACTTAAATAGAGACCTTTACAGCTGTATTTCTGGCCATTTCATACTGAGGTTTACATTTACATTCTACACATTTAACAGACACTTCTGCCCAAAAACGACATACAAGTGAGTCAAATGGCACATTACAAATATGCATGACCAGTCAAATTTTTTTGCACACCTCAGGTTTTTATTATCTTTCTATTTATTTCTTAAACAGCCTATTTTTTATTCTTAAGCATTAGAACCTTGAGTGAACAACTATAAATGAAAATATAAGTAAAATTAAACAAGTTTCCTTTATACCATGGAAAGAGTACGTAATAGTGCATGTCTGACTTCCTGTTAACTGGTTGTGTGGTGATGGCATAATCAAATTCTAGGCTGTCCTTTAACTTTAAATATACTAGTAAATATAATACTCTGCTGGTGTAACTGCTAGAGGAGGTTACTTTGATAATCAAAGTTATGACATGTTCTTGCTAATAAAGGTACTCAAATGGTGAACATACTTAAAATTTATTTGAATATTGAGTGTATTTTTAGTAAATGTTAAGTGAGTAAGATGCAAATGTTGAAAATCTCAGTGCAAAAACCTTTGCCTGGGAGTGTACGTGCTGTCATGGACTCAGCCAGGCATAAGCGCATCTAGACTGAGCTTCCATTGAAGGCCCAGGTACCACTGTAAGCAGTATAGGAGCAGGAGCTGCACAACGACTTCTAATAAAGCAAGAGCCTAAAAAGACTATTCAAGGACTATATGTGCAACATAAGAACATTTTAGACATCCATCCCATCCATCCATCCACTCATCCATCCCACCCATCCATCCATCCATCCCATCCATCCATCCATCCATCCATCTGCCTATCCATCCATACATCCACCCATCCATTTGCCCATCTATCCATCCATCTACCATCCATCCATCCATCCATCTGCCTATCCATCCATCCACCCATCCGCCATCCATCTATCCATCCATCCATCTGCCTATCCATCCATCCACCCATCCATCCATACATCCACCCATCCATTCGCCCATCTATCCATCTGCCATCCATCCATCCATCCGCCCATCCGCCATCCATCCATCCATCCATCCACCCATCCATCCATACATCCACCCACCCATTCGCCCATCTATCCATACATCCACCCACCCATTCGCCCATCTGTCCATCCATCTGCCATCCATCCATCCATCCGCCCATCCGCCATCCATCTATCCATCTATCCATCCATCTGCCTATCCATCCATCTGCCATCCATCCATCCATCCATCCATCCATCTTTCAATCACTTATCCTGCTTAGGTTCGTGGGCGTCCTAAAGCTTATCCAATTCTGCATAGGGCACAAGACCAGGCTGCACCCTGGACAGGATTCTGATGTGGTCACTACCAGACAATAGAGACGTAGGGAACTGGTTTCCACAGGATTGCCAAACATATTTACACATGTACATATATTCAGTGAACAGCTGCTGATACTGGTATGAACATTTAGGTGATATTCTCTGCTGGTTCTGTGTACTTAGGGGTATGACTCACCAAGACTCCTCCCTTTTACCATGCTTTTGGTGAATCTCCATATCTCGGCTGCTCCTGTCTCTGTTTTCATATTCACTAATGTGACATCAGCTGCTCCAGTTCAGTTTCTTCAGTTAACCTTGAGATGTGAGCCAGGAGATGCCCGGACCCCTTATGCTGGCCTTACACCAAACGGCCCAAGAAATTTCACCAGTGTCGACAATTTTCCAGTGTCAGAAGAAAATCATTAAATTTTTGCTAGAGTTGTGACACTCTCCTGTCATCTTGATTGCTTGGTGTAAGGTGGTCAGGAAAGATGTTTTAAGTCGATCTTTTTCTTGTCTTGAAGTTTGGATAAAATCAACCATATTTAATATTATCATAGGTCTTTACTTTTGGCTCATGCAAATAGTGACGTGGGCATTGTCAACATCCAGACAGGAAGCAGGAAAGTAGGAACAGGATGTCAGGTAGGGTAGATAGACACGGAGGATAGACAGACTTTGCTGTCCTCGCTCATGCAACAAGAGTTGTGTCCACATTCTATGATGTTTATCTCTTTTACTGTCTTATCACAGCAAACCATTGCTCACACGAACAGCTGTGGCCAAGCGTTGCTTCTGTTTCTACTCCATTGTTCTACAGTTTTTCTCTCCCTGTAAGTTTCCACCAGAAGCATGATGGGAAATAATCTCAAATGGAATCTAGCTGCAAATAGTAACCCTGCAAGATCTTCAAAATCATAATCCGTGACAAAAAAACTCTGTGACTAATGACACATTGTCTTTAGAAGTAAGAGGTTGTCAGACTTTGACAAGTCATTTCAGAGTCTTTTCAAAGTCTTGTAGTGTATTGTTAGCATTAGCAGGGAGATCAGTGACTAATTTATATGGGAGCACAAATCCCAGTTGCATTGCCTCCCGTCCTGGAAATTGATTCTTCATGGAAGGGTCTCTGAAATCCCGCTACAAGATTGAATTTGCCATACATGATGATGTCTCCAGTGAAATGTTCAAAGAATATACTCTCTTTTGATTCCAATTATACTGAATGACTTCCTACATCAAAGGTCTGATTTCTGATAGTAATTATCTGGTTGTGTGCATCTGCATTTACATGTGTGGGTGTGCACATATTAATACATCTGGATATACAATGGCATCACACAGTCCCAGACCGTTATGACTTATACACTTGAATCCATAAGTATTACTTGTAAAATAACAGTTTATTGGTTTGCAAGTTCAGGCTCTAGGAAGACTTCAGCATGTTTTTATATTATTCTGTATCTACGCCCCCCCAGTATTTATTATTTGGTATTTGTTGTTTCTCCACTGTTCCTTGTGTGCCACTCCATGACAGTGAGGCGGCAATAAAGTGACTCGACTTCACTCGGTCCATCGACTCATCTCCAGTCTTCAGTTTCTTCATTATTAAAATATTATGCTATGTTTCTTATGCTTGGCTATTATCCAAAGCAAATTGTGCAACCAGATGTTCTTGCCAAAGCATTCTGTATTATACTGATGGTTATAAACAAAGCCCCTGAGATTTCTACCCACAGCATTTCATCTAAAAGTCCTTAATCCCTTTGCTGCTATTGTCACACATTTGTGCTCATCGCTGTTCATGAGACCACTTAAAGAACCTCGTTTTGGGGTGCCTGATGGTCATGCTCTGCCTGTAGGATGAGATAATTGCATGAAACTAGCCGTTACTTTGTACTTGGTCTTCTTACTGTGAGCTATGCTTCTTGTACAAATCAAATGAAGCTTTCTGCTTCATTTGATTTTGCTTTGAGGAAATGTCATATACCTAAATTGACCTTTAGCGCGTCAGTGACCTTTGTGGTTCAGAAAACACTGGCATATTTCGAGAAGCTTTTTAAATGATGATTTCAAGTAGATTGTCTGAAAGTGTGTGCGATTATTTGAGCGTTAGTTCACAAGCACTGTTAGAACTTTGCAACTCTTGTGGAATTTAACTGGTGATTGTGAGGAAACACGAAAGATAGACGCTGGCGCAGATCAGTAAGGAAAGCATGATCTTTATTTCCAAAAGTTTCACACAGCCGGTATCACAGTTGCCGAAGCTTTCAAAGAGGGCGAAGGTGATACTTGGTGATTGGGGTAGAGGCCGCAATTGAGATCCGTGATCCATACAAAAGGTGGGTGATCGGCATCGGTCAGCAGCGGGCAGAGGCAGTAATCGAAATCCAGGGTGCAGGCACAAGTTGGGCAAACGGCGTCGGTCGGAGGTGATGGGCTAGGCATAGTTCAGGGGCTATGGAACGAAACCGAGGTCAGTACATGAGGAGACAGGCGCGGGTATGAATGCTCAAACTCCGGTAGAACCATGAAGATCTGGCAATGGTGAGTCAGACCTCACAGAAGATAGGGGACAGCTGGGATTGGCGTGGCTCTGAGGAGGAGCCACTGGGCCGATCATGGAAAAGAAGTACCTTCTCAGTCAGGCGTGTCCTGACAATGGGACGTCCTCGAGGGGAGTGAAGAAGGCGAGGAACGTCTGGGGTGATCCGTGACAGGTGATGACTAAAGTGAACAGAATCCACCTGGAGTGTGAAATGTAAAAGATTTGGGAGATGAGGTGTGGTTCTGAGATACAGTACCAAATCCAAAGATTAATTCCAAGAATATATTCCATATTGTTTGTAAACATAACATGAAATTATCTGACTTTATTATCTGACTATATATTTATCTACTTTACTGAAGTATTAATTCTACAATTAAATTAAATATTTCGATAGAATATAGAAGAAAGAAGGCAGAGTTTGCAACGCAAAATTTGAAATGTAGATTTTGGCATGTAGAGAATGAAACAGAAGATTGAATCTAATATGATGGATGTAATACAGGAATGTAAGGAAAGGGGAGATAGGAAAGATAGGAGCATTATGAGTGAGTGATTTAAGATGTATGGCTTTCATTTTTGGCCGGGTGCATGTGTGGGCTGGACAGTGCTGGGCCTTTTTGCAAATCTCCACGCACAGTCAACCTTTATTTGGTGGGAAGACCACAACCTCTGTTTGTTCAGTGCAGTATTGATTCTTGTGCTTAATAGCCAGAGAATCAATGTTACAATGGATGTCCGCTGATAAATTTGCATGTCCTGGTGTAAGGGAATGTGTTGGGGAATGTTCTGGAAGTTAATGTGAATGTCAGGGACTGATGGAATGATCTCGATGTAATAAGTGTGTTTGTATTTTAGTATCGATTTGTTCTTGGCTATTCTGTGTGGTTGAAAATCTTACGATTGAGTATAGAACTCCCCTAATTCCCTTTTTGGTGATGTTACTGCAGTAAACAGTGACTTCACATTGTGCAGTCTCTTTGATCTGTGAGGGTGTAATGGCTGATTTTATTATCATCAGTTAGACAGCAAAGTAGAAGATTGAAGGGGAACTTTGATTAGAACCACATGATCCAAGCATTTGGAGCGTCTGTGGACCACTCTGTGTCCCTCACATTCAGATGAAGATGAAGATGGCCCGTCACTTAGCAACCAGGGGTGGCAGCAGAATTGTTTATCTCAACACCAGACTGTTTTGAGGTTAATGGTTCGGAAGGGGTTATATTTTCATGTGACTGAGACATGCTTCTCAAACCTGATTAATTCTGGGAGAATCCAGCAGTTAATTCATTTGACATTTAACACAATGGTATAGTGCACTTGATTAAGTTATGTTATTAAATTTAAGTTCCTTCAAAGCACAACATGTTATTTGTCCTTGTAGTATCTTGGTGTACATTGTTATTATGTTGCTTCTATGGATATAATTTTTCCTTTGGCAACTCCAAGAGGCATTTTCAGAAGCTTTTTCAAGTTTTGCACATGACAAAATATCATGGCTGGAAAAAGATAGGGAATGAAGTCACTGTTAGAAGAGGTAGCATTGAATAAGTAAGACTGTGTATCGAAGTCCAGTGCTGACCTACATGTGGAAAATGAGGCCTGTATTTATTCCTGGGGTCTTGAAATTGGGACAGTCTTTTCGGTTCCAAGTTGAGTTCTGCTCTAAACTTGGAGAGACTCCACAGACTTATGGATACATGTAAACATTTTATATTTCCCACTTACCTCCCTAACAGATTTTTCCAAAGCTTTTGCATAGCTGTAAAGGTGTCAGAGTTTGGCTGTAGGATCTCAGTTGAAGAGTATGAACGCAATCCCTCTTCTAGCATTAAAAGCAGGGGAGGGAGTATCATGCCACGTGCGTGACTTGAAAGTATTGTGCTGATACACAAAGGTATATAATATTTAATTATACAAAATGAAGGCCAATTTTGTGGAAATGTAGAGGAATTGTACAATTGCTTGCAATTCCCAGTGTGAGGTCTGGTTGAGGATGTCAGCTGGGCTTCATTAATTACAACTGCTGTCACTGAGGTATCTATAAAAAGAAACGACACATGTAATGAATGCAGTGCCTAGTGCCTTCACAGGAAGAAAAAGTGTTTTTTTAGATTGTTCTTCTCCGATCTTAACCACACAGTGCACTAGTTACCGTCATAGTTGCTCTGCTTTGTGCCAGAAAAGGATCAAGGTTTTCTATCATCAAATGTACATAACCCATAAATAACTCTATCGTAAACAAACCCTCAGCAAATACATATAAACAATAAAGTTTCAGTTGAGGTGTATGGTGTTAACCGCACAGTGTACTAGTTACCTACATCACAATTACAGTTTAATGAATGCACAGCCTAGTACATCAGTAGAATAAATGGTGTGTTCTAGAATGTTCTCCTCTGGTCTTCCCTGCGGTGCCCTTTTTATCTCCATCATGGTCACAAACGATGAAGTGCTGCGGGGTGAGGTGGAGGAGCTGTCTCATATAATCTGGCAGCTGGAGAAGAACCTCAATGGCCAGTATGAAATCTCACATGCTCATCATCTCAGCGTCCGTCTTAAGATGTGAAGAGCCCTTTGATTCCACTGGATTTGCCGCCTTTTTTTGAGACCCCGTTAAGTCAGGTTTAACTTATTGGGGTGTCTAGTTAACGAATGGCAGCGTCTCCTCCGGTACTCATGAGTGGGGCCCTGACCACTACAGAGGTGGGTCTTACTGTGTGGTGTCCCAAGCAGCTCTTAAGCAGACACACTGTCACACACAGACACTTACAGGAATGCGTAATATACATGATCATTAGCTGCAAATGAGCGCATAAGCCAAAAAAAGCCAACACAAAGCCAATAGATGCACAACTGCACAAATAAAAGTGAGCTTACAGACACAACCAGGGAATGCAAACACGCACGGAAGCTCAGAAAGTGATAGACATGCAGTATGCACATGAATGTATGCACAGGTGCGTGCACATATAACAGCCAGACGGGACTGGTGGTAAATTCATTGCATGGAATAATTTAAAAACCTGTTACTGGAGCTAGACATTCTGGGGCCAGTAGTGGGCTGTTTATCTGTCTCTCTGTAATGGGTCCACTCACAGTGTAATGGGGAAAATCAATGTTCTGGCATCCCTCTGCAACCCAGCCGAAAACCTCTGGGTCCTAGTGCCCCCATGTTCACGGGTTAACTGACACCTACTCTTCATGCATGCTGCATCCAACCTTGACAGGTCACCATTCACGCACCCAGTCCAACATGCAACCCTTCCTGGAGGCCTTCATGCACACACAAGAGCAGAGAACGGTCTTTGGATATAATCACCTGGAGGTTAGGGAGCTCCTTTGTGACATGATACAGGATCCCTGTGCTTGGCGTGTTGGGGGGGATGCAGAGACATGCACTGGCGTATAACGGGAGGAAAGCTGCGGGGGGGGCTACTGTCTCATGCCTTCATCTCAGGGGCTTCAAGTCTGAGAGGCAGCACTGGACTCTGCACTGGAAGCACTGGAAGGCAATTGGCAGATGCCTTAGGTGAGAGCTCCCCCAGCAGGGCAAATAAGCAACTCCCCCAGAGAAAAAAACCTTTTAGCTTGATGACCACACATCGCCTGTAGACATAACGTACTTTTCCTCTGGCTGCCTTTCACTTTGGCGGCATGGGAATGGAGTTACTGGCCAGCCGTGAGGGTCTCGTCTTCACTGCATTTGTTTGAACCTACTTCCCAGTAAATCTGTTTTGCACATAACACTGCAGCACAGGGGTCCCTCTGGTCTGACGTATGCGGACAGCAGCTTTTGACATTTGTAGGCGGTACATTCTTACAGGTATTTCCAGGGAACGTGGGCTGTACATGTGTTTAAGTCAGACCGAGGGCAAAGGAGCGTGTTCTGTTTCCAGATGGTAAACAAACATATGCTACCTGGCCCTGGGGAACATGATTCGTTAGCTCACGTGAATTTGACATCTGCACCATTGCAGCCTTGCAACTGAAAGGGGACTGGATGGCATCGCGGCTAACAGGTAACTTGTCGCTAACATAGTAGCAGCTTAGCGGCTAACTTTAGCCGTCCTCTCAGATCTTTAGAAGGTCTGCCGTTCTAACATAGTAGCAGCATAACGGCGAACTGGAGCTCGTGCTCCATCTCATTGGAAGTGGACTGTGTTAAAGTCGAAGTAGCATTGAGGTTAATGGCTGCTGTCACTTCAGGTCCTTAGAAGGGATATGCTGTTAATGCAGTTATAACGTATACAACAACCATCCTTGTACTTCAGTGGATTAAAACCAGCTTCCTGATAAGACAAGCTAGGTGAATGACTGCATAAAGGAGTCCACTATGGAAGTAAATAATCAAATAAAATGCAGTGAGAGACTCATGCACAGTACTGGCTGGCCTGTGTGCTCCTCTTTGTTGTGTGTGCTTGTGTGTTCCCGTTTCGCGTGAACGTGTTTAGCTATCTTCTGTGGACAGTACAGACATTGGGGGCCTTTCTTACAAGACAAACACTTAGCTTTTTAGTTTAAAAAGCAAAATTATGTGTTTTAGTGGTAATAATAATAATTGATACTTTATTAATCCCCTTGGGGAAGTTGTCTGTACGCCTCCCTCAGCTTGCTCTTTGCAGAGTGAGTTGTCTGTGAAGGGCAGCCACCTGTAGTGGCACCCAGGGAGCTGGGGGTTAAGGGCCTTGCTCAAGGACCTGCAGACATGCTGAGGCTGGGTTTGAACCAGTGACCTTGTGGTTACAGACATGCAGGCTTAGCCTACTGAGCCGCACGCTGCCCCCAGAGTCTGGGAATTTTGGAATTTGAGTTTGCGAAAGCTAATGTACAGCATTATGTCGGCTATGCGTGTGCGGGTAGAGTTCATTGGTCCATCCCACTTATGTTTGTATAGTCATGGAAATTCTGATTTTGCTGAGTTCGACGTGTCCCTTGGTCAACAAGGGAGGGGCCTGTGTTTCACTTCTTTACCCAATCACAGTTTTCATCGTATGACATCACTGCATTAATTGAAACCAGTGTTTTCTGTGAAGTGGGAAGGTGCAGAGATTTCTAAAGTACTATTATGGTGCATGCCTTTTGTTAAGGGGCATGTCATGGATAAATGTAGACAAAACATGGGAATATGCTCACCTGCATGGGCTGTGTGGAGCAGTGTAAGGGTATGAACTTATTTCATAATGATGATAGGGTCAATAACAATATTAATAGCAAGACTCAAACCCGCAACTCTGTGATCACAAGCACAGAGGTTTACCCTGCTGAGCCATACCCTACCACAGGCCAGATAGTTGAACGGCTGTAAGCCTTGCATTTGAAAATGAAAAAGAAAATGACCTGTGTAATGATGTCATACAGTGAAGACTGTGATTGGTTAAAGAAGTGCATGTACCATGCTGGCTCTCCACACCACTGAATCATGGTCCTCCTCTGTGCATCCCAGGTGCTCTACCTGCCGCTGGGGGAGGTCAGCAGGGAGAAGGTGTACCCCATGCACCAGAGCAGCATAGACGGGGTGGAGGACATGTCTGCCTTGGCGGAGCTGCACGAGGCCGCCATCATGCACAACCTCCATCTGCGCTACCGCAAGGACTGCATTTACGTAAGGTCCCACCCCCTCCGCCCTGCCCCCACCCACACCAACACCAATACTGACTGAATGAATGTTACGTTTCTATAGCACTTTTCAAAATGCCAAAAGCGCTTTACAGAACCAATGGGGAGCCACTTCAGCCACCACTGTGTAGCCCCCACCTGGATGATGAGACGGCAGCCATTCTGCACCAGTACACTCACCACACAGTAGCTAAGGTGGTGGAGGGGCAGGAGAGAATCCATCAGTTAGTAGGGGATGATTAGGAGGCCACATCTGTAAAGGCCACAGTGGGCAATTTAGCCAGGGCATCGGGGTACCACCCCTACTCTTTCAAAGGATGCCCAAGGATCTTTTATGACCTCAGAGAGTCAAAGGATGGTGCTATTTATACAGCACAGTGTCCCGATCACTGCACTGGGGCTTTGGGCTCCCCTGCTGGCCACAGCAACACCTCATCCAGCAGGTTATATTCCTGGGGGGGTATATTTAGGAGTCAGTTGTAGGAAATATTCCACACAAACTCCATGTGTACAGTCCCTGACTGTAGAGGGTGTGTCCTGAATGAATGCGGGGGGGGTGCCGCCTCTGTGTGCGAGCGAGAGCCTAAAACTGGCCCAAACTTTAATCCGAATGCTGCTCGATGGGGGGCTACTGACTCAGTTCCACCTCAGCATGTGTGGAGTTTAACACCCCCTCAAATATATTTATGTGCACGAATACACGCTTGGATCAGCAGAGATCAGCTACAACAATACCAGTAGTCTTCTGGAACCTTCTTCTTCCTCTTCTATGTTAACAGTGAAGCTCTCCCGTTAGTGGGCATTTAAGCGCTTGAAAGAAGGTTCTAGAATGAATGACGGGCATATTCATGATACAGGCATTGTTCATTCTGAAAGCTTGTGCGTTACATGTGTGTGACATTGCTAACCGCTAACAGGCTGCTATCCAGTTGTTATTTCCACATGAATGCCCACACCCAGATCGAGCCGTGTGTCGTGTCATTGGGGTGGGGCTATAAACTGTGACTCTGCCTTTCAGGGTGTCTGTCAGTGTAATACATTCTGACATCAGCCCCCTCACTGGCTGTGAATGTCTTTAAATCACATTACACCTGCATCGTTAATTGGTTTTTACTGCAGGAGCCACTGCTGAATAGGTGCTGCTCTTTCTGCGTAATGAACCACAATCCCTGCTAATTTCATTCCATGGTAGAACATGTGAGCTACAAATTAGTGGTTACTGGAGATTCAGATGAATGTATCAGTTGCACAGGCTGCCCTCCTGTGGCTAAATGTAAAACTACAGTGTTTGGTCCATCCCAGAGGACTGCAGTAGCTAAGAGCTCTGTGTGAAAGCTTTTGCGAACACAGACTGACAGAAGTACCACTCATTTTCCTTGGAATCTATACGCTCCTCCAGACATTATAGGATCAGGTTTCTTCACAGTCATGTGATTGTATAACACAATCCCCAGGAATCAACCAGCCCACTGCCTAGGAGATGAGCGAGAGGCAACAGAGATGTTGCACAGGGAAAATAATTAATAAATGAAGTATTCAAAGTGACAGAAAGGGGTAAAAAAAAATAAAAAAAAATAAAAAATAAATAAATTATGTGCTATCAGTTGGTGGTGATCATTTTAAATACGGTCTGATTGATGTGCGTGCATGTAGAGTCTCTGATTGGTTAATGTAGATAATATATGTATGAGTCATGTTTACAACTCACATGCACGTGCAGGTTTCTAGTTAAGGCTGTCAGTTCTTCGTGCCAGTCTCTTATACCTTTAGAGACAGTATTTCATCAATTTTCCATTAAAGCAGCATTTTTACCTTATTAACAAAACAATGAATTCAGAGTTCACAAGCTTTTAATTTTACTTTTTCATGGGTCCAAGAACTGGTCCTGGTCTTTCACTTGACACCCTTGAGGTTACAGTCATAAAAATGAAACAAACTGTCTCCTTTTCCTGCCCTGACACCAGACCAACATCGGCTCCATCCTGGCAGCAGTGAACCCCTACAAGCAGATCAGCGGGCTGTATGCCCCAGCCGCCGTGGACCTTTACAGCCGCCACCACTTGGGGGAGCTCCCGCCTCACATCTTCGCCGTGGCCAATGAGTGCTACCGCTGCTTGTGGAAGAGGCACGACAGCCAATGTGTGCTCATCAGGTGAGCGGGCCACTAGACGGCCACACACCTTTTATGGACGTCCCATGTCCATAGAGCAGAGCTATTCAAATCACAGCCCTCAAGGTCCGAGCACTGCCTTCCTTTACCTGTGACCCAGGTCTAAAGCCTCTGTGGTCAATCAGAATCAGTAACCATAAGGCCTGGATTTGGACTCAAGGTCCAGATTTGTAGAGCCCTGCCACAGAGGGTCTGTTATTAAGGTATCAGATCTTCCAGGTTCTTTTGACAGACATATTTTGTCCATGTGTTTTAAATACAGGAAGATCGCTGGGATCGCAAAACTGGAGGTCTTGATGTCCCCTCGGAGGAGGGGACTGTTGTTATGTCTTATATGGCTTCTGTGGAATAACCACACCTATAAAGAAAAAAGAGAAAAAGAGCCACTAAGGCAATTAATAATGTGAAGTTTTGCCAGGTGGAGTGCTGGATCCATATTCCCAGCTCGTACCCATGTGCCTGAACCTAGCAGGCCTACCTGTCCACCTCACTGCGGTTTCCGTCAGCACTCTCTCGCCGGTCAGTCTGAAGGACGTTTGAGGGACGGTCCTTGGGTGTGGGTGCCCGCCCCTGTCTGTCATGCTGACAGATGCCTGGCGAGTGCTTGATTGGACAAGATGCCCCGGTGCCTGGGCAGCCGGCCAAACCAGCTCCCTCCAAGAGTAAACTTGCAACTATTTAATATTTCCCAAATGATAAATGAGTAATAAAACTGCCCAGGGTGCCTTTGGTCCGGAGCTGGAGGAGTGAGAAGGTCTGTGAGAGCAGCTGGTAAGGTGTTGGTGAAGGACATAGAATTATCCGAAATGTTGCAAGGCTCTGGAGGCTTCTGCTGATGTAACATTGTTAATATTATAATAATAACATTGTTCTAAGAATATTCTACTGTATGTGAGACAAGTTAGGGTGGTTTTGGAAAAGTATCATCTAAGCAAAAAGTAATAAACCAATGTAGCGTCGGTGCTGGGAGTGTGTTTTGAATGCTTGACACCGGTGTGGGGGTGTCATCCTCCCCCCCCCCAGCGGAGAGAGCGGCGCTGGCAAGACCGAGAGCACCAAACTCATCCTGCAGTTCCTGTCCGTCATGAGCCAGAACTCGACCGGGACGCCGGACTCCGAGAGGTCCACCCGCGTGGAAGAGGCCATCGTGCAGAGCAGGTGGGCGTCTGCAAACACACACTCACACACACACACACACACACACATACACACACACACAATCTCCCCGGTTACCATGTGCCTCATGTTTACCCGCAGCCCCATCATGGAGGCCTTCGGCAACGCCAAGACCGTCTACAACAATAACTCCAGCCGCTTCGGCAAGTTCATACAGCTGCACTTTGGGCAGAGCGGGAACATCCAGGGTGGCAGCATCGTGGACTGTATCCTAAGGAGCCCCTTTGCTTTGAGCCTGTCTGCATCGGAAGCGCTGGTCCCTCCGTGGATGTCGGCATAGTCCCTGCTCCTCCTTGGGACTCCCTCATTACCAGCACCGCCCCGGTACCTGGCCAGGCGGTGTTCTAAGATGTAGGGTGGCTTTCTGTGACCTCCTCCTTTTCTAGTGTTTCCTTGACTTCCTTCTTACAGATTTGCTTGAAAAGGTAACCTTGCCTGCTCCCCCCCCCCCCCCCCCCCCCCCCCCCCCCCCCCCCCCCCCCCCCCCCCCCCCCCCCCCCCCCCCCCCCCC
>JAOYFF010000102.1:857195-876603 GCA_025773925.1 Cryptomyrus ogoouensis | reverse complement strand
CCCTCCTTCTTTTCTACTGTTTCCTTGCCCTCCCTCTTACAGATTTGCTTGAAAAGGCAAACTTGCCTGCGCCCCCCCCCCCCCCCGTCCCCAGTTGCTTCTTTAACTCATCTACCCTGAGTTTGTCCCATCACTCCTGTGATGTTGAAAATGACTGTGCTGAAATTGGCCCAGCACACTAAGAGATATGACATGCTGCTGGTCCAGCACACACACAGACACACACAGACACACACATACACACAGACACTCACACACACACACACAGACACACAGACACACACACACACACAGACACTCACACACACAGACACACACACACACAGACACTCACACACAGAGACACACAGACACACACAGACACACACACACAGACACTCACACACACAGACACACACAGACACACACACACAGACACTCACACACACAGACACACACACACATACACACAGACACACACAAACACACAGACATACACACACAGACACTCACACACACAGACACACACAAACACACAGACACTCACACACACAGACACACACACACAGACACTCACACACACACACAGACACCAGTAGACCAGCAGGCTCTGGGTTGGCCAGGCTCTGTGTTGTTCTGGTAACTGTTTGATGTAAATCGTAGAACCGCGTGGTGCGGCAGAACCCCGGGGAGAGGAACTATCATATCTTCTATGCCCTGCTTGCTGGCACTAACAAGAATCAGAGGGGTGAGTGATAGGCACAGTGCCCCCTGCTGGAATATATTTTTAATTAATCAGATTGTTCACATGATTCAAGTTCTTTCAGAATGTTGTCAGAATGTTTGCCACATACTGAATAATAAACCATCTAGCTGTCACATGAATGTGAATCATATTAGTGCGTACAGACAAAATTCTTTCATCATTCATTCAAAGATGCAAGCTAAGATGTTTTATTGGCCATTTGTAACAAGTGTATTGGAACAATGAAACAAATAAATCAATAACGAATAAACAAATGGTCCTGGTATAGTTATATATGTGCATGGGAATGCAGAGTAATTACAGCGAGCACACAGCCTGTAGAGTTTAAGCCAGAAGCACAGGTGCCTATCATCTGCGTCTTCTCCATCCAGAGGACACCATACCTTCCTTCTGGCATTCTGATGATGACAGATGCTTTTGAGGCTGCCAGGAAGCAGGTATAAATGTGGAGAGGGTGGCAATGTATTGCTCATGGGAGTCTTGCTTACACAATAATGTTCTGAGGACAGAACAGAAAATTATTGGTTCAGAGAGATAATCAATCAGATGTAACCAATCAGATGTAAGCAATCAGATATCTTGGTCCCACCTCTTCTACAATCTGATTTGTTATCTCTCTGAACTAATCATTTTTCATTCTGCCCTCAGAACATTTTTGTGTAAGTAAAACTCCCACAACCCCACTTACTGCCCCTCTGTTAACCAAGCCCTGCGGTGACCCACATCTCTACTTGTGTGTTTCCCTCGACCAGAACTGTACTTCCTGGAGGACCCTGAGTGCTACTACTACCTAAGCCAGGCGGGATGCCTGAAGGACAAGAACCTGGACGATAAGCAGCTGTTCGACAGCGTCATGGTGAGGGTGGCACTCAGGAGCCAAAATGGTGCCCATCTGTGGCCTGTGCCCTCTATGAGAGGGTCATATATTCACGCCCACTGCGGTTCCTTTCCTCCATTGGTTGTAGAAAGGACCAAGGAAGACACATCTCTTTTTTCTATGTGCCGGGCACCACTGTGTTCCTCCACCAGAGGGCATCGCTTAATGATGGACAAAATGTTGCTTCATGAATCATTCATGAGTCATATTTTTGACCCCACTAGATGAAGCTCTCTGCTTAGAAAAGGGGACAAAGCAGGCCCCAAAGCAAACTAAGAGCACCATCTAGTGGGGTCAGAAAATATAGCAAATGGTTCTTGAGGTGTCATTTTGTCCATGACTAGTGTCGGTAGCTGATGATAGTCAGTAGTTGATATACGAAATAACAGAGGTGAAGCTAACATGAAGATATGTTTGGGCTGTGTGGTCCCTCACTGTGCCGCTGTAGGAGGCCTTGAAGGTTATGGAGTTCACGGAGGAGGAGATACGGGATGTCTTCAAACTGCTGTCGGGCGTGCTGCAGATGGGAAACATAGAGTTCATGACAGCGGGAGGGGCTCAGATCACGACCATGGGAGGTAAAGGGCCTGCTGGTCCTTCACTGACCCAAGTGCTCTTACTCAGGGATGTCCAGATGTCCAGAGATCTCTGCACTCAGACCATGTCCATCGCTGTCATTTTACAGTCATTTCTAATGATGTCCGAATGAAGCCTGAATGAAGTTTTCTGTATTTTCTCACCCCACTGGTTGGTGCTCTCTGTTCAAAGAAGGGCTCAAGATATGCCCCCAAAACAAACCAAGGGCACCATCTCGTGAGGTCTAAAAATACAGCAAATGCTTCATGAAGCTTTGTTTGGCCATCACTACTCATATCTACAGATATACTGTATTTTTTGCCGTGTATTTGACTCTACAGCAAGCGTTCCAATGCCTCCCATTTCCATTTGTCCCCAGTGATCGACATCGTGAGTGACCTGCTGGGTCTGGACTCTTTCCAGCTGTCGGAGGTCCTGACCCAACGCTCCATAATCCTGCGTGGGGAGGAGATCTGCTCGCCCCTGACCATAGAGCAGGTATAGGCCACCATCGACAGCTTGTCAAGTCCCAGCAGAGCCTCATATTCTCCGGCCTTGGCATTTCCCAAATGCTTTTTTTCATTTTCTCATGCCAAAGAGAACAGAGAACAGAGTACCTGATATTTCTGTGCATGACTATGCACTCTTTCCATTTTCTGTTATCCCCATCTTTCTGGGGTAATGTATTACAGCAGTAATGGTGGTCGCCTATGAGGGAACTGTAAAGAATGTTCACTGTTCACCACTAGAGGGAGTCTAACACTGAAAATTAGACAGATGGCAATCTTGTTCTGTTTTTATAAAACCTCACAATCTATTCACGGTAAATTTCCTGGGGTGAATCATCATCCTCCATCTTACCTTTGTCTCATTCACAAGGGCAGCGTGAAAAGATTTGGTGTCATGCTGACACTAAACCATCCACCTACAGAATTTTGATATTCTGCCCCTTCATTGCGTAAATTACTGGAAGTGCGCAGAACTCACCCCAAGAACGTTTGCATCACACACACACATGCACACACACACACACACACACATTTGAATTCATATCTTTGTGTAGACCATCCATTCATTTCTATAGTAAAAACCCCTACCCAGCCCTAACCTTAACCATAAGTAACCAAACTAAATACAAGACTTTTGCAATCAAAAAACTAAACATGCCACAGATTTTTCTAAAATTGAGATTTATATTGTGGAGACCTGAAAAATGTCTCCACAAACTAAAAAGTAACATTACATTTGGTTGCCACAATGTGGTAAATACACTCCCTGCCACAGACACACACACACACACACACACACACACACTAGTCTCTTCATGGTAATAACAACACCCTCCCTGGCCAGCTCTCCCTTAACAGAGTACATTATTCCAGTCGGACTCCCTCGTGAAGCGGCCCCAGGTCGCTCTGACTCAGCCTGGGGACAGGCAGGCATCCCCCAGCCTCTCCCCAGGCTCCTGAGGCCACGCAAAACCCAGGCACACAATGCCCTGCACTCTGAATGACTCTGCAGCTCTATTCTACTTCCTCCTTCCCAGTAACAATGGCCTGAATCTCTCGAATCCGACGGCCATTTCCTGTCGCCATAAATGCATTTTTAACTAATCTGTATTTTATCTTTGCAAAGTACAATCAGGCTGTCGTCCTTGACAAAGTGCTGAAGGTTGACGCCTGTCCATTGCATCTCCCAGCTTCTCCTCCTGTTCTAAAACATCCCTCTCATAGCGGCGCAATCTTACAGCACCCAGAGCGACAGGCGGGTGGGACACTGATACCGTACACTAAGTAAACATCAGAGGGTGCAGCGAGGGGGGGGGCATGGTACAGGCACACACCTGGTTTATCTGGCTAATTCCAGCCACACTCTTGTGATTGGCAGGCTGTGGACTCACGTGACTCTGTCGCCATGGCCCTATACTCCCAATGCTTCTCCTGGATCATCATGAAGATCAATCAGAAGATCAGGGGGAAGGACAACTTCAAGTCCATTGGAATCCTGGACATCTTTGGCTTTGAGAACTTCAAGGTGTGGATCTTCATTTGGGAACGAAGTTCTGAACTGAGAAGCTGATGAGCTTTGAAATAAGCTTAAAGTGATTTGTTTTGGTGGTCTTCTGGGAAACCATCTACTGAGACAGTAGATAATGTAAAGATTTACAGATTTACAATTCTCATAAACAGTCTTGGGACATTGGCTTAACTCAATAAAAATATTGCCAATATATTGGTTTTATAACAAAATCATTACTTTATTTGTTTAAAAAAAATATACAGAAACAATCAGTAGTTTTAAGTAAAACTTTCATTTCAAGTACTAATGCATCAACATCCAAGTAATAGTTCTTAAAGAGCTGTTCTGAGTTAAAAAGTTCATGGACAAGCAGCGTCATTGACTGCATTTTAATTAGTAACGCCTTCACAATAATGTTTAATGTCCCTTTGGGAGCCAATGACTACAACTGCAATTAATGGCAAAATGGCAAGAACAGAACTGAATGAGTCAGTCAAAAAAATTACGACAATAAAAAGAAAATGCCTGCGGAATATATGTGCAGATATGTTAAACGTTGCTTGTCAGTATAGTGCAATAAATATGCAACATTTTTTACAGAATTAAGCAAGCGCCCCAAGACTTTCTGTGAGCCCTGTAGAGTATAGAAAACCCGCACCTGTAAGGTCCCGAATCTGTTCTCCCATTGTAGGTGAACCGCTTTGAGCAATTCAACATCAACTATGCCAATGAGAAGTTGCAGGAGTACTTCAACAAGCACATTTTCTCCTTGGAGCAACTGGAATACAACAGGTAGGCCCACAGCCACCATATCGGGAGTGAATTTTACTTCCTGTTTTTACATCGGTTAGACCTGCATTTGCGATCTGACTGGAGTTTCCTTGTATTGAACAAGAAAACGAAAAGCCTGCTGTTTTGTACTGCTTGTGCTGTGACATTTTCTGACGTCCACTGAAGGACTAGATATGTGACGGTCTGAACTGAAGCGTTCCTGCGATGTGTCCACACGGGTCAGGGTGTGACCCCCAGGGCTCTAATGCACTGGGGGGTGAGGAGATGGGAACCCCCCCCCCCGGGGGTTTGCCCCAGAGCATGGAGCCTCAGCCTGAATGGGACATTTCTTTTCCAGACAGTTGTTTTCTTGTCTTTTGAGTCTGCTTGCTTGAACCCCTAGCAGGCTGGTCACGGCTCATTTAGTCACATGAATTGCGAAACAAGGCCGGCCTTGTGAACCTTCCCCATTGTCTGTGCGTCTGTGCATGTGTGTGTCGGCAGCGAGGGTGCTGTGTGTGCGGGTGCGTGCGAGTGCGCGCTGTGATTTTGTTTTGGGCATGACCCTGTATGTGGTTGCGCTGTGTAATTGCACTCTTGCGTGTGCAAATGTGCAGTGTGTGTTGGCATGTGCATCTTGTGGATATGTGCGCGTCACCTCATCTAAGCAAAGGACTCTCATACATCCCCGAAACAGGGAGGGGATCCATTGGGATGCCATAGACTGGATGGACAATGCAGAGTGTCTGGACCTCATAGAGAAGGTAATAGTCTGGGCATCTGGAACCAGCTCTGACTGTAGCACCAACCATAGTACTAACATGGAGATGCAGACAGGAATTTGTAAGAGATCAGATGAATGACAGGCGACCTTGGATGACCTGCATGTCGCTCTGCTCTGTTTATGTGGCTGGTGGTGATCCAGGCTCCTGTATCTCTGCTTTGGCCTTCAGAAACTGGGCATGCTGGCTCTGATCAACGAGGAGAGTCGCTTCCCCAAAGGAACCGACTACACGCTGTTGGAGAAGCTGCATAGCCGGCATGCTGTAAGTCTGAGCGAACGCAGCACACAGTGCGGGCAGCGAAATCCAGGAGCTGACACACACACGTCATGGACACGCCACAAAGCAGGACACAGACATCATGGACACGCCACAAGGCAGGACACACACATCATGGACACGCCACAAAGCAGGACGCACACATCATGGACACGCCACAAAGCAGGAAGCACACATCATGGACACGCCACAAGGCAGGACACACACATCATGGACACGCCACAAGGCAGGACACACACATCATGGACATGCCACAAAGCAGGACGCACAAATCATGGACACGCCACAATCAGGACACACACATCATGGACATGCCACCATTAGTGTGAGCCTTAGAATGAGCCATAGAATGACTATTAACATGAGCTTCAGCTTGTGCATTAGCCTGAGCCCTAGCCAGAGCCCTAGCATGTCCATTAGTGTGACCTTTAGAGTCTTACCATGAATCTTAGTGTGAACTTTAGAGCGACCATTAGCATGGTCCTTTTATGCCTATTAATGTGAGTGTTTGTGTGATCATCAGCGTGAGCCTTAACCTGAGCCTTTGCATGACTATTAGATTGAGCGTTATCATGACTGCTAGCTGAGCTGCTCAGCATTAGCGTGACCATTAGTGTGAGCCTTAGCATGACCATTAGTATAGCTGTTAGTGTGAGCCTTAGGTTGCTCGTTAGCATGAGCCTGAGGATGACCATTAGCGTAGTTGTTAGCATGAGCTTTGGGTTGCCCATTAGTGAGAGCCTTAGCCTTAGCGTGAGCCTTAGCCTTAGCGTGAGCCTTAGCATTTTTCTTAGCATGACCCTTACCGTGAGCCTTAGCCTGGATAGCAGTTAAGGCTTCTGCCCTGAGCTGTTTTTGTAATCATTTCTTTTCTTTCGCACCATCCCCAGTTCAGTCAGTTACCATCTCTCCCTTTTTGCAAATTGTACCATGATTGCAAAGGTGGGGGGCAGAGGAGATACGTTAGATATAAAGGGCCGGGCTGATACATGAGGTGTGTGATGTTAACAGGCCATGACCCAGCCTGCAGTGCTGTCAGCAGGTAGGTCGCACTGCACTGTGCCTCCGAGCATCCCAGCACAAAATGGCGGCAGTCTGTATGTACTTCTGTGTGAGGCAGCGTGTTCAATGTCCTTGCAGACTAACCCCTACTATGTCAAGCCCAGGGTGACGGATCACCAGTTTGGCATCAAACATTACGCTGGAGAGGTAAGTGTGTTTAACTGCATTCTGGTCTTCCACTCAGTACCTGTTAATCTCAGTGTATTAGTCTATAAATATGTAATACTTTTATTACATTATCACAAAAGACACGGTTGAAGCTGTATTATTTTGGGCATATTATGAGACGACCCAGTTGGCCACAACAAGGTGGATGCACTCGATCACAATGAAGAAGCCATCAGGAAACCTGAAGACAGAATGTTCTGGAGAAATGCTGTGCATGGACACCAGGAATCAGCATTATTTGCACCTAAACATTATTTAGCACCAAATCGTAATAACAAAAGATACAGATGATGTTGCCTTTTCTTTAATGGCTGTGTTGTGCTCATCCTGAAGGACTGGAAAGCTGGCTTTGCTTGGTAATGTGACCCTCCATCCTATCAGTGCAGCAAGGCCCTCAGTGGAGAGTCGCAGACAGAGCTCAGAATGAAATTTTAGCTCGGCAAACGTCCAGACAGAGTAGGAGGGGAGATTTGATACGACCTGGTCACATCGGCCGGGATGAGGAACGGGGGACAGTGACCAGAGGGCAGCTGCAGACAGCAGGGGTGGGTGTGCGGCCACAGACAGGGCTGAGTCACTGCTCTGTTATGTGGATGGTCCCTCGAACCCGTTAATGGTGGTGAGTCACTGACACACACACAGGCATTGGTTTCCCGAGCATTGTTCCCACATCGGTGATAGGAGAGCACCTGTAAGTGATCCCTGCTCTCGCCCACTGCTGGGGAGGGGGGGAGGTGGAGCTCCTGTGGGGTCACTAGGCCTCAGGGTCACTTCAGAGGATGGGGCGCAGGAGCCCGGAAACAGGGGCAGGGAACAGGGGCCTGGGAGCAGGAGCGGGGAGCAGGGGCCCGGAACCGGGAGCAGGAGCGGGGAGCAGGGGCCCGGAAACAGGGGCAGGGAGCAGGAGCGGGGAGCAGGGGCCTGGAAAAAGGGGCAGGGAACAGGGGCCTGGGAGCAGGAGCGGGGAGCAGGGGCCCGGAAACGGGAGCAGGAGCAGGGAGCAGGGGCCCGGAAACATGGGCAGGGAACAGGGGCCTGGGAGCAGGAGCGGGGAGCAGGGGCCTGGGAGTAGGGGTGGGGAGCAGGGGCCCGGGAGAAGGGGCCTTGGAGCAGGAGCAGGGAGCAGGGGCCCGGAAATAGGGGCAGGGAGTTGGGGCTTGGGAGGTCAGCAGAGGACAAGACGTCTGCGGTGTGATGAAATGCCTCATTCACCTATTCAGGGGTCCTTGAAGCTGCCAGGAATGTGTTCTGAAGGTGACCCTGTGTGATCTCCAGTCTCATGCTCACAGTCTTTAAGCTGGATGAGCTCAGCAACATAGAGTGGCTCTATGTGTGTGAGATGGACCCTGAGGGCCAAGGCTCCCCCAGCCAGTGTGAACTGAATACAATGAGAACAAACTGAGTACTGTCAGAATATACTGAGTACTGTTAGAACAAACTGAGTACTGTCAGAATATACTGAGTACTGTTAGAACAAACTGAGTACTGTCAGAATACACTGAGTACTGTTAGAATATACTGAGTACTGTCAGAATATACTGAGTACTGTTAGAATATACTGAGTACTGTTAGAATATATACACCTGCGATTAACCTTGTCAGGGTATAAATGTCACTGTCCCCTACACCCCATAGCCAGTGACCCCAGCGCTAGATTAACAAGCTCTTGGACACTTCCTTGTTCCAGCTGGTGCCGGATCAGTCATTCCGCGCACGGCGGGCCACAGCCGACCGTGCTTTTAATTAGCAGCAACGAGCTTTAGAAGTCGGTGGGGGTCGTTAATGATTGCTTTCATCTGCAGCCGAGTGGCTTGGTGTACTCCCACACGCAGAAACACCTATATCACATCTGCCCTCCACTCTCCTCCTGGCCACAGAGTAATAGTTACAGGCCAGTCATCCAGTTGGTTCTTCACAGTCCAGTAAACCGGTCTTGACCCACAGAGGCCTCTGCGAAGTCCCCCTCAGGGTTGACCCTGGAGAACACTAAGAGAGCTAGAGCTCAAAAGTATGAGTCTGAAAGCCTGTATTGCAGTAACCAGAGGGTCAGGGTCAGAAAGTATAAATCCAGACCAAGATTTTATTTCAACCAATCGGTTGAGTGTAAAGAGTCACAGTCACAGGGTACTCAACCGGTTGGTTGAAACAAAACCTTGGTCTGGATTTGTACTTTCTGGATCTGAACTTCCCACCTCTGGCAGTAATAATGGAGTTGATCTTACCCTGTGAAAGCTGTGTGCCAGAGTCTGCGATGAGATGACTGATCTTATGGTGACATCTCAGAAGGTTCAGCTGCTTCCATTGCTGAGTTCAAGCCAGCTGAAAACACGCAGCATGAAGAACCTTTGCCCATGTCCAGGAAGGTGATGATAAACTAGTCCCCCCCCCCATCCCCTGGACAGGTCCTGTATGATGCGCGTGGGATCCTGGAGAAGAACAGGGACACCTTCAGGGATGACATCTTAACTATGCTGAAGGACAGTAGGTGAGTCCCTCTGTCCTCTCTGTCCCCCACCCACCATCACGTAAAACGTGCCCACGTGTGCGTGTTCTTGTGAGCCTGCACTTGTGTCTTTCAGGCTGGACTTTATCTATGATCTCTTTGAACGAGTTGGCAGCCGAAATGCCGATGAGACTCTGAAGATGGGAACCGCCAGGCGCAAGCCAACCGTCAGCTCCCAGTTCAGGGTGAGTGCTGCAGAGGATTATGGGAAGGCATACCCCGGTACACTTCGCGGCTCATGTGGGATTGAAACCCGTAATGGGTGGGATGTACCACGTGCAGTCAATCGCTGTCGGGTTAAACCTAAATGGAAGTAATTAAGTACACAGATGTGGGCTGAACCTGCCTGAGAGTCCCAGGCGGAAGATGATTGAAAGCCTGATTTCTACGTTCCTCTGCCGGGAAAAATACTCAGCTTTGCCGTGATACCGAGAAACAGCCTGAATGCTGCGGCCTTCACAGCAGTTAGAGCTTAACTGGTCTCTGCTAGATCAGCCGAATCGTTCATTTGGACTTCAGAGGCTGTCCTGGATCAGAGAGCGATTGATTACACGGTGGGGGTGGGACAGTGCACTCCAAGCTATCGTCCTCGTGTGCCTGCCTGCTTTCTGGGGGCTGCGTCTCTCTCGCTCCCGTCCTGCTTCCCTTAATCCCCCGGGGCTGCCCCCAGGGCCAGGCGTACCAGGATAAAGGGAGCCGTTTCGGCTGCTGTGCATTGGAGCTGGAGACAGGCGGTCTGGGGCTGAGTGGCTCCTGTTTGTCAGGCCAGGCTCACGCTGGCTGCCACTGCATTTGCGTGCCTCACGCCAGCCGCTACACCCCCCCCGCCCTCTAGCTGCCTCGGGAGGGTGGGGGTGCACCCAGCTCTCCAAATATAAAGCTCGTACCCCGCCTCTGCGTGCCGCCAGCGACATTTGACTCTGTTGTTTGTTTCCCAGGATTCCCTGCACTCTCTGATGGGGACCCTCAGCGCCTCCAACCCCTTTTTTGTCCGCTGCATCAAACCCAACATGGAGAAGGTGGGTGTATTCACAGTCAATAAGAGGCCCTCAAGCATCTCTGGGTGTTTGGACCTCACACGTGCAGGGTTGGTGGTTCCTATCTCACCTCGGATCTCTGGAGTTTGTATGATCTCCCCGTCTTGTGGAGGCAACGCACCAAAAACGTGCGATTAGGTGAACTGGTGTCACTAATTTACCCATAGTGTGTGAGTGCATGTGCCCTGCGATGGACTGGCGTCCTGTCCAGCGAGATTAATTTTTAAAGATGAGGCCCCCCAGTGATGCACCCCGATCTCTGAAGCACTGCCTTTGTGAAGAGAAAGGATTGTGGCCCAGGGCACAGAGAAACATCAAGAGGCTGTATTTTATCCCATTTCCAAAAAGGCCGCAATAATGCTGGGAAGGACAGAATGTTCCAGATTCCGTGAAAGGAACCTCTTTGTGCTCCCGCTCCCCTCCACCCCCGTGCGGCCTGATTTCCACCACATTCCTGCCGCCTGCACTGCAGTTCGGAGGTCATGGCTGCCCGCTGCTGCCGCAGAAAAGCCAGTGTTTTGCCCTCAGAGCTGCGGGGGGGGAATGTTAAGATAACACACAAGCGACACGGACACAGTCTCATAAGACCCGCAACCCTCTGGCCCGGCGCTGATGTCCGTCGCCGTCTTTTGTGCACGTCGTCCCATTCTGTGACACATTCATGCGGCTCAGAGTTTGCGTGGGCGACAGGACGTTAACAAAATTACGGTATTTCTCTCAGTCTGGGACACCACTCTGCATGCCGAGTGCATTTATCCAGAGCAAACCGACCTCTTATGTGAAATAGACAGCATTTGTCATTTGTGAAAAGTTTGGCAGATGTGCGCAGGACTGGCTTAAAAACACACCAGCATCCAGGCTTGCGGCTTTAAGGCAGACTGTGGCTTGACTAGGTAGAGATTCCTGGTCTGGGTTCCTTTCACACACACACACACACACAGGCGTTAACAGTTAAACAATGACTGCAGTGTAGTTGGGACTGTACTGCTCCATTCTACAGACTGAATCACTGGACCCACCAAACACTAATTAAACAAATCCAATTAAAGGAAACAATGAGGCTCATTAGCTCAGTGCTGCCTGTGTAACAGCCACCTCACATGTCTCTCAGCATGGTGCTCCAGCGCTGGGTGTTTGGGTCCTGGACCTCGACCTTAAATGGGGGGCTCCGGTTTCTGCCGTCGCCCGCAGACCCTCGGCACACCAGACTGGCGTTAATCCCTGGGAATGAGACTCATCCTTCTGTGTCGCTACCCAGCTGTGCTGCCCAGCCCCCCCCCCCCCCCCCCCCCCCCCCCCCCCCCCCCCATCCCGCCGACCCCCACGGAGCTGAGAATAGCCTCATCTGAAATGTTACCCACCTCAGGGCACTGTGGTATCAGACACTGGGACATTTGGTCCCCAAAATGTGATATATACCTGGACCACAGAGACACACACACACACCCACTCACACACACACGCACACACACCGGGTGATTAATTCTGATAGGATGGGCTTTCAGCCCCACTTGTGATCTTTGGAAGTAGCACAGTCAGAGACTTTGGCCCCCAGGAAAGCATCATATTGGGCTCCCAACCCAGACCAATGCTCTAAATTTTTTAGGGCCCCTGTCACTGAGGGGCCCTTGGAATCATCCTAATGCCCCCTTTACTATGCCTTTTCACTGATCTGATCTGATGCGACCTCTTTGTAGGATGTTAAAGTCTCTCTTCAAGATACAGCAGTTCACCCAAACAAAAGGCTCTTTAACATGGAGTCCTGCATCCGTTTGGTTGAACCTCCATTAAGCCTTAATAATGCAGTGCGTCTGTTGCAGTACATGTGCTAATCGTACAGATATCTGTTGGATTTTTCGAATCAATTTGCGTAAAATTATCTGGTTTCCGCTTTAGAACCCAAATAAATTTGACCCGGAAGTGGTTCTGAATCAGCTGCGGTATTCTGGGATGTTGGAAACGGTGAAGATCCGTCGCGCTGGATTCCCGGTGCGCCGCACCTTTAAGGATTTCTTCGGCAGGTGAGAGACTGTGGCGTTTCCCCCAAAACCACCACACGGCCACTGGTTTGTTATTTATGCGTGTGGACAGCTACACTGAACATCGAATGCTGGCTGCTTCACGCCTCATGTGGGAATGCCAAAGTGTCTGTGCTGCATCCCCCCCCAGGTATAAGATCATCTGGATGAAGCCGGCGACGGGCGACAACAAGAAGAAGTGCACAGATCTGCTGATGTCACATGACAGCGCCAAGAAGGAGTGGCAGCTGGGGAAGACGAAGGTGAGGCTCTGTGTGGATCACCTGCCCATCCACCTCCTGAGAAACACACGTTTGGATCGGCGATTCCTTTTTATCCAATGGAACACCGAGCGCGGCATGTGCTGTGACTTACTCTAAAGGTACTACGATGCCTTCAGCGAGTTACCCTCAGCTGGATCTCTTTGACAGGGAAAGTACAGTTTGGAACATCTGATTTCCTTCTGATGTCATGTTCAAGGTAGTATAGTGTGCTCTGGAATAATGTTATCTGAATTGTATGGATCTCTTCCAGATCATTTTGTTATATAAGCACATTTAAAGCTGTGTTAACCTGTGACGACTTCACTGAAAAAGGCTCCACGAAACATCGCCTCTCTGTCCTTTTGCTTTGGACTCCTTCCTTTCTCCTAATACAATGTGGTTTTGTGACATTAAAACAATAATTATGAGTCATTTTCGGCCCCCCAAGACCGACCGGAAGGGGAAATTAATGACTCTGGAAATTAGATTTCTGAGAGGCCTTCTGACAAGTTCAGAACCTTGTGGTCTTGGTCTTACTGTTTACGTCGCTCTAGCTAAGAGCTTCAGAATCCTGGGTGCTGGGTAACATATCGACAAATGTCAGGAAACTTTTGGCATTCGTTATATTGAAACCACAACTTGTTCGGACTATTTACCTTCTTAAATCCTTGGAGTAACCTCATGCCCTTGTAAAGGGACTCTCCAAAATTGGGGTCTCCATGATCCTTCCTTGGATTCAGACCTAACTACACACTGGGAATGTGTTAGAGATGCACCCGTTGCTCAGGAGCGGCATCAAACCAGACCCGCCCTGCCGGACAGACGCAGAAGGACTCCTGTCGGTAAGACGTGAGGGGGCGGTTTTGGCGAGAAACAGCGCTGCAACACTCCCAGAGTTGTTAGGGGCCTAACGAGGTTCAGCTGCAGACGGTGGGTCAGCGGTATCAATGGGCTGTAAGCCTCTGGCCTGTGGCCCTGGGAGCCGTTGGCTGACACATCCGCTCGTCCCCCCCCCCCCCCGTTTCCAGTGCATTGTCTTCATGCCGTTTCGTGGTTTTTTTTTTCTCAGTGCTGCAGGCATTGATCAAGCCTCGTAACAATTTAATGGGGGTCATGGCGGTGAGTAAGACTGGCAGTGAAATTTCTCCTGGTCCATTCAGCACGCATCTCACCATGCGTCAGCGAGGAGCCGGAGCTGAGGCACTGAGGGCCTTTTGTGTGGGATTGGCTGGGGGGGGGGTCTCTCCATGGCAGCCAGGGGAGGAACCTGTTTGCCCCATTCCTGTTCGTTTCTTTGCCTTTCTCCCTGCGGCGTCCTTCTCACGCGACATGCTGCCCAGTGTGCCTCCAGGCGAGGGAAGTGTTGCTGGGAGGGGGGTCACAGAACCATCCTATTTTACAGCCGCTCTCTATCCTCGGTGACCGACCCCCCTGTTTAAAAGGAACGCTCAGAAATCTGACTCGTCGTCTTGGAGCCGGCAATGCGGAAATAAAGCGTAAATGACTAACCGCTGACATGCCCTCTCTGTGGCACGCCGCGTTACAGATTAGCTGGTGGCCTTCAGGGGATCAGCTCTGCAAACGGCCAGCTCAAGGCCGTAAGGTGGCTCAACAATCCAGACGAAATTGACGCCGTTTTAGCAATACGACATTATATGAGCGGTAATCACCACGGTGATCGCCGTTTCGACTCAGGATCACCAAGGCAAACTTTTTCGTTTGTCCTGCTCACAGCCACTGTCCACGATCGCCTGATATAAATGTGATGCCATGGCGCTGGTCAGCAGGACTAATCAAGCAGCTCCCAGCATGCTTTGCACTGCACTGCACTTTAAAGGGTGTAAAATAATGTGCGTTTTCATGTATTTCTGTTAATAGTAAATTTCATACACTACTAGTCAAAAGTTTTTGCATGCAGAGATTTTCTACATTTGCAAGCTACTCACTTAATATTACTAAAAATGCACTCAATATTCTTTGCTAACAAATTTGTAGTATGTTCACCATTTGAGTACCTTTGTTAGTAAGAAAATGTCATAACTTTGATTAATCAAAGTAACCTCCTCTAGCAGCTAACAGTCAAGGAATTGTTTCTACAAGGGGCATTAATTACTGCTCTCTAACTGGTATATTTATAGATACTTTGGATCGATTGCCTTTTACACTTCCCTCTTTGTAGGTAAAGCTACAGCCATCTACTCAGGCACCCCAGGAGCTGGGGGGTTAAGGGTCTTACTGAAGGACCCACAACCGTGCTGAGGCTGGGTTTGAACCAGCAACCTTCTGATTACAAGCACATAGGGTTAGCCCTCTGGGCCACACGCTGCCCCTTTAAGAAGCCTTTAATCCAGCCCAGCCTAGAATTTGATTATGCCATCACCACACAACCAGTTAATAGGATGTCAGACATGCACTGTTACATACTCTTTCTGTGTTATAAGGGATTTTTTTCATTGATAGTTCTTCACTCTCCAGTGCTTAACAGGAATAAAAAATCTGCAGTTTATGAAATGGAATGGAAAAAAAGTGGTGTGCAAAAACTTCTGACTGGTATTGTAACCATGTAAAATTTGCCATGGAATTCATGTGTTTCATTAGATTGTAACCGTGATTAGTTTGTTGGCTTCCTGGTCTGTGTCGCTGCTAGTATTAAACCAAAAATGCCTGTAAATAAGGAGAGCAGCTTCCAATTTAAACGAGCTGCCTGTTCCTTTATTAAAATGACTCGCCACAGTACGTTCATTTGCAGTCTGTGTGCGGGTCGGCTTCCCCTTCTAGAGCTGTGGCGTGACACGGAGAGAAGTTGCTGGTGGTGTTGTTTTATGTATGCGACAGATCGTTCTCGCCGACGTCTTCGATTTCGTTTTGTCCAGACGTCATTTGAAGTATACAGGCACGTTTAAGGTCTGCAAGCGAGGCCGTGTCTCCTGTCTCGAGGTCCTAGGAGCTAGATGAGCCCAGACGTCCTGTATTCGGTGAGCATCTTCCAGACATCTATATACTCCCACGCCACACAGAACCGAGTTTCCACCAGTGCCTTTGTCTCAAGACATCCTCGACGTCACTGAATATTCATACTGGCTCATGGATGGGTACAGGGTGTCCCTCTGCCTTGTACCCTGTGCTTGTTGGGAGTGCCCCCAAGCTTACCCCCCCAAGATTGCCTGTTAAATAGTGGTGACGGATAAAGGGTGATGGATGGGTGGATGAACAGCTGATTAGGTCCTTTAAAAGCAGAGGCGGACATTTCAGGTCCAGAAAGTAAAAATCCAAACCAGGATTTTGTTTCAGCTAACTAGTTGAGTGTTCTGTGACTGTAACTCCTTATGCTCAATTGGTTGGTTGAAACAAAATCCTGGTTTGGGTTTTTACTTTCTGGACCTGAAATGTCCGCCTCTGTTTAAAAGCTGCTCAACAATGTAATAATCTACTGGTAATAAAAACGATGAAACCTCAGCCAACAGCAGACATAAGCATAAACGGTAAACCAAACGCATGCGCAAATACAGGCATGGCTAAGCAGGCAAACACAGGCAGTCATACACCCACATATGAAAGAAAACTCAGACCCACAGGCGCAGAACGTCTCACAAATCTGCGAAACTGCATCAAAGACACAAACGCAAACCTCTAGTGTGTTCATAGACGGGCGTAAGTCAACACACGAAGGCAGATTCACAAATCACGCAAAAGCAAACACACACGTACACTGTCGCACATTGACTAGGTCACACACGGGCGCACAAACACTCACACACACACAGATTTGTAATTATGTATTTGTGGGGAATCCCCATTCATTTCTATGGGGAAAACTCTAATCCCAACATGACAACCTTAACCCCCACCCTGCCCTAACCTTAACCATAAGTAACCAAACTAAATACAAGAGTTTTGGCATTTTTACTTTTTTGATTGCATTCACAGGTCTTTGTGAGGACCTGAAAAATGTTCCCTACAACGTCAAAATAACAGGTTTTTATTACATTGTGGGGGACATTTGGTCCCCACAATGTAATATAAACATAATCCACACACACCCACGCACACACACACGGACGCTCACTCCCAGGGCAGATCACGCTCTGTCGATATCTCAGCAGTAAAATAGCCCCATTGTTCTGCTCTGGGGTCAGTACCCCATGACCACCCTTTGTTTCCAGCCCCGGCGGCTCGCAGGGAAGCACAAGGTCAGCGGATTTAACCCTTTTGTTGCCAGGGTGGACGCTGGACCGCTGGCCATGCCCCCCCCCCTCACATGACCCTCTGGCAGAGGGCAGCTCCGTAGGCATTTTTAAAGAGCAGGTCGTCACGGTAACACCTGCAGTGGAACCAGCTGTATTGCTGTCCTCCCGTCTAATTGCTCCACTTCCTGTTCCTATGTTCCCACTTCCTGTTCCTATGTTCCCACTTCCTGTCGGAACCCGGCTGCTGCCGCACAGAGCCGCTAACACTCTCGGCCCTGTCCTTTCAGCAGCCGAACGTCCGAGTCTCAAACTCCATGGCGCTAGTCAAGAAGCAGCTGCCAAGAACCAGAAGCTCCTGGTTTCTCTCGAAACGGAAGAACCGACCCCTTTTGATACTGAGGGAGTTCCATTATTTATTTTCTGGAATTTGCTTGTGGATCGCGATAAAAAGCTGAGAAACGTTAATTATGTGGACATTTTTGCCGCAAGGCTCACGGAGGAACTGATATGAACTTTTTTGTTTATTTAGGATGGGTTCCACGCTCGGTTCGATTTGAAATGGTATCATTTATCCTGCTGCACCCCCTCATGACGCAGGAGTGACCTCACAGTGTGACATGGCGTGACCGTGGACCTCTGTCAGGATGTAATGTGACGTTAAGGTGATCCCAGAATGCCAATCCCCACCCCCCATGAGTGTCCTGCCTGTGTCTCTGCACGTATGTGTGACTGATTAAGTGGGACGTGCAGAACTGAGGAAGGGAGGTAGGGTTGAGGTGTGTGTTGCGGGGGGTGGGGGGGTGTGTTATCCTTTTGTTGAAGCAGTCTGTATGTAATTATATCCACAGCGATTGTGTACAGAGGAAGCACAGTCCCAGGACGGGGAGGGGGGGTCGCGTGAGATGGGGGCCCTGCAATGGATGGGGGGGGGGGTACACGTCAGCGCTTACGGGAACATCTGGGCCGGCTGTGGGGGGGGGGGATTGGGCAGCCCAGACGATAAGTGCCCCTGAAAGCATTAACCCCGGTGAGAGAGAGCAGCTGGATGGGACATGGCGGCGAGCCACTGTCGCTGAGGGCCAGGTTCCTGCCGCGGTGCGTGCAGTCTGCCCCGTGAGGGGCGTGTCTGTCTTTACAGCACCTCGTCGCACTTTCAGAGATCCCTGTGGATCCCAGTCCACAGGGATTGTGCTGGGGAGTCAGGCAGGTGAGAGTTAATGAGGAAGCCTGTGTGTGCGTGTGAGTGTGTGTGTGAGAGCCAGCGAGAGAGTGTGGATCCGCTCTGGCACTCCCATCTCCCTGAGAGCAAGGGGGGGGCGTGGCCTGCCGTTTGGACTGAGGCCAGCCCTGCCCCCTCCCGCCCAGCCCCCTGCATGTGTCTCCTGGCCCAGCCTCACCCCCAGCGCTCAGAGAGGCAGCGCCGCAGCGGCACCAGCGGTGGTCAGACGAGGCTGTAGCGCCATGACGCTGGGCGGCCGTGCTCTCACCTGCGCGCCCCCAAGTGTCGGGAAGGAAACGGCGAGCGACGCTGACCCCCCTCCCACTGTCGCCCCCCACCCCTCTCCCCGACCCCCTCCCCTCCCGGCACGGACTGGTGTGCTGCAGGTGTTCCTGAAGGAGGTGCTGGAGCAGAGGCTGGAGAAGGAGCGGGAGGAGGTACGGCGGAGAGCGGGCATGGTGATCCGAGCCCACATACTGAGCTATGTGGCGAGGTGAGTGCGGCTATGTGTGTGTGTCTGTGTGTGTTTGGGTATGTGTGTGTATGTACGTGTATAAGTGTGTGTAAGTGTGTATTTCTGTCCACATTTCAGTCAGTAGACCTCTTTAGTGCGGCAGTGTGTTCAGGTGCCTTCATGGCTGTGTGTGTTCCTGAGCGAGCGCATGTGAACCCATACTCTCAGGTGTTTGTGTTGTGTGTGTCCCTGTATGTGACCGTCAGTGTGCTTTGGAGCTGTGGGTGCGTTAGACTTTTCCCAAGTGGGCCTTTCGAAGCATGTGTCTGTGAGCCTGTTACGTATCGCCTGTGAGCGTGTTACGTATCTCCTGTGAGCGTGTTACGTATCTCCTGTGAGCGTGTTACGTATCGTCTGTGAGCGTGTGTCGTATGTGCGCGGAGCGGGT
>JAOYFF010000102.1:830891-857095 GCA_025773925.1 Cryptomyrus ogoouensis | reverse complement strand
TGTTACGTATCTCCTGTGAGCGTGTTACGTATCTCCTGTGAGCGTGTTACGTATCTCCTGTGAGCGTGTTACGTATCGCCTGTGAGCGTGTGCAGAAGTGTCAGTGTATCTTTGTGACCCGTGAGCGTTTTCGCGCGCGTGTGGTTAATGAGGTCGTCTCGTGAGCCATCATCGTGTGTGTCTTTGCCATAGTGCCGCTTGTGAGCGTTCATGGCTCCTGGGGGGGGTTTCGCAAGTACCTGTTAGTCATGTTGGGTTTCCCAGATGGCCATCCTGGGTGTTGCAGCACACAGGGCGGGGAACAGAGTTGCCCACTGCCAAAGGCTCAAGCGCCGAGTGATAATGGTTACCGCTGGTTGGGGGTGGGGGGGTTTGGTGTTATCTGTGGAGACCCTTGAATTTTACACTGGGAGAGTGTTCTTTTTCTGTTTACTTTGTTACTTATTTTGTTTCAAAATTTCTGGCTGCAATACCAATATTAATGTCAAAAAATGATATTGCAGCTAAATAATTGTTAAGCGCTTTGAGGATGCCTTGTTTGGAAGAACTTTACGCAAAAAGCATTTATATTGCATGAAATGACATTAGAGGCATGAACTGCTGGCGGAGGTGCTGCTGGAAGTACACCCTCATCAGCGAGGGAATGGTCAGCACACGTGGCCCCCCAGATCTGCTTTATTGTCGGGCAGCCGGGTTCCAGTCAGAGACAGGGCATCTAGCACAGTTACTTCCCCAAGAGGCTGCGCACCGTCACTGGGCGGGGTCCTCGGGAGGTGGGAGGGCAGAGGGGGGCGGGGTCATGTGTGAATGTTAATGAGGTGCCGACCAATCAGGAGCGACAAATTCTGATTTCGAGCTCAATGAGGAGGGGCCTACAGCGCTGCAGGGCTTGCATGTTTGATTTTTCTTAAACCTGAAAAAGGGAAATAAATGCCATATCAGATCAGAGATTACAACATCTGTTAAGAAGACGTGGCCACCAGGTGGTCTTCATAACCTTAACTTAGCTGGCGTGGGAGCTGGTCTCGTCTCCACTGCCCGGGGTTGACCTCTGGACCTTTATCTGTAATGTAACAAAATCCTTATCTTAATGTAAAAAATTATTAAACAGCAATTAAAAACCAAAGCTGACTTATGATGCCCATAATCCTGTATACTGGAGTTTGCTTGAAGTTGAGGGTCATAATGCGGTATTTTAAGCCCTTCTCCAAATTTCAGTAGTGCCAATGGGTGAAATTATATGTTGTTCTCGATAAAAATGGCCTAATCAACAGCGAACAATGATAAATTAATAATAGAAATGTTATGATTCTACCAGTTACCTTAACCAATGCACCCTCTGCAGGAAGCACTACAGGAAGGTCCTGTCCAGCATCGTCACCATCCAGAAAAATTACCGTGCGCACTTCTGGCAGCGCGTCTTCCTGCGGCTGCGTTGGGCTGCGCTCGTCTTCCAAAAGCACCGGCGAGGGCAGCTGGCCCGGGGGCTGTGCCGTCGCCTGCGCCAGGAAAAGAGGGAGCGGGAAGAGGAGGAGGCAGAGAGGAGGAGGCGCGCAGAGGCGGAGAAGCTGCAGCAGGAGGAGCAGGCCCTGAAAAGGGCGCAGGAGGCCAGCCAGGGGCTCCCGGGTGCCAGAGACAGCGGGTGGGCTGGAGGCTTCACTGAATACTGCATGTCAGCATTGTCTTATTCCCCACGTGACGGGTAGCATTAAACCCCATGGAAAACCTCTCCGAACTGGAAGTTTTTGAGAGGTCGTGATTAACTTTGTTTTGATTAACGTGGCTGTGAGTTTAACTTTCACTTCAGTTTAACCTTTGCCATCAGCTGAAAAATGGATTCCACCTGGTCAATCCCGCTGTTCTGGGTCTTGTAACGCCCGTCCTATTCCGCTCCCGGCTGTCGGTCCACCCTCCGGTCCACCCTCCCACTCCAAGTTTTTCCACAGCCTTGCGATTTTCCTTCAGAGAGTCTGTGACACCTTTCCGCTCGCGTCCCGTCTTCTGAAAGTGTTTTGTGTTTTTTTTTTCCTCTCAGGACTGAAGCGGACAAAGGCCCCCTCTGTCCCCAGGTAACGTCACTGTACCTTTTCATGTTTAGTCAGCTGAATTATCGCACCGAGCTGGCTGGCCTCACCAGTCACCTGCCCACGCGCCTCTGGCAGACTGCTGTGGATGAGTTAGGATACACTGTGATTCTAACCAGTTTGTTCTGGGTTTCCTCCCGTTCCCACACCCGCAGGTGGAGGTGCGCTCATTCTACAGCCGGATCCCCTCCGGCACCTCTGACGAGGAGCGCCGCCAGATGGAGGAGATCCTCCACCTGGAGCGAGAGATCGCGCGGCTGCAGAGGCAGCGGGAGGACGGCATGTCGCAGCTGTGCGCCACCTCCAGGGCCGAGCTGGAACAGCGACGGGATGCAGAGCTGCGCCGGCTGCGCAGGGAGGCCTCACGGGCTGCCACCCAGTTCCTAGAGATGCTGGACTTTGGAAGCCTGGGTCTGGCCGCCTGCAGTGAGGAAGACTGCACATCTGGTCCGGTCCCTGGAACGAAGACGGATGAGGCTCCCAATGCTGGGGATGTGCGTGTCTCTCTTCCCGATTTACCGGCGCCCGTCGATGGCCTCGTGGATCAGGACATGTTGTCCAACTTGCCCCCTCCCCCACCCGACTTTGCAGAGGGACTCGTACCCGTTCCTCCTGCTGCCCCCTTGGAACTCCCCGACATGGCCCCCGGCCCTGCAGGTGCCTCGGACTTCCCGCCACCCCCAGCCCCGCCCTTGCCTCCCCCAGCCCCGCCCTTGCCTCCCCCAGTGTCCAGTGAGGCCCCCAAGGAGGAAGACGACGGGGGTGACTACGAGACCATCGACCAGGCCTCAACAGAGGAACCGATCTACCACAACCCGCCAGACGCGGAGTCCGACTATGACCACGATGAGTTTGAGGAGGCCCAGGGCAGCTCCGGGGATGCTGGCAGCACTAACGACGGTCACCTGACGGACGAGGAAGTGCTTCGCAAGTCCACCTGCACCAACCACAGCCAGGACTCCTATCGCGGCAGTTCGGACTCCGTGAGTTTAACCGCTGTTTGATTAGCAGCCAGTAATGTGGGTTGTGCGTTTTGAGCAAAGCATGACAAGCTGGTGAGATTTCACTGTAACGTGAGAGCCCGTGTGCCCAAGTGACCCGGGTGCCAGGCGTCTCCAGTGTAATCCTCCTGCCTCAAGCTGCCAGTTATTCTTTCCGTTCACCTCACTGCCTGACACACTGGTTTGGTCTGGCATACCCTTTCTCCTCCCCCCCCAAAAAAAGCCCAATATGTCAACACGTTATAACTTTGGGCATGTCCAGAGCACTCAGTCTTCTAGAAGCAGGAACCACTGTCGTTGTTAATGCCATCATCTGTAGCCGCTGGGTCTGTCGGCCCGTCAGAATGGTGCCGGTATGTAGAGTGTGGGGGAGTCTTCTGGGTCTCTGTCTGTCACTCTGCTCGCAGATGCTGTTCCAGCATCAGCTCAGGGATTAGGAGAAAAATTGTTGATTTAGCACAAAATGATAGATGCTGAGACAATGGTACGCCCCCTATTCTGTCTCCACCCGCTTAAACCCCCCCCACAACGAAAGAATCCGGTTCACTCACCGCCCCTCTCAGAGAATGTGTGCCCCTTCCCGAATGCCTGGAATGCCTGTTGATGCGAGGGGCACAGAGGCAGCCAAGGTAGGCGGGTCAGGCTGTTACTGACATTCTGGGCGCAGTGCAGGGAGGCCTTCAGAAGGCTGACACAGCCAAAGCAGACTGCTGCTCCTCATCCCTGACCACAGGGTGACCAGGGGCCAGCTGGGCTGCATAGTATAGGGGGGAGGTGGGCTGTATGGTATAGGGGCAGCTGGGCTGTATGGTATAGGGGCAGCTGGGCTGTATGGTATAGGGGCAGCTGGGCTGTATGGTATAGGGGCCGGCTGGGCTGTATGGTATATGGGCAGCTGGGCTGTATGGTATAGGGGCAGCTGGGCTGTGTGGTATAGGGTCCGGCTGGGTTGTGTGGTATAGGGGCCGGCTGGGCTGTGTGGTATATGGGCCGGCTGGGCTGCAGGATGGTTCACCAGCAATTTGCAGCAACAATGAACGGCAGCTGACCTGTTGTTTTTTTCATGTTAATTTGTTAATTTAATTACTTAACTTGTTGCTGTTCCTCTGTTGAAATAGTTACTTCCTTTAAAGTTCCTTTCAGTATTTAAAGAATATTTTAACTGTATACTGCTTAACAGGTAGAGGATCCTTATTTATACAGATTGAATGTATTTGCTGAAGCATCCATGTTCCCCCTCATTGCTGTGTTTCTATGTGATCCAGAATCTGAGATCGGCAGATTTATGTCGGACACAGACATGAATGTTCGGAGCACGCAATTCAAAATGTGGAACCAGCCAGTGTGTTGTGTGTATTGCAAACCACAGTGTTTGTTCGTGGCCCTCAGAGCCACCTGCTGGAGGCTCCTTTAATATCATCATCTATTGCTTTATTGACAGTTTATTGACAGCGACGATGACAATGACGGGGGTGTGGACACGGACGAGGAGGTGTCCAACGGGAGGGTGAACCTGCTGAACGGAAACGGGCCCCCGTACTTCCACAGCTACCTGTACATGAAGGGTGAGAATGGTCGGCCCCCTCAAACACCCGGACCTTCTTCGTTACCACGGACACGAGGGAGCCACATTCCTGAAGTCAGAAACGCCCCACCGATGCCGTCTTACAGGCATCGCACAATCACACATAGAAACACATATCATTTTAACTGCATTGGAATCTCAGGTACGTTAGAAACAATCTATAATTGGTGTTCAGTATATATGTATTTAAATAGCAATTCTGTTTCAGACTCTCTGTTATCAAACAGAGTAATATTACTGCGAGGAGTATTGTTACTACCCGCATGACCTTGCTGGGTTATCACAGTCATTCTGTTTAGAAGGCGGCTATTTTGATGTGGAGAGGCCTGTGTCTAGCGATGCTGTTCCACAGAGCTGCTGTCTGTGCCGCGCTGTGCCCCCCCCCCCCCCAGGAATTCTTCCAAAGTGTTAAAAAAAAGCCAGTGAATGTTGTCAGTAGCAGGTTTGGTATCAGCGCTGTTGTCCATTAACTCATTATGTCAACAGTGAGAGACTGAGCCTCATGACTGGATGGATTGCTAAAGGAAGGTTAGGCACAGTCACATACAGAGTATTTGTCATACACTGCCATGTGGAGTCATATGCAGAGTCATACACATACAGTCACATACGGACATTTACAGAGTCATAGTCTTACACTGCCATATGGAGTCACATACAGAGGCATAGTCATACACTGCCATGCGGAGTCATATGCAGAGTCATACACATACAGTCACATACGGACATATACAGAGTAATACTCTTACACTGCCATACGGAGTCATATACAGAGTCATGCACATACACAGTCACATACAGACATGTACAGATTCATAGTCATACACTGGCATACAAATTCATTCACTGAGCCATTAACAGCGAGTCCTACAGTGAGTCATACATAGCCATTACACAGTCTTTGAGTGGTGTTTGGGGACATCAGTGCTAAATTGTCCCAGTTTATGTGAGGTACAGATACACAAGCGACATAAAAGCAGTGACCGGGAACAGCCACTAGTCCATGTGTCACTGAGCCAGGTTTGTTGAGAGCTCTCTCCAGCCTGACCAAATGACGCATGGCCACGATTCATCAGCCGCAGGTGGGTCTGACCAAAGCACCATCCCCTCCTCAGGCGGCCTGATGAACCCATGGCGACGCCGCTGGTGCGTGCTGAAGGACGAGACGTTCATGTGGTTCCGAGCCAAGCAGGAGTCCCTCAAGTCCGGCTGGCTGTATAAGAAGGGCGGTGGCCTGTCCACCTTGTCTCGGCGCAACTGGAAGATGCGCTGGTTCGTGCTGCGAGAGTCCAAGCTCATGTACTTCGAGAACGACAGCGAAGAGAAGCTGAAGGGGACCATTGATGTCCGCACAGCCAAGTAGGAACTAGCCGTGTGTGTGTGTGTGTGTGTGTGTGTGCGGTGGGGGGGGGTTCCCATCTCGTGGAACAAATTTTCTAGCTCTATTGTATTAAAAGAAAGAGACATTGTGGGGACATCGTCACAAGACAACTTCTTTTTAGCCAAATGTCTACTTGTTGTGTCTGGCCTGTGACTGGGAATCCCCCAGAAACACAGCTGTAAACTGCATTCATTGTATGTGTGTGTGTGTGTGTGTGTTATGTATAGTTATATTACATTGTGGGGACCAAATGCACCCCCCAATGTGATAACAACCTGTTTTTTGACATTGTGGGGGACCATTTTTCAGGTCCCCACAAAGATCTGTGAATGCGATTAAAAAAAAACTAAAAATGCCAACAGTCTCATATTTAGTTTGGTTACTTATGGTTAAGGTTAGGGCTGGGTTAGGGTTAGGGTTAGGGCTGGGTAGGGGTTAGGGTTAGGGCTGGGTAGGGGTTAGGGTTAGGGTTAGGGCTGGGAAGGGGTTAAGGGCGTCATGTTGGGATTAAAGTTTTCACCATAGAAATGAATGGAGAGTCCCCACAAAGATATAATTACAAACCTGTGTATGTGTGTGTGTGTGTGTGTGTGTGCGCAAATGTCGACTCATGCTGCATAAATGAGGCAATGTTTTGTTGGGGGCTGTGGCCTGACCCTGAGGGCCTTTGCAGGGAAATAGTGGACAACCACGAAAAGGAGAATGCACTGAATATCGTGACGGAGGAGAGAACTTACCAAGTGTTCGCCGAGTCTCCGGAGGACGCGAGGTGGGCCCTCACTGCTACTTTTTAAATGTCTCTTATGTCTTATATTTACCAACCAATCACTGTGCACTTTATTTTTGGGAAAGATTGGCTAGTTGGGGTCATGACATTGAATGAATTCGGGGATGAACAAAATAGGTTTTACTAAAAAGTAGATGTTTGCGCCACCTGGTGGAAGATTTTGATAATACGCAGTACAGCCAATGAATAAGAGAAGCATATTTATCACAGACATGCTGGATTTACTTTGTTTGCTCCTGTTACACACAACACAGTGGCTGGTTCCATATGCTCAGTCGGGTCCGCAGTGCAACGCCGGAGCAGCTTCTGGAGATGCAGCACGAACAGGCCAACCCCAAAAACGCTGTGGTCAGTGTCACTTCCCACTCAGTCCGTCATGGCTGTCCAGTAAGCATTAGCACTATCACTCTGTCTGGCACAATCTTGAATCATTCTTCTTCCTCATCTGTCTCCAGGGAACACTGGATGTTGGGCTGATAGATTCAGTCTGTGCCTCAGACAACCCTGACAGGTAAAAGTGCCTCTAGTGGTGAATTAGGCAAACTGCATGTCTAGTTGTTTTGCGGTATAGTGAGTGCTGTTTCTCTATGGTTTAGCTGTATTCCCTGAGACCAATGTGCCTGCAGGCCCAACTCCTTCGTGATCATCACAGCCAACCGGGTCATCCATTGCAACACGGACACACCGGAGGAGATGCACCACTGGATCAGCCTGCTGCAGAAGCCCAAGGGAGACTCCAAGGTCGACGGGCAGGAGTTCCTGGTCAGAGGTGAGAGTTTGGGTCAGCACCACAAGATGATGGGGGCGGGGATGGTTGGTGTGGCTCACACGCATGGAAAGCTAACGATAGAGAAGCTCTAGGTACCTACAAGACCCTCCCACATATTACAGGCTTTTTACTGTTTCCTGATGTGGACCTTTTTATTCACAGATGCGCTCACCTACTTACAACCCATCCTGACTTGCTTCTTTAATGGCAATTCATTGCACTGATAGAAATCTGATGGTGTCATACTCCTCTCCAAGAAAGCATTATGACAAGGCCCTCTTGGCCTGCTCCAAACTCTGCAAGAGGTTCTGACTAAACACGTCACTGTTTTTGCATTACTGTACTTGCATTACTGTGTACAAACCAGATATCTTAAAGTCACATGCATTTGCCTGCGATTAGAGATGTAGGTCTGGATGAATTTCGGAGATAAGAACATATTTCAAGGTATGCTGGCTTTACCTTCCTAATAAACATCTTAGACTTTGTGGACAAGATCTATTTTAAGGCAAGGAGCCAAAGCGCTCCTTTAAAGGTGATCCCTTTGAATGTGAGAGTCTCCTTCACAAAGATCTCTCTGGGATTTGATGTTCTCAGGCTGGCTGCACAAGGAGATGAAGTCTGGGGGCAAGAGCACCTCCCTCAAGCTGAAGAAGCGCTGGTTCGTGCTGAACAACAACTCCCTGGATTACTACAAGTCCTCTGAGAAGAGTGCCTCCAAGCTGGGCACACTGGTGCTGAACAGCCTCTGCTCCGTGGTGCAGCCTGAGGAGAAGGTCTTCAAGGAGACTGGTGAGCGCTCACTCCTGGAAGTGCTCGAGGAGGACCATGGACCTTCGGCATGCAGAGGCTGCTAAGTTTCTGCAGCTGTTTGAGAATATCTGCAATAATGGTGGTTATCCCTGGCTGACTAAAGTCATCATCCTGTGGGTTTTATAAAACCCTTTTAAAGTGCACTAAACATTTTCTTCCATTACATATTTTTTTAATTTAAGGATTGACTGATTATCACCCAATAGATCACTTGCTATAGGATGACTTTGATGCCTTTAGGGCAGTGTTTCCCAAACCAGTCCTCGGGGATCCACAGATAGCCGATGTTTTTGCTCCCATTCAGCAGCTGGGAGGGAGCAAAAATGAGTACTGTCTGACAGGGAGCTCAAACACAGCGTTAAAATGGACTGACTGTGAGTCCCCGAGGACCAAATTGGGAAACACTGCTTTAGACACTTCTAGAGTCTATCTAGAACCTGGTGTGGAATCTGACCATCTCCACTGTTTGTTCCAGGTTACTGGAATATTATTGTCCACGGGCGCAAGCACTCCTACCGTCTGTACAACAAGATGCTAAACGAAGCCATGAGGTGGGCTTCTGCCATACAGGGCGTCATTGACAACAAGGTCCCCATCGAGACCCCCACGCAGCAGCTCATCCGGGACATCAAGGTACAGGTGGCCTCCTACCCAAGGCATCGTCTCGTTGCCAGGCGAAATGACCAAATGTGGGAAAAATGTGACCTCTGCTCATGCACTATGCGTCTCTGTTTCAGCCATGGAGGGACATACCTCTGCATACACTGTTTTTGGATAGGGACACGTACGGTAGTTAAGTGAGGTATCCCAGAGTACACCTGGCCTACACTTGTTGTGTCTGGCCTGTGAAAGTGAACCCACATGTGCTCCTGTATAATTCAAGACTCGGCCTGCCTTATGCTCCACCCACATCTCGCATCTGAGTGGCTGTCGAAGGATTCAGTTTTGCTACAGCGCTGCGTCTTGTCGTGGCTCAGTGGTGCTGTGACTCAAGGCTACACAGCTGCCACAGTCATATCACTGATTTCCTGGGATGTTACTTACCTTTCCACCTTTGAATCTTAAACTGCGTATTTCTGTGTCTGTCTAGGTTAAGCGTTGTGCATTGTGTGTGTGTGAAGACCTCAGTGGTTCACCTGAAATGACATGTGAAAAGTTCCACATTCCCTCCCCCAGGAGACCAGCCTGAACCCAGAGGTGGTGGAGCAGACGTACAGGAGGAACCCAATCCTGAGATACACCCAGCACCCCCTGCACTCGCCACTGCTACCCCTGCCCTACGGGGAGGTCAACGTCACCCGTGAGTCTCCTCTCCCCTGTTCTCTGGGTGGCAGGGCTCCTCAGCACCCCTGCAGAACTGACCCAACGCTGTAGGAACCCTACGCCGTCTATCAACAGCATGCCTCTGTAACACAACCCTGATCTGTAACGCTAAGCTCTACAGTCAGTACTGCTACAACACAACTAATACGTTGCTGAAAAACCTCAATAAAATTGGGTACTTAAAATACACACATCCAATGGGAAAAATAGTTAGGGGATTGCAAGTGCAAATCTCTGGAACTTCCACCAAACAAAATGAATTAAATTATAAAAACAGTGATACCAGAGGCCAATAATGTAATTATATGCATTTTAAATGAGAAACGATAACAATAATTTAATAATTTATATCATATGGGTCTTATGAGTCTCGCAAGAATTTCTTAGTAATCACATGAACCGAACATGCCAAACTCACTAAACTTGTTGTTTGCCAAGAGTCAGGAGCAGTGAAGCCTTGTGATTGCAAAAAAGACACTTCATGAACCTTTTGCTGTATTTTTTGGTCCCACTAGATGGTGCTGTCTGTTAAAAAAAAGGCTTAAAGCATGCCCCAAAGCAAGGCAAGAGCGCCATCTAGTGAGGTCAAAAAATACCACAAATGGTGTTGTATTGGGCATCATTAGCTAGGAGTAGTGAGCCGCAGCCACCATGCAGCGGGACATGCACACAGCAACAGTATAATGGATTATGTATACAGTTGTTTTTGTGTGCAGTGTTTCTCACTAAGACCATGTCATGTTGTAGTTTGCAAAGTGCTTTTTTCTCCAATTGAAAATCACGCAAATACAAATATGCCTCATTGTGCTGAACTTGGGTACAAATATATCAATCATGTTAGAACAGACTGCAGCAGTGTTGACTGTATATATGTGTTTCTACAAGACAAACAGCCATTTTTACAATTTTAATTTTTCAGTGGTTTAGCTTTTCAATAAAGACTCTCTCACCCTATCACTGTCCATTTTTAAGTCTCTCTGACTCTCTCAATTAGTTATTCATACATACAATTTTTCCTTCTTCGTCTCCCAGTCCACAAGTCAAAGGGCTATGCCAGCCTACAGGACGAGGCCGTGAAGATCTTCAATTCCCTGCAGGAAATGGAGATCATGTCTGATCCCGTGCCCATCATCCAGGGTATCCTGCAGACCTGCCAGGACCTGCGAGAACTGCGTGACGAGGTCTATTGTCAGCTGATCAAACAGACCAATCACGTCCCCCAACCCAACAGCCCCGGAAACCGTGCCCACTGGCACCTGCTCACGTGCATGAGCTGCACGTTCCTGCCCAACCGCGCCATCCTGCGCTACCTCAAGTTCCACCTGAAGAGGTAGGCGCCCATTCCCAGGATGCCTCACCGCCTGTGTCTGATAGGGCATTTTCCTCAGTTTGGAGTTCCTCTTTCTACATCTATGCCTTGGATCAGCAGTTCTCTTTTGAGGAATTCCAGACATCTCATGCATTGCGTGATACACTGGGAACAGAAACCAGCCTGGGAAATGACATCTTCAGAATTATTTTTTTCTCTGGGGGGGAAGGGTATAAGGGTCATCATGAATCATTGCCTGATATATTGAGTCTACAAATTATCCAGCCCTTCATTAGTTAAATCAGATATTCTGTGGTAGTGGAGTAGTGGAATTCATGGAATGAATGAGGATCCCCAAGGAGTGGTTTGGGAATATCTGTTTTTGGACTACCTTCCTCATCCACAGTAGGTGATCACAGTGTCTACATTCATGTGTGTTATTTCACAGGATCAGGGAACAGTTCCCAGGGACTGAGATTGAGAAGTACGCCCACTTTACTGGAGAGTCACTGAAGAAGACCAAGTCCAGAGAATATGTGCCCTCTCAGGAGGAGATCAGTGCACTGCAGACCCGGCAGGAGATGACCACCACAGTGTACTGCCATGGGGGAGGATCCTGCAAGATCTCCATCAACTCCCACACCACTGCTGGAGAGGTGCTACTTCATCTCACACTAACACGCTTTCATCACATTTTTATTTGTTTGTTTGTTTATTGACATATTATTTATCATTATCCTGCCGTTGTTCCTTTGGCGCCTCCAGGTGGTGGAGAAGCTCATCCGTGGTCTTGCCATGGAAGACAGCAGGAACATGTTCGCCCTGTTCGAGCACAGCAGCATCACCGATAGGGCCGTGGAGAGTCGGGTCATAGTGGCTGACGTGCTGGCCAAGTTCGAGAGGTAGAGGGGCTGCACTTGGGGTGTTTCTACAGAGCCCTCGGTTGTGACACTGAATCTGAACCGGCTCAAACAGTCCATTTGCATGTTCTTGACACACAGTTTCCATAAGGCAGTATGTAGCTCACAGCCTGCAGTCTGTCTGCTTATAAAAGTTGATATTTACCACGATTTAAACCAGCAGTGGAAGCTGATCCTTCTGTCAACTGATTGTAATCGGCTAGATCTGTGTTTCCTCAAGGCTGGCAGGGAGTGAGGAGGAGGAAGAGGAAGGCCAGTGCCGCCTTTATTTCAAACTCTACTGCTTCCTGGATGTGGAGAGCATGCCCAAGGAGGGAGTGGAGTTTGCCTTCATGTTTGAGCAGGTGAGCCCCCCCCCCCAGTCGTGTCTGATGGCAGCTAGTAGGCTGCTACACCAGCCCAGCAATGGGACAATAAGTATTTATTAATTACTAGGTTTATCAGATATATATATATATATATTGTGTCTCTCTGTCATCACATTTGCGTTGTGAAACTCTTTCTTTTTTTCTTTCTCTCTATCCCACTCTGCCCTCCCTTTGTCCCCACCTCCCTCTTCCTGTCTTTCTTTGTCCCCCTCTTTGTCCCCTATCTCTCTCTGCCCCCCGTCCCTCTCTCCTCCTCATCCGCCATCTCTCTCCCCTCCTCCCTGTCTCTCCCCACCCCCCTCCTTGACCCCTGTCTCTCTGTCCCCCCTCCTTGACCCCTGTCTCTCTGTACTCCTCTTCCTCTGTCTAGGCCCATGAGAGCCTGATCAGTGGCCATTTCCCTGCGTCAGAGGAGACCCTGCAGCACCTGGCCGCCCTGCGCCTGCAGTACCTTCATGGCGACGTGGGCCGCGGCGGCTGGAGCCTGGAAACCATTTACCCCGTGGGGCGCCTGCGCGCCCGCATCCTGCAGTCAACCAAGGCGGGTGCGGGCAGCGGGGCGGCCGGGGCGGGGGCGGGAGCGCCCGGCGTGGCGGGGGCGGGCAGCCACACACTGGAGCGGAGGCGCACCAGCTTCCTGGATGGTACCCTGCGACGCAGCTTCAAGACGGGCTCACTGCGTAAACAGCGCATGGAGGACGAGCAGATGCTGGAGATGTGGGTGCGCGAGGAGACATCGGCCACGCGTGCCAGCATCGTGGAGAAGTGGGGGCGCCTGCAGGGGCTCCCCCAGCACCAGGCCATGCTGAAGTACATGGCCATCGTCAAGGAGTGGCCCGGCTACGGCTCCACGCTCTTCGACGTGGAGGTGAGGGCCGCCCCTGTGGCATGCAGCCAGTGATGGGGAGCAGCTAACTAAAATTAGCCACGCTACTAACTTAGCTACTTCTTTCAGTAGCTTATTAGTAGCACAGCTACTATTAAAACGCAATACCTTTTCCAGCACCTTAATAGCAATATAGCGTTGTTTAAAAAAAAAAAATAGATCACGACCTATGCGACTTACGACTGCTCGACTTTTTGCGACCGATCCGAGGCTGCGGATATGTGGCACCGCTTGCATCGCGTCTGGTCGTGCAAGAGCTGCCCTGTGTGAGCGTATGACAGCTTCTGCCACGACTGCCGGCAGCGCGAGTGTCCCCGCGTGACACTCATTCATTCATCTCGTGTTCAGGATACTGTTCGCAGCGCTCACAGAACAGTATTCATTCATATCCGTTCGTGTAACAATAATGAATTAAGAAAATCATGATAAAAAGATTAAAAAACACCGAACACAGTGTGTGGTTCAGTGGGTAAAACCTGTGTGCCTGTAATCAGAAGGTCGGTGGTTTAAATCCAGCCTCAGCATGTCTTTGGGTCCTTGAGCAAGGCTCTTAAACCCCAGCTCCCTGGGCACAGCTATGGGTGGCTGCCCTCTGCAGACAACTTACTCTGCAATGAGCAAGTTGAGGGAGACATAAAAAGAGATTTTCCCCACAGGGATCAATAAAGTATCAATTATTATTATGACTTGAAGATAATATAGTTTTATTATGCAGTATTCTGTACCTATGATAATTTTTGCATATAAAATTAAGGGCAGTTGTCAAGTACTCTTGGTTTACACCAAACACAGAAACTGTTTTTTTGAAGCCTTATGGTGATCTGACATTACATTGTTAAAAAATATAGATTTTCATTTCAACTTTTAACATCATGTTTCACATTTTTTTAATGAATTTATTCTAAGAGTATCCTACAGCACAAATATCAAGTATTACTCGATGATAACGCTTCGTTGTAGTTAACTACTTTTTCTCTGTTGCTTGTAGTGTAGCCAACTACTATATTAAAACAGTAGCTTGGCTGCATCTTAGCTAATTTAATCATAATTAGCTTGTAGCTTGAAAAGCCACCGTTTACAAGTAGCGTCCCCAGCACTGTTCAGTACCTGTTCTTGTGTGAAATTCCCCCAGTGTAAAGAAGGAGGATTCCCCCATGACCTGTGGCTGGGCGTGAGTGCAGAGAACGTGTCTGTGTACAAGCGGGGGGAGCCCAAGCCTCTGGAGACGTTCCAGTACGAGCACATAGTCTTCTTCGGGGCACCGCAGCCCAGCACTTACAAGATCACTGTGGACGAGAGGGAGATGTTCTTCGAAATGCCACAGGTGAGGACCGGGTGTCACGTTCCCATTCCTGATCTTAGATACCCGTGCTGCTGGACTCGCAGCAGAGGCAAGGTATGCCGCCAACGGCGTGTCAGGTATAGAAACGGAAGCCTAACTTTGTTTTTCCGGTGACACTCTTCTTTTGGGCCACGGCAGGTCGGAGAAATCACCAAGATAATGAAGGCCTACATCAACATGATCGTGAAAAAGCGCTGCAGCGTCAGGTCCGTGACGAGCTGCGGCAGCACCTGGATCAGGTGATCCGTCAGGCCCAATCGGCGTCCGGCGTCCTCGCGGCATGAGAACCCATGTACCAGCGGCTGGTGGGTCCAGGATGCTGACGTGTGTAAACTGATGGGGAAGCTGGCCCAAATACAGAGAAGAGCCATTTCGTCTACTGTGAGCAAAACCCTATGGGGGGAGCCGTGCTAGCCGTGTTAGCCGTGTTAGCCGTGCCACAGCGCACAGACTGTGGCAGGCAGTTAGCACTGTCCCTCATACAGATCGCTGTTGCTGTTTTTCAAAGTGAGCAAACTGAAATTTCAAACAAATGGAGCACAAAAGCTTAACTAGTACACTCATTACCTAACTACTGCCAAAACTCAACGATGAGATACTGAAGCCATCTGCTCCTTCTGGTCACCTGCACATTAATCAAGATGCCTCACTTGCCAGCCAGTCTTGGAAGCATAGTCATGTTTACAGTTGTACGGACTGAGCCCTGACTGTGACCCAACGGCCTTCGGTTCCCAGGGACAGCCCTCCCCTTCCCGTGCTGCATGATCACATGTCCTTCCAGGGTTCTAGTATCAGGAGCTCACATCCACTTGTGTCAATATATGCATCACCACTGCTGAGTCTCCATACGAATTTGCTTCGGGTTCAGCACAGCGTGTGGCTGTTTCGTTAATGTCGACTTAAGTACAATTTCCACAGAACAGATCAAATAGGTTCAGCTGTACCTGCTTGTGTCGTGTGAAGAACGTGGTGTTTTTAGACTGTTACTTCTCCAAGGATATAATTGTACGTCAATGTCATAAGGAAAAAATGATGCAAGTCCATTTTTCAGCTGTTACAAAAACAACGAGCTTCTTTATGAGCGGGATGTGCGTGGTGGAGAAGCCGATACCCTGTATGTGAAAATCTGGAGTCAGCGTCCCTGAAATCTCGATGCCTTAAACAGTCGTACTGTTTATCTCCCGTAAGTGACATTCCCTCCATGGGTTTGTTACTGCTTTAGTGAGCACAGAACACACAACCATGACAAGCAAGGCCCCAGACTTGTCCCAACCAATATTGTGGGCGTCCTGTGTGTTTTTATTGGGACGGGGGATTTGGGCCTGATTTGGTCCCTACCAATGCTGAAACCAAACCTACACCCTTGGTGAAAAGCACATCTTGCCAGACAACTAATCTACAGTTGTCCTCATTTCACTCTTCCTGGGCTATTCCACGCTGGCAAGGTAGCAGCCAACCTTTGCCACTTTGAAAAAATTTGAGTAAAGACATTATAATCATACAGTATTGTTGCATTGCATAATTCACGATACGTATTTTTTAAAAAAAAAAAAACAAAACAAAAAAAAACAAATATGTTTATAAAACATTTAAATATCTGCCAACTGATGAGTAGTGTATGCTTTCCTGTTAAGAAGTTTAAATTGTTCTGTTAGTGTGATGCAAGTTTTGTTTGGGAATTGGAAAAAGAAAATGGGGGAAAATGTGTTGTTAAAAATCAAACAGACATAATGAGGATGTTTAAAATGTGTTTTAGAGTGTCTGGTGGTTTAGGGGAGATTGATTGGATGTAATGATGGGGATGGATATTTATTCTATATCTAAAGTGAATTGTATAAAGAAAGAAATGGGGGGGGGGGGAATAAAATGGGCAGAGCATCCACCCTCACAGTAAAGATGGAGATTTTAGTGGGATCTGGAGCACCCCCTTGTGGCTCGTAGTGCCATTACCTGAGGATCCGGAGAAAGGTGCCCGGACCTGACGCACAGCACCTGCAGTCCTGCGTCTTACTGCTGTTACACTACGGGCGCCAGGCAGCTGCTGGCAGCCACGCCTGGACTGGAATGTATGCATTTACTATTGTTATTATCACAAATAATGTGCTTGTTAAAAAAAAGAGAGCGAGAGAGTACGTAATTTTTTTGTAACTGGCTTTACAAAATGCTTTAATAAATTATTGGATTTAATCACCTTTCTGTCATCTGTGCTCATATTGTGTGAGAGAGTGTGTCGACCTAAGATGGCCTGGAATCCCATTCAGAGTTCATGATTGCTGAGAAAAGCTCGAGATTCTCTGCAGCCCAGTACGGTATCCTCCCCTCTCCATGGGTGACACGTTCCAAGACCTTCCGCAGACAGCTGAAATTGCGGATAATAGCAACCCACCGGCGTACCCTGTATGTACAGTGATTTTCCTGTACTTTTATAGGGTAATTACGCAACGCATCACCAACATTAAACACAGTAATAATAAAGTACATTGTACACTATTATATAGTACTATACAGCATTGTATTCTCTTTGGAATGACAGAGATTATGGTGTTTTAGCCTAATTCTCAAGAGATGCAATGGAAAAATATCATGTATCTAGGGATGAAGGAACAATGAAAAAACATTGTTACACATTTTACTGTTTTTTTTTGGACCGCGAGGAACCATGGCTAACTGAAACCGCAGTTACTGAAACTACGGATTGGGGGGGGGAGACTAATGTATAGGAAGGTGTACCCAGTTGTGGAATATAGATAGATGGATAGATTGTTGTGGGCCTATATATTGTAACACCTTCAGTTAAGTTTGTAGTTGATGTTCAGTGCTTATTATTGAGTATTGTTACCATACATCCAGGTTTCCTTGAACACGTCCTCCATTTGGGCTCCTGTCCAGGCGTCTGGGCGGTTTTTCAAAAATCTGTGGTTTGTCCGGGTTTAGCGCTGCAACCCACATGAGCCAGTGTTGCAAGTTGCAGTGGCGTACCAAGCGAAGGAAAATCCGCCGATTTTCAGTATAAGGCAGCCACTCAGTGTCATTGCACAGTATTTGCGAGGCTCGATGTGTCACGCTGCTGACATCAATGACATCAACTTAACCATTGTCACTTTGACACTTTATTTTTTTCATGTGAACAGTGAATCGTGTCATTTGCTTGAAATTTAACAAACTTTAGCTTTAGTTTTGTAACTTTTGTTGAAAAAGACTTTTATGCATGTATATTGTGTCAATTGTCTGTAGACTGTAAAATGAGAGTTAACTGTAAGGTTAGCATACACCTGGGTTTCCCTGGATGGGAATTTTCTGTTTTACGGGGTGGTTAAGGAAAACTCATTAATATTCATGAGAAGTGCTACCTGATTGGTCAGTGAATGTGAAAATTTATTATCTTGATCCCCAAACACACCCTCTTTTCCGTCTCACCAAATGTGGTACTGTTATTGGGCATTTGGTTTAATGTAAATGGTGAATGGGGTTGTTTGCTGTTGCACTGTGGTGGGGCCCGAGTGGAGGTTTTAAAAAGAGGATGTAGCAAGGGTAAGGTGTGAGTTGAGTTGGAGTAGTGTGGTTTGTGGCCCTAACAGCAGCCCTTATGCAGTTAAATAAAGAATCCAGTGTTATAACCTCTGGTGTTGGCAGTTATCTTGACTGCGGGTCTTTACACTGGCGTCAGAAGCCTGCTTTTTGAGCCAACACAGTGTAAAACCCTGACAGAGGTCACGGCGAACTTTGCGATGGACGGAGACAGGCAGGCATCTGCACAGAGGTGAAGCAGGAGTCTCCTGACTCTGTAATTGGCATGCCGGAGGCGTTTTGTGCTGTTCGCATGACGCGTACCCGTTTTACGTCATCTTCCATTGCCGAAGACCAGTTCCTATACAGAAAACAGAAGTATAGAGGACGGTAATAAATCCTCGGGTGTCGTTCTTGCCCTGCCCCAAATATAATGGATATATCAGTTGCATCCTCACCATACAGGACCAATCCCATGATTCATTGCGCCCCAAGTTTTTTCTTAGGAGGCAAGTTAGCAAGACCGCTCTTGCCAAGACCACAAGTATGATCCTTGTGTTGTTGGTATTGAGGAACACCCTCAAACGCATCGGCATCAGCGTCATGTCACTGCCCAAGTGGAAGTAAACAAAGATGGCAGCACCCAGTGCTTAGAATCGATGGGCATTAAGGCAAGGGTAGCTGAGAGGCATAACTAGCTCAATTTGACATTTTAGCTTCTGCAGTTCATTGTTTGGAGGCAACAGAAGCTTTACAGCTGGCTCTTTCACTGATCGAGGGTGCGTTAGCATGCTTGCTGCCACTGAACCTGGACGAGAGGAGTGACTGCAGGACTCAGTTTGGTGCTTTACAGAGGCACTTCAGAGAATTTAATCTGAGAGACTCCATACGCATTGAGTTTAAACATCACGCCAAGCAGGCTGGTCACTCCCTCTGCATCCTGGCTGACGACATGGTGCCCACCCCATGACTTTGGGTGAGATGATGGAGTTGGCCATAGACAGCTGTATGTGTTACTTCTCCCTGGGTGCTGCAACAAGTAGTAGCCATTTTAGCCAGGTTTTGTGGCGGCTGCTTCAGGTGATACTAGTGCTTGGACTTCAGGACCGAACATGCGGCCCTGCAGTGGCTGACGTCATTCCGAGAGCCAGAGCAGCAGGTGGTCCGGTGGGTAGAAGAGCTGCAAGCATTCAACTTTACTGCGGTTAATAAAACTGTTACATACATGTAAATGCGTGTGCAGGTTTGTCTCAAATTGAAAATCTCACTCCAGTCAGAATGAGACCGAAGTTGACAACCCTTAAACATGCTGGGGGCATGTTGTCAAACGTGTAATGTTTTTCCATTGTTCCTACGTCCTTTGAGAAGTATAAAAAGCATGATTTTCATTGCTCCGTCTTCCCTTTTTACATTTTTTTTTCGTTGCTCCATCGAAAAAGGCTAAAACGTCAGGATCCCTTTCATTCCAGAGTACAGTACTGTCCTGTAAAACATTATAAAATGTGCTTTATTGTTACTGAATTTAATGTTGGTAATGTCTTACTGTGCGTAATATATGAATTATCACATGTAAGCACATGAAAATCACGTTATATGTGGAGGCCGCGGATGGGTCGCCTATACCGTCCGCGATGAGACGTATGAAACGTATCACCCGATAAGACTTATATATTAATATAATGTGTATTTATTTATCTGTTGGATAATTATATTCTTTGCAAACTCATGTCTCATAGGGTGCCTCGGCTTAAGTGTAAGATATAAACTCTGACCTTTAGCAACGTCACACTTACAAAGCCGAATGCTGTAATTTGTGTATCCCGGGATTAATTTATATGATCCTTATATGTTACATACTATATAGTTTTCACATATTTCTGTTACTACTATTACTCCGTGTAATGCACATGCATTTGGAATGCCTTATAAGTTCTGCGTTTTATGAATTTTTATAACGTTTGAAAAAGTACCTGGTAACTGACCGAGAGCAGCATCAAACTCGAGTTAGTTTGCTCTGAGGGACGTGATTTTCCTTGCTTTTGCTTGACACGCCCTTGCTTGCAACACTCGTGTTTTATCCCACATTTTCATTATATTACATATGCAACATTGCATGAGGTCACATGTTAAAATGCAGAAAGGCTGCATCCGTTTGGGCGCAGCTCAGCAGAAGTAGGGAAACGAGACCAGTTACAGTAACCGCTTGCAAACTGTACCGTCGAAGGAAAATCAGCCAAAGATACTGCAGAAAGTACTGCCATCTGATCCCCAACTGAACTATAAAAAGCCGGCTGTTTGTATAAACATGGTGGAGTTACGTATATTCGTCCCATTTGCGATTATGGTTTTCTCTATGGTGATTTCACAGACATCAGCGAAATGTGAGTAATTTTCCTTCTTTTTTCAGTTTTTTTTCCACGATCCACGAAACGACCGAAATAAATGATTGAAACTGTTCCAGTTTGTCCCTTTGATTAACGAGTTCAACAAAACGGATACCGATTTCTTTCTTGTTGGCGATATACGTGTATGGCGTCGCCAGTGTTTTTCTTAATTTCATTATACCTCGGCTAGTGCTTTTCTGCAGTTACCGTTTTTCTGGTGGAGCTGTATAGAGTTCCTGTTGTGCTCCGATGTTACAGCTAATGCTTTCTGCCTTAAAGAAAAAGTTGATCAGTGCAAACTTCAACGCATCAGAACCTGCAATGCCGTGTTATTGTTTTCGAATAAGAGATTATTAAAGGCCACACCTAGGTTTGGTTTTATTGAAACCCCATTGTGTAGTGACATTAGAATTGAAAGCACTTTATATGGTGTATAAACATAGCCAAGCGTGTTGATCGAATGTACGGAAGGATAAGGATTGTACTGCTAAGGCGGTACTATTTTCAGATAGAATTGATTAATGTTTTTTTGTTAATGAGCTTTGTGTAGCAGTCCATATGTCCATGTGTATATTAAATGTACCGTGACCTTGGCAACTAGCAGTCCTGGGAGCTTCCCTGATCTCACAGAAGGAACATGGATGGATCCGCTTATTCCCAAGTTAACTCCTTCTACCCAGTTTCTTTTCATTGGTAGGAAAGGAGACCATGTCAAGAACAAACATTTCATGCATTCCTAGTTCCTCTAATGTTGATGCGCATGTATTACAGTCCTTACCACAGATTTTAATAGATGCATCCATGAGCACATTAGACTCTCTTGGGATAATTTCCACGGGGTATAGTTACTCTCTTTTTTTTTGTCGTCATGTTTTTGAATGTGGTGTATATAGTATAATTGCATAATAGACCGGTAGATCGATGTAGTGTTATCAGAGAATGCCACATCGCCGACCTCCTAACTGCTCGCTTTTTGTTGTCAGCCTGTGAAATGTCCAACTCAACCTGTGAGGACTGTCTGAGGAATGTATCGGTGAGTGATGAACATCAGCCGTCTTCATGGCCCCTGATCCACAGCAGAATCCACAAAGTTAAGGCGTCTCCCAGGACAACGGCACTGGATAGTCATGTGACCATTTCTGTTGTCGTTCATAAGGGACCAGAACGCTAATAAGCTGTTCCTCTGAGCTGTAAATATTTACATGATATTAAGAAAGTTCAGCGTAGAAACGCTGATGTATTCAGAAGTTGTTGAATGTTCAGGGCGTGTGTTTTGTTGTAGTGCCTTTGGTGCAGAACAACCATGACATGTGTGGTCTACCCAGTGAGGAGTGTCCTTCCACCTTCTAGCCTGTGTCCCCTGGCACAGGCCCGATGGGGGCGCTGCTGGGGTAATGTATTTAAGTGCTTCTCACAGGATTCACATGTGGGGTGGGTGCAGACTGACAGAGCGGTAGAATGATTAGCTTTTCCCTGAAATGTCACACACAAAACTCACTAGGAAGTTCAGCTGATTCTCTTTCCCTGGCAAATAATAAGTTATTATCAGAGACTGTTCTCACCATCTCCTGCAGCCATTCTGTGGTTCACATTATTTTTTTTTGTTTCTGTGTTACTATCAATCATTCTGAAAGTGTGTTTCGAATAGTGTACTGTATTTCAAAGCATGCACCTAATTTTGCAGGGAAATCCCCAAATAAATATAGATTATGCATATTTCACTTAGGGTGTGTGTAAAATTTGAGCACTACGCCCACACTGTTGTGAATTTGTGACTTTAATCAATGTATGAAAGTATGTATGAAAGCTTTTCTGTTTTTCGCTTTCTTTCATTTTAGTCAACTTCCAAGCGCTGATCATCACTCTGTCTGTGTTTGGTGGAATCATCCTGATTGGAATATTCGTCTGCTGCTGCTGCTGCTACTGCCGGTGTAAGAAGAGCAGGTGAGTATTAAACTCGACAGAGATGAGAAAGGGACCTGTATCCCCCTAACTTTCCATCATGTGGGATCATGGTCAGGTGTGTTTTTGATTTTTTTTTTTTTTTTTCCCTTCAGCATTTTTGGAGCATAGCTGTTGTTTCACATTTCATTTATTAGAGAGCTTTATTCAAAGTTTGCTATGCAAGGTATGGTTCTCATTGTCAGCTTGGATACACTTTCTATTAAACCCCATTACGAATTATAGAAGGAACTCATCATACGTGTATCCAATATCAGTGGTAGAATTCTCACCTGCTACGCAGGAGGCTCGGGTTCGATTCCCGGCCAATGCAATGACATTTAGGGGGACAGCATGCGGCTCAGAGGGCTGTGCCTGTAATCAGAAGGTCACTGGTTCAAATCCAGCCTCGGCACGTCCGCAGGTCCTTGAGCAAGGCCCTTAACCCCCAGCTTCCTGGGTGCTGCAACAGGTGGCTGCCCTTCGCAGACAGCTTACTCTGCAAAGAGCAAGTTGAGGGAGGCGTAAAGACAATTACCCCACGGGGATCGATAAAGTATCTATTATTATTATTATCCTGTAACCAAGACCTCACTGGGTACTACAAGACCCCAAAGCTAGACCTTCCCCTGCTGATGTTCGGGCCTTTTTGGGTTCCTTCAGAACAATGGAGCCAGACCCTAAGGAGCAGCAGGAGGAGGAAAGGCGGAAGGCACGTCACGAGGAGAGGTGAGCCTCCTCTGGTCGCCATGGTAACACAGAGATCTCCGGCCTCATACATGAGGATTATAAAACTTGCTGACCTTGAGTAGGTTTATTTTGGCCGATGTCCAGCTGGCAGCCATTTTGTTCTGGAATTGAATGTCCTGCCGGTAATACCAGCAACTCTCATGGATATCTGAATATGGGCGTATATTCAAACGATGTCTAGACAAAGCAAAAACGAACATGTCGGCGAGAACAATCTGTCGCATACCTAGAACGACGTCACCACCCTGTTCATTATGTGTAATACCATAAACACAGAACGCAGGATGTTTTTGATGCAGCAGGCACACATGCAGAGCACAGATAAATGTATTGTGCCGAGTGCATGAGCCAAATTACTCTATTGGTTTAATACTAGCAGCAGCACAGACAGGAAAGCCAACAACTTACACGACATATTTGCAGTTTCAGTAACTGTGGATAGAAAAAAAATTGTAAGATGTGTAACAATGTGTTTTTTCATTGATTCATTCGTCCATTGAGAAATATAAAAAGTGTGATTTTCATTGCTCAATCATTCCTTGATACATGATGTTTTTTCATTGCATCTGTTGAGAATTAGGCTAAAACACCAAAATGCCTTTATTTCGAAACAGTACTGTGCTGTATAATTTACAATGTACTTTATTATTACTGTATTTAATGTTGGTGATGTCTTACTATGCATGATGTATCAATTACCATATGTAAATACATGAAAATCACGTTATAAATGGGGTCTGCAGATGGTTCCCTTTTATCCATAGTTTCGGCTATCTGTGGTCGGTTTCGGAACGCATCACCGCACACTATTTAAAGTGTTTTGCGGTGCAAAGCATGCTGGTAACTGCATAATTAGTCCTGCAGCATCACATTATATCAGCTAATCATGGACAGTGGGTGGCATCGGAATAAATGAAAAGGTTCTCCTCAGGGACTCTGCACAGGTGGTATGCCAAAACGGTGATCTCCACAGCGATCACTGCTCATATGAAGTCATATTGATAAAACGACATTTCATCTGAAGTCCACAGCTACGCGTACCTTTAGGCTGCAGAGCACTGATTGCATTTGAAACCCTCAAAGAGTGGTGGTAGTCTGTTTTTTTTAGGGATCTGTTTCATGTAACCATACAGATTTACAGTCCCCCAAATTACACAGCACAAAATATGAGATGCATCGCCGCTGGCGATTACAGGGGAGGCCATCCATGCACTGATAATCCAGAACAAACACTGTAACAAACCAATAAGAGAAAAATGTTTGTGTAACAGAGTAAGATTTCACTAGAGACTCTGACCAGTTGATTGTGTGACTGCAGGAAGGCGGAAATGAAGATGAGGCACGATGAGATCAGAATGAAATATGGTGAGTGGTATATTCTCCCCTTTTTAAGAACAAGGCCTCTATGTATTCCTATGTTCGAGGCGCACCCTTCCTGTGCCACTGTCCTGTGTGTTTTCAGACCCAATTCGCCATGTTTACTGTATTACTAAACAGCCGTATTGAATGGCTATAATACTGAATATGATAGGCTGATATCACCGCTATTGTGCAGTCTGTATCTGAATTCACCAGGAAATATGACCACTGCAGTACCTTCAGCTGGTTAGGATCCCAGTTTTCCAGAAAATATAAAATATAGTGATATTTCAAGCAGTTTTATTTTCTTTTCATTATTCTCACACAATGCAAATTTGCTATCATTTAGACTGCTTCAGGTTTCATAGAAAAATTATTATAAATTAAAAACTGTTTAAGGGGTGCTGTTTTAAGATATAGATATCAGAACATGGGAATGCCATAATTTAAACAAACTAATGGACAGCATACAACTGGGAAGTGAGCAGTGAGCCTTTAAGGTGGAAATCTCTTCAGAAAACTACAGTATATTCACAATAGATATACCAGCAGATAACCTGTTTAATGTGTATAATTGATATACCAACCAATCCATTGTGTTCATAATATTTTTTATTTCTTTCAGGTCTGACGAAGGAAAACCCATATGCCCGGTTTGAGGACAATTAAGGTGCGTTGTATCTGTATCTGGCAGTGTGATTAAAAAGACCTTGCATTTACCTGACATCTGAATGTTGTTCCGGGTCTTCCACAGCCATTGAAGGAGCAGGAAAAAGATTGTGGCAGATTAAACATGTGTAACATCAGAATAATGCCGTTATCGAGAGAGAGAGAGTGAGTGTGAGTGAGTTAGTTAGTTAGTTAGTTTCTAAATTACTCTAAGTACAGACAAAGCAACTTTCCCAGAAATTTAGTTACAACTGTAAAAATACCACCCTACTTTCTCAGAATTTCATGTATGATCTTTTTGTGAAAAGCATAGATTTCATCATCTCTTTGAATTAGTTCTTTCAAAGGGAGGGACACTCCACTGTGATGAATGTACGGAGTACATTGTGCTGACTAGTCTCCTGCCTCCACACTTCTGGTGAAGTGCCTCGAACCTGCGATGACATCATTTTACGTCTGCCGCCACAAGTGCTGAATTTCTGCGGGATATGAATGTAAAGTGCAACTCATCATCAATTCCAGTCGTCGTATGGCTGATTCACAGGACTGGAAAATGGAAACAGAATGCTGAAGTGAAAAGCACAAATTCTGTCTCGGATGATTCTTTTTGTAGTTGTATATTTACACCAAGTAGTACAAACAGATATTTTTGTCACATTAATTACAGATTTAAACTATACTTCCTACTTCCTATCGTTATTCCCCAAATGATCAATGTGTCTGCCACCCCCAGTGGACATTGTAAGTTTATGTACTTTAGTTAATTGTTCGTCAATTTACTGTTTATTGTAATGAGGAAGTCATAACGCCAGGTTATAACAACTGTATCCTTACCAAGAACTCTTCATTGTTTACAAGAATTGTCAAAGCTGGGTGGTGTGGTGGTGGAATGGTTGGCAGTTTAGTCACACGCCTCTGGAGTTGGGGGGGGTGTGTGTGTGTGTGTGTGTGTGTGTGTGTGTGTGTGTAAATATAAATATATATATATATATATATATATATATATATAAAAAAATATACATTGTG
>JAOYFF010000102.1:783242-805838 GCA_025773925.1 Cryptomyrus ogoouensis | reverse complement strand
CTTACAGTAGTTTTATTTTAAAAACCTGGCCAGCGCTAAAGATGCTTTCTCCCATTAAAGCAATATATTCAGGGTTGAGCCAGAGGGCTGCGAACCGAGAGCTGGGGAAGACAAAGATGAGATAGCAAGAGGAAAAGGTTCACTTCCTATTCGTCAGTTGAATTTCAGTTAGTGGCTTCCACTTCATATTTCTCCGCGAAAAGAAGAGCCGCGATTAAAGCGAGACAGCATGTTTGGAAATCTTTTTGAAGAAGACGAGGAAGGTTTTAGTCCTGTCACTGTCGATAAGAGGGTTGACAAAGGGAAAGACGCCGAGCCCCCACCGGCCAGAGGGACCGTAAATCTCAGCGGTATCAGGAACCAGGGTGGTACCTGTTATCTTAACTCTTTGCTGCAGACTCTCCTTTTCACTCCGGAGTTCAGAGGTGAGGATACGGCCATATGTGCTGAGCAGGTCCGACAATGGTGAAAATCAGCCCGATTGTTGTCGGTTTTTTTTTTTTGTTTGTTTGTTTTTATTTTTTTTAAAAAGAAAATTTCACTAAGACATTTAAAGAAGAACTGACAGTTTCACTGTAAGAAAACATCGCAGAAAGCCATTGCATTTAATTCATTTAAATATTAACAAATCCTTGGATTTAAAACAGTTATTATTTTGTAATTGGTATGTTAATATCTTTAGAGGAGCTGTTCAAACTAGGACCAGATGAACTAGGCTGCCTGGAGGATAAGGACAAACCAGAGGCCAAGGTAGGGTCCGAACCCGAAGGAAGGTTATGATACACGGGGCAAATTTTTGACCAGTGTTGCTGACCAGTGTTGCTTGGGGACTGTCCCATTGTGCAACAAATTTTTATTTGAAAAACTTAGTTAAAATAAATTGGCAGTGGGCAACTTTTTGCTATCATCAAGGGGTGAGTTTCTTGAAACCTTCTTAATACTACGTCTTTCGTACTTTCTATCTTTTAATATCTATCTTTTTAATTTAAGAAGGCTTCGGGAAACTCACCCCAGATCCGGACGATCGAGTTGCACTTCGTCACACCTGGCTGGCAATTACCCAGCAACATTGCTCAAAAATGTGCCCTGTGAATCATCACCTGGAGAGTTGTTCCCATCCCACACTGCGTGGTGGGAGTTTGCATAAAATGTGAATAATAAAACGTGAAGCTGTCTGTGGTGGCATTAGGTGGGTACGTCTGTTCCTAGGTGCGGGTCATTCCGCTGGAGCTGCAGAGGTTGTTTGCTGAGCTGCTGCTATTGGACCAGCAGACGGCCTCCACGGCCCAGCTGACCGATAGCTTCGGGTGGACCAGCAGAGAGGTACTGGACCACTGCGCTGTGCCTGCTAACGAGATACACCTTTGCAGGCCACTGTGGGTGGGATTTACCAACATGCTCAAAGACTGCCATGTTTAGCACATTGATCACTGGAAGGGAAGTCAGTTAATTCTATCAGCAGCTGTTAGCGTGCAGTAATTCCACCCCTGCCTGTTGGTGGCATGAAAGCGGTCAGGGCAGTCATCGGCTGAGTGATTAGGGACCTGGCAGTGATACGGCGAGATAAAGAGCAACCATGGGACTAGGAAACCAGATCATGTGACATACCAGAGACCCCACAACATTGCTCTCCCCAGGAGAGCAGTCAGCACGATGTGCAGGAGCTCAACCGCATCCTGTTCAGTGCCCTGGAGAGCTCCCTGGTGGGAACGTCTGGGAGCGACCTCATTCACCGTCTGTACCACGGCATTGTGGTCAACCAGATTGTGTGCAAGGAATGTGGCAACGTCAGTGAGAGAGAGGTATGTGCACGTGTGGCACGAGGGGTACGGCAAGTGTGACGTCTCTCATACTTTGCTTTGGAAAAAAGCATCTGACGGTGCCAGATAAATAACTCTAAATGAAAATGTTTTGTTAGGAGGACTATCTGGACCTGACAGTGTCAGTTTCGGGGCTGGGTGGCCTGGAGGAGGCGCTGTGGAGCATGTTTGTCGAAGAGGAGGTCTTTGATGGAAACAACCTGTACCGTTGCAGTCGCTGCAATGTCCTGGTCAAGGCTACCAAGGTTAGTCATCTCAGAAGCTCTCTTGATGTGCTGCTCAGGGTGTAGGTATCACTGGAGTATACTTTGAGCCGCTGATCTGGTGACAGGAAGACATATTTAACCTGGACTTTTCAGTTATGTAACAGGATTAATTAAGAACACAATTAACAGCGCTTTTCCACTGGTATACAGGAACCGACCCGCACCCGAGCCGCACCGCAAAGAGAGACTAGCTACAGCGCGGTTCCAGCACGCGTCGGTTTTCCACTGCACAAGGGTCGGCTCGGTAAAGGCGTCGCCTGGTTTGGAGAGTGACAGAGACGCTTATTTACTGTTCGCACGGTGTACATCATGATTTACTGTGCGCTGATTTCCTAATTTTCTACCACATCTATGAGAATCGCCCTGTAATGTTAGCATCAAACGCTAGCAGAATTACCAATCGCTTGCATAAATTTGCATTAAAAATCCATTCCAATCAGCTATTCTCTAACTACTTTTTTAATTAGGAGTTGGGAAATTTTCAAGTTTTGAGTTTTTGAGAATGCCTTGCGATGTGTGATATTACTAACAAAGAATAATATACAGTATAGAACAGGGCTCTTCAAATCTGGACCTTGATTCCAAATCCAGGCCTTGTTTTCAGTTCTCCCAGGTAGTTAGTTTAATAATTACTGATTCTGATTGGTCAGAGGCTTCACACCTGGCTCACAGGTAAAGGAAAGCTGGAAAACCAGCAGTGCTTGGACCTTGAGGACCATGATTTGGCTTGGTTTGGTCACGCTTTCTAGCAGGGCCGTGTTGGCTCGGGTAAGGCCCGGGTACGGTTCAGTTCTTGGTGGCAGTGGAAAAGCGCCAATAGTGAACTATTGAAGCTGTAGGTAGCAGGCTAACACTGTGCCAGTGGTTCAGGCCTCTAGCTAAGCAGTATGTTCTAGAAACCCGAGCCCAACTTCAGCCCTGTCCGTCCACAGTCCGCCAAGCTACGGAAGCTGCCCCCTTTCCTGACCGTGTCCCTTCTGAGGTTCAGCTTCGACTTCGCCAAGTGCGAGCGCTTCAAGGAGACCGGCCGCTACACCTTTCCCCTCAGCGCCAACCTGAAGCCCTTCTGTGAACAGGTGCCCGTCTCGGCCTCCCAGTGAGCCACCTGCACTTCCCGCGCCAGCCTGGCCGTGCACAGGGTGCTCTCGTGTGTACCGCTGAAATGGGCCACTGGATTAAACATCATTTCCCATATGGTTGATGTCATCACTAATGCAGTTATACTAATATTGTTTTTGTGTCAGTCGTCCCCCTGATAAAGGGAATGACAGAGCAAGGTTTTCAACTGTGGACACCTGGCTGGTGTGAGATTTTCAGTTTGAGACAATTCTGCTCACACGTGCACATACATTCATATGTATATAGCAGTTTTATGATCCTTGTAAATATTCTGTAGGGTTTGCAAACTACCCCAACACTTTTGATGTAGCTAATTTTAGGTTTATGATGGAATAATATAGATTTGCCGTAAGGTCTCTTGCATGAGCGTGAGAGTCTGAAAGCGTGAGTGTCACGCCGGCCGCGTGAGAGCTGGCGAATCTGCACGTGTCACACGTAAACGGCCAGCAAGGAGTGCGACTCACCTTTGATTTTGAGGCTCTCTCGTTCTCGCTGTTGCTTAAAAGATCATTATCAATAAATGCCATGAGCTGTTGCTGTGTCAAATCCTCAAAATCGGAGGTAGATGTGATTTGACCGCAGGGAGGGCTGTTGCTGTTGCAGTGGGTAAAGCATCATTCTGGTCTCCTCACACAGGCAGAGCAGCCGGACTCTGAATACACATACGAGCTCTTCTCCGTGATCATACACAAGGGCGGCTGCTATGGTGGTCACTACCACGTCTACATCAAGGACATCGACGAGCTGGGCCACTGGGAGGTGCCGGTGAGGCTCTGCACGGTGTTGGGAGAGGGAGCACTTTCCCAGGGATTTCTGGGATGGCATCCTTTTAATAGTTTATAATTCCTTGCTTGTATGTGAACCCCATGGGATTTAGGAGGAGGAGCCCAAACCCAAGTTTCCAAAGGCTCAGGCGAAGGTGTCAGAACCCGTGCTGGACCACGAGGACCCTTTATCAGTCCTTACCACTATACTGTCTCAGGTAGGACCTGCGTGTGCCCACGCCACTTCTGTCTGAAGGTCAACACCAACATCGCCGTGCTTGTTGAGATTTGCAGAAACATCCTTTCTGGACAGGAAGCATCCCGGACTGTCCTTGTGGACCAGCTAGGCCAGAAACTTCTGGACAAAATCGGGATTTCTTGGAACAAGAAGTTCCGCAAACAGCATGGTCCCATAGGGAAGGTCAGTGGGAGGACTGGTGTATTTTTTTCCAGAAAATGCATCTTTTGTTTTTTTACATTCATTCTTCCTTCCCAGATACCCCAGCTCTCTCCCAGTGCTGTGCTTTCTCTCTCCCAGTTTCTGCAGAGCCACTCGGATGTGTTCTTACTGGTCTCTAATGGCACACGGGTTACCCTCAAAGCCACCACCCCCACCGTGGCAGGGGGGGACGCAGCCCCAGAGAGCCAGGCTGCGGAGGACGGGCCTGGAGCCGGCGATGGCCCCCACTGGTTTGACCTGAATGACTCCACTGTGACACCCATCCATGAGAGGGACATCCAGAAGCAGTTTCAGGGCAAAGAGAGTGCCTATATGCTGTTTTACCGGAAGGCGGGGCTTCTGCGGCCTCAGGAAGGTGTGGGGGGTTTGTGTGACTGTGACTGTCTGTCCTACACTGTGATGTGGCTCCTTGCTTATAACGGGATGTAAATTATGTTATGGTACAGAATCATTATGAAATTTGTTAGCCCAGTATTTTTCTCAGTATTTATCCACGGTCGTCACCGATATTGTCCCCGTGTAGGTGAGCCCTTCCTTTCCAGTTGATAAAAAAAAATCCCAGTTTTGTTTCCAGCACCTGCCTGTCACTGCTTTGTGTTGTAAACCGTAAAGCCGACCGGCTTCCTGTCACATTTGGCGCGTCTGAAACGCGGCCTGAGGGCATCGGGATGTGGCTGTTTGATTTGTGGGTCGTTTCTCTCGTTGCCGAGCAGCCAAGCAGAACCATGGGTACAAGGTGCCCCCCCACCTGCTCCAGATGGCCCAGGAGGAGAATGTCAGGCTGCAGCAGCGGCGGTAGGTCTGTGCGGCTGCCGTATATGCAGACCAGGATGCGTGCGTACATCTGATAGACGTGCTTAGAGGAAGAATCGCAGAATTGTCTTCATTATGATAAAAAATCTGCTTTGGTCTTTTCGTAAGATAATAGACAATATCTTTGGATAAAATGGTATTGGAGCTTTTTTAGTGAGTATAAAAAAGGTACTTTAATGGCAAAATGTGAAATCGAAACATATCAGAGATTGAGAATCTGCGTCCCTGGGTAGGCCCTGCTTTTAGGGGACACTCACAGATGTGCGTCTCTCTTTCCCGTCTTTAAAAATGCTGACGCACTTACACAGCTGCTGCCTCCCCCTGTCCTTTCCCTCAGGGAGGAGTACGACGCCTCCGCCAATACCGTCCAGGTGCGGCTACACCTGGCGCCACACTACCGTTTGGAGAACGGGGCCCTGCAGCCCAAAGCAGCGGCCGAGGACTGTACGGTCACCCTCAGCTTTGACCGCCGCCGGACCGTGGGCGACTTCCGGCTGGCTATCTACCAGGTGAGGTGCGACCCGTCCCGCCGCTGCCGGCTTCAGCCGGTCCGCCGCGTTTCTGACGCACGACCCGCATGATGTTCAGATGCAGGACCTCTGGGAGGGGGACATGGACCTGACTGTGGCCCGGAAGCTTCCAGCCGGCCTGCATCTCTACAATACCCTTACAGGTAGGCCGAGGTTTCAGGAGCGTTCCAGCTGTATGGTCTTTGTCTCCCAGTGAGGATGTGACCTGCCTTGCAGATGACGCTCAGTCTCTGTACGCTGTGGGCGTGTCCGATGGCTCCGACCTCTTCGTCTGGAACGGCAGGGAGGTGAGCGGGTGTCACATTTCTGTGCCGTCAATGGCGTTGTCCGGTGTCACGTGGGGGGCGGGTCCTAATGCGATGGGCGTGGCTTCCCCAGGTGAGCGGCGCGCCCCTGCGGATGGGCTGCGAGTGGGAGCCTGTGCTGCTCACTCTGCTGCGCGCCTGCGACGAGGCAGCCGGAGACGGGGGGGGCGCCGGCAGCTCGGCGCTGATGCCAGAGTCGCGGGGTTTTCCTGGCGGGGCCACACTGGGGGCACTTCGCCAAGCCGTGGGGCCCGAGGATACCCTGCTGTGCAGGGAGGAGAGCCGGCCGGGCTGCGAGGGCGGGGGAGGGAGTGGCTGGAGAGTGTTCCCCCCCGCCGACATGCAGCGGACGCTGAAGGAGCTGGCGCTGAAGGATGGGGACTCGCTGCTGGTGCTGGAGCCACAGGTGCTTGACACGAGGTAATGTGGGGGGGGGGGCTCGGGGGCGCAGGGTTAAAGTGAACAGGGGCTGGTCTGCCGGATTCAGGCACTTATACAAGACCCACACTGGAGGCAGGATGATGGACTACTGTCAATCACTGTTTGGTTTAACCCAGGAAAGTTAACCAATAGGACGCATGTCATTTCATGAAAATGTTCATTCAGCTCTAAATAAAGTGTTATGTAACACTGTATCTCACTGAGGTTTCCCTTAATCCCAGGTTCTGAATGACTCAATATTTTATCGTATGTAACAGCTCTCCTGCTTTTTTACATTTTAATGGTCTCTGACGCGACTTTTTGATGTCGCTATTAGGTCAGTGGTACATGGGCTCAAAAACATGTAAATGCTTGACTACGTGTATTTTTTTTCTGGAAGGCAGACAGTCAATGTCAGGGACTCCTGAAGGCTGCTCTAAGCACTGTCGTCTGTGTGTGTGTGTGTGTCTGTGTGTCTGTCCTGTGTGTGTCTGTGTGACCCCGCCCTTCTACAGCCTCTTCAACCTCACTGGTGACACTGTAACCGTGACGACCCCCTCGGACTGCCGCTGGCTGCAGGTGGAGTTCCATCTGCGTGCGGCGAGGGGGGCGCAGGGCGAGGGCGGCGAGGATGAGGGGGCGAGGAAGCAGGCGAAGATTTCAGCCTCGGGAAGCACGGTGAGTCCCGGAGACACCCGGCTGGGTTCGGGGGGGGCGCCACTGCATCGCGATGCCATCTGCCGCTCTCGTTGCCCCCAGCTCCTGTCAGAAGTCAAGCTGAGTGCCATCGAGGAGCTGAAGCTGCAGGATCAGTTTGGAGGTTCGAGCCCCCCCCCCCCCCCTCCCCGTGTGCTGTGACGTGACGCTTCTGTTAACCCTGTGCCTGAGCCAGTGTGCCTCCCCCCAGGTGTGCCATGCTGCCTACGACAGGCAGACCGAACTGGCAAACTGCTGCCCCCAGGTACAGTCGCACGCCAGCATGCTGTTTCTGTCATGTGATACGTGCCCCGCCCCATGCTCTGCCCCACTGGCATGTCACACGGTGATCTCTCCCCTCACAGTGCGTGAGGACATGACCGTGCGTGAGGCCGGCATCAAGCTCATGACCTCGCTGGTCCTCTGCCCCGGAGCTGCGCCGGGACCCCGCCAGGTCAGCGGTGTTGCTGTCTGGCGAGGGTGTGGGGGACCGTCTCTGGCCGGCGGTCTGCTCTGTGGATTTCAGCCGAACCCCTCCCCCATTCCTATCTCTCTCTGTGTTTCAGCTGTTCCTTTATTTCACCGTCAGCCCTCCTGTCGGCACCGAGGCTGAGATGGAGATTGTTGTGGAAGAAACGATCACCGTGAAGGAGGTCAGCAGGGCTTGTGTGTGAGTGTCTGTGTGTGTGTGTGTGCGTTCACGTGTGTGAGTGTCTGTGTGTGTGTGTGCGTTCACGTGTGTGAGTGTCTGTGTGTGCACGCACGTGTATGAGTGTCTGTGTGTGTGTGTGCGTTCACGTGTGTGAGTGTCTGTGTGTGTGCGTTCACGTGTGTGAGTGTGTGCGCACGTGTGTGAGTATGTGTGTGTGGTGAGTGTCTGTGTGCGCACGTGTGTGAGTATGTGCGCGTTCACGTGTGTGAGTATGTGTGCGTTCACGTGTGTGAGTATGTGTGCGTTCACGTGTGTCAGTGTGTGTGTGTGTGTGTGCGTTCACGTGTGTCAGTGTGTGTGTGTGTGTGTGTGCGTTCACGTGTGTGTGTGTGTGTGTGTGTGTGCGTTCACGTGTGTGTGTGTGTGTGTGTGTGCGTTCACGTGTGTGTGCGTTCACGTGTGTGAGTGTCTGTGTGTGCACGCACGTGTGTGAGTGTCTGTGTGTGTGTGCGCACGTGTGTGAGTGTCTGTGTGTGCGTGCACATGTCTGCATGCACGTGTGAGTGTCTGTGTGCACTTGTCCGCGTGCATGTGTGTGTCATACATGGGCATCTGAAGCATCTTTTTGGTTTGAAAGCGGTTGATATTACATTACTTAAACGGACACTAAAGGGCTTCTTCTCTGGTTGTAGTGCCTGAGGCTGATGTTGAACGCCGCTGGTCTGGAAGGTGAAGGTCATTTTGTTTTAAAGCCAATTGCTCACAGCACTTTAGTGGCGCCCTCTTGTGGCCGGTATCCCCCCCGCTGACCACTCTGGCCCTCTGCCCAGGCGAATGCTGGCACCTGAGGAAGATGGACTGGTGCGAGGAGGTGGGGGATGCGCTCGCGGACGAGGTGAGGCGCTGCACCGGTTCCGGACCTTTCCTGCTTCCTGTCATGTTTGGCGCCATCTGCTCACCCCCCCTCTGAACTGTTCTCCCTCCTCTTAGGACTCCTCTCTCGGCGAACTCAGCGTCGCTGGCGGGGACACCCTAGTGGTGACAGAGGGCCGGTTGCCGCCTAAGGTAAATGACACACGGATGCTAAATTGGCCAGGTCATTGTACCTACAGTTTTTAAAGGGGTCTAATCTTGCTGGTATCTCACACAGGGGTTTCTGAAGATGCCAGTATGGTTGCTGATGGAGCAGGGCGACCAGGGCAACCACGTAGGCAACGATCTGGACAACCACCAGGGGGAGCCCTCCACCACAGGTGAAGGTAGGGGAGGGGAGGGGAGGAGCGAGAGGGGGGGCCGCCAGCGACGGCACTGACCGGCATCTGTGTGTCTGTTAGGCGGTTATGGAGCTGCCATGCAGTTTGTGGGCCACGTAGAAATTTCGGTGGAAGCAGCTCTGGACGACTTGAAGATCCAGGTAGGGAGACTACCCAGCAGCTACATGGCATGTGTACGTCTGCTTAACCGCCGGTTTGGCAGTTAAGTACAGCGATAAAGTCCCAGGAAGGACCCTGCTCTTCTGGCGAAATCTCCATCCTGAGCTGCTTTGTAAAGATCTAGCGTTTGGGCCGTACGCTGGGAATCATAATCTCTCCTGGGCCGTGGCAGGTGCTGACCCTCCCCCCGCTGCACGACCTCTGCGTGCCCAGCCCCGCCTTCGTGCGCGTCTGGCTGCTGGAAAGCCGGAGACCCGGCAGGATTCTCAGGGGGAACCTGCAGCCCCTACAGTGAGTGAGCCAGCGGGACTGAAACACCACAGCCACCTGCATGCTAACTCTCCATTCTAATGTTTCCACATTGTTCTATACAAGATTTTTATTGCTTCAATATTTACATGGCATAGAATTTTCACTCTTTTTTTTTTTTTTTTTTTTTTTTTTTCCCCCCCTGTTGATGAATTTGTCTTTTGGTAAATTTTGGCAAATGTTCTACACACCGACTCGGATGTGAGCAAAACCTTATTTCAGATAAATGTTGCCACAGGAAGTTGAAACTGGCCAGCGGGACGGAGCTCTGTGTACAGCGTCTGCAGAAGGAGGAGAATCTTGGGTAAGAGGAGCTCTGATTGGCTGCCTGCTGGTGGAGCTGCGGTGGTGAGCCCTCTCCTCCTCAGAGTGGCTGTTGTAGTGTGCTGTTAGATCGGGCTCCAGTGATGTAACCAGATCACATGACCTGTGCTGTGACTGGATGATTAGACAGACCTGTACTGTGATTGGTCAGATCTTGGATGGTGGGGGTATGAGCGTATTATGTGCTTTTTCCCTTCCTCTGTACACCCCCCCCCCCCCAAGGCCAAAGGAGCTGCTGCTGAAGGTGCAGATCGGAATCCCCGGAGAACGGAGCTACTACCCGCCCCAGGAGATGGTGTGGGACACCGGGCAGGACGGCTCTGCCCATGGCCTTCGCCAGGCCATTGCCGCCCACTGCAGCCTGTGCCCAGACAGCCTGATCATAGCCAAATATTGTCCTGAGAAGTATTCCTGGATGGCCATCTCCAGCTGGGTGAGGCGCCTGCCAAAATATTGAGGGTGGGGGTACGGCCCCCAGGTTCTGTGGATAGGGGGCAAAATGCAGTAGGGATTGTCCTGGACTGACTACATCCAGTGTGATCGGAGGCAGGAGGGTTTCCGGGTTTCATGCTACGCGTATGAATGATGGTAACGGTAGCCATCTTCAGTTTGGTGTGTGACAAGTCTTTTGTGGCTTGTGTTGTTTTTAAAGATGGATTTTTGTTGTCACAGACCCAGCAGGTGTCAAAGCGCAAGAAGAAGAAAAAGACGGAGAGCCTGCTGGGGGCGCCGTTTCACCTGAGGGACGGCGACGTTATCGGCGGCAAGGTAACCGTGCGGACAGTCTGTAGAGACGGTTGGGTTTCTGGGGCTTCCACTTCACGGTGCCATTCTCTGCCTGCCCCCGACATCTACACCTACCCCCCCTGCCCCCCCGCCCAGAACCTGCTGATTGACAGCAACCGGGAGTTCAGCACCCCTGAGGACGAGCTGGGCCAGCAGAGACTGCAAGAGGAGGCTGGGACTTGGGCCAAAGGGTACGCATGTCCCTCTCCCAGACGTGGTGGGCAGGATTAACTACACACTGTCAATCACTAGCTTAACTCACTCCTCATTGGTTGATTTGGCTTCCTTTGGGTTACTCTGACAGAGTGCTATATTCCCACCCGACCAGTGTTTACTGGTTCATGGTTTGCATGTCCCTTTGAGTTCCGATCTGCTAAGTCTTCATGCACATAAGTTCCCGAAGTTTATGTGCTCAGCTGCTAATTGCCATTAGTACAAATATGGCGTAAAGCAGATTGGAGTGACGTTCACATTTAACTGCTGACCTGACACTTTATCCAAAACAGTGTTGTCTTGGACACAAGGGCTGAGCAATTCTGCACTGCCAGAAAGAGTGCCAGTTTGTACCTTTGCTTGTCACTGGGGCTGTACCCTCAAGGGTCTGCCAATTTTACCATTAGTTATAGGTAATTATACCTTTTTAAGGTAAAGAAATTGACTCTGTGGAACATTTCAGTACCATTTATGGTACATTAATGCTGTTTATACCTTGGGGATGATCCTCAGAGTCCATTTCTGTACCTAAAAACAGGGGTGTCAAACTCCAGTCCTGGGGGGCCGGAACCCCGCACAGTTTTTAGTTTACCCTCGTTTAACACCTGATTCAACTCCTTGTGCTAATTACCACACAGCTCTTGAGCTGAATCGTTTGTGGTGGAACAGGAAAAGAACTAAGCTACACAGGGCTCCGCAGCCCCAGGACTGGAGTTTGACACCCCTGTCTTAAAAGGTACATTTACCTTCAGCTATAGGGCACAATTGGCCTTTGAGGGACCCATGAGAGTCACTACATGTTGTACTTGTGTTGTGTATGTGACAAATAAAGAATTTTGAGGGTATAGCCCCAGTGACAAGCAAAGGTACAAATTAGCACTTTTCTTTTTTTCTGACATTTTCATACATTCTGCGAAGAATGCCACCTGTTATGCAGTACAATTTGATAGCTGGAATACAACACAGAGAACTAATGGTATTTCAAGCAAAACAAGTCAGTTCTTTTTAAACTGTAGCAAGATTCCATTGTAATTCCATTGCCATAAAACTAGCCTGCTACACTACCACCTGTTTTTCTGTTTGTGTCCACCAGGGGGCAAAGTGGGATCGTGGGGCCCCACCCAGAGGTGGCACTGGAGTGTAAGGGGTCAAGGAAGAACAGGAAACCAGAAGTGGCCTTGTCCATCAACGTGGGGATGTTCAGATAGCACAGGACACGCGTGTACACACTTTATGTAGTATGCCAAGCATAAATGCCTACTCATGTACTGTCAGCAGCCCGGCTCCATGTCTCAGGTCAAGTCACCAGGAAACAGGTGCCCAGTGTTTCATGTGTTCTGGAGCAAGGGGGGGGGCAGCAATTTTGTCTTTTTATTTAAAATTGATGTAAAGCACAGGTGATATAAGGGATATGAAAACAGCTGTTTGTACCTTTACCTTTGAACTGGCTATGGCTCTCCCTCACTAACACCGTATGTCTCCTTTTCATTTTGTAACTATGCAAACAGCCCCTCCCTCCGATTCCCTCCCAAATCTGTGGAGGTAGGACACTAACGCTGACCATAACTGCTGCTGCTTGGGTGGCAGTGGGGCGTTTTGGACGCCGCTGCTCTGTCGGTGGTCTGCTGTCGGTGGTCTATCTTTCTCCGCATGCCCTCACTGGAACTGGCAGCGGGTTCTGCTGAAGTCCTCGGCCTTCTATTAGGAACAGAAACCTCTAGAAGCACTTCTCCCGCTGCCCTTTTCTCCTGCAACTAAGTTGCAAACTTTTATTGGGTAAAGAGAAGTAAATAGAATGGTTAGTAATGTGCAGTTTCAAATGTAATGAGCTGATCCAGATATACATCTGGGGAAGTTCGGGTATCACTGTATGGATCAAAGAAAGACGCTGCAGATACGGCGTGGAAGCTGACGGCAACTGCTCACCGGAAGAAAATCACTTCAGGCTAATTGTTAATCTGACTGTTTGGTTGTTAATCCTAAAACTGATTTATACTGCTTGTGACTAAGTAATCATATAATTTGATTTTTGGTTATGCTTAATATATTTTTGTTGATGGCTTAAAATTAATGTACGCCATGAAATTGTCAGCCCGATGTTTTGAAACTGAATCGCCTCATTACACAACACGAGAGAAGAATATAGATTCTGCCTTAAGCACAGAGGTCTGCATTTAGCTGCCTAGACTTCAAAGTCTCACTTCCTCCATCTGTTTCCATAGAATCTGATCTTTCTTCAAGGACATTCACAAAGAGGAAGGGGGACCGTTGTAAAGCCACGTGCATGGACAAAAAAAAAAAAATCCAATTACCCGCTGCATTCTAAGTGGGCTTTAACCCCTTTGACATTTCTTTATAAATCTGGGAAAACATAAGGTTGTCAAAGACTGTCGACAAATTCTTGCTGCCGCACTCCTCCCCATTGTGTCTCTTTCCAGTGACTTGTTTTTTTAATGAATCTTTTCATAAATATGATGTAAATCATGGGAAATTTGTATGTTAATTGATTCTGACTACAGGAGTAATAGACCTCTTACGATTTATTTGTGCTGGGTGAGTTATCACAGTAATGAATTGCACAGTGCAGGGGTGGGGGCGTGGTCTGTACCCATATATAATATATATTTATTTTCTTTTTATAAAACAAACTGCTTCGTGATAGTAGTCACTGGGCAGTATAGGTGACAGACGTTCAGAGGATGTGTGTGACATTGTCATAGGATGAGAGTACTACATAAGGACAGAAGATGAGCCAAGTTTCCATTTCTGTTGACTCGGGTTCGCATTGCTCACAGATAAACATCGTAAATTCTTAATGGCCGCTCTGCTCTTGCCAGAATGAGTGCCCCCACCTGGCACAACCCGCCTGAATTCACCAGTGATGACTTATGAAATATGACCATTTCACTGTTACCCCTCACTTCTGAGAAAAGGCAGCAGATTGAAAACCACTCCACTTATGATATCTCCTTCCACTTCCCATGGATTACTGGTACCTCCTCTGTACAGTACCACGGCACCTGACATCACACGGATGGTAAAGATTATCTCGTCTCGCGATCGAAGCAGGCGGCGGGGCCTGTGCGATCTGGGAGGAATCTACCCGGCGCCATTAACAAAATGGCACGCGGGAGTATTTCCTGACATCTACATCAAATATTGATTATATTGCTGTGCAGGGGGAAAATCAATCCAGATTAGTCTCACATGTGTTGAGCCTGAGAAGAGATGGCCACCGATTTGGGAACATGACGTTATGGAAGAACAGAGGGGAAAAAAATATCGCTGTCTGTCTGGCCCCTTGACTTCCAACTGACATAAAAGATCACAGCATTCAATACTTTTCAGTCCATGCTAAACGTGTTTTTAGTTTTGTAGACATTTTGGAGAAGGTAGAGTCTTCTGGTTGTGGAATTTGCATATCTCCATGGTAACAAAAGCTGCAAGCTCACTTCAGCACCCTCCTGAAAAGTGTCCTTTAAGCCATCTGCTGAACAAGTCCATAGTCCTTTTGCAGAGTGACAATTTAAGGTCGTGCTGGTCACAATGGTAATGCCCAAGTGTATCTTCAGTGGAGCTGGACCCTGACAAGAGGAGACGGCGGCAGCGGGTAACTCAGGGATATATATTGTGACCTAAAAATGTGCCACTCAAGAGATGGGGGGAGATGTGGGTGTAAGGTAGGTCTGATGAAAGGGAAAAGGAACTTAACATAAATCCCAGCAGTGAAAATATCCATCTGCAAATTGCTGTGGTGTGTCCAAATTAGAACCTTCCATTCATTTATATAGGCAAATCCTAATCCCAATCATGACACCCTTAGCCCCTACCCAGCCCTAACCTTAGACTTTTGGCATTTTTACTTTTTGATTCCATTCATGGATTTTTTATAAAAATTAGGTTATCCAAATGGGGACCTGAAAAAGTGCATACAGAGCTGGGTGCTGGAAAATGCAAGGCTACAGTGATAAGCTATGAACCACTGTCTCGCTCCGTGTTCGTTCATTTGAGCACGTGCTTTCCATAACCACTAATCCAGTGCTCTGTAGTAGTGAGCACAGGGTAGGAAAGGCGCATACACTCACGTTACAAGTAATTTGGGGACACCTACACAGCATGCCTTTCGGGAGAAACCGGAATAACCATTCTCCTGACACATCACTTAAGTTCGGGATTCGAACCGTGAAGCCCCGCAGGTGCGAGACCACCTCGCTTTACTGCGCCGGCGCGCCGCCCTCGTTTCGAACAGCGTTCGGGAGACACGCGGGGACGCAACCGCGCGCAGCAGGCGCATGTGGGTGTGTGACACTAGAGGGCGCTGCCTTCGTTTCCCCTGCTGACAAAGCGCGAGGAGAGCAGCGTTTTCCCTTTTATGTGAGCGCCGGCGTCCCGGAGACAGTGTAAGGTCGGGCGAGGCGTTTCCAGTCGTCCCGTCTGTCTCTCTGGCGCGGCTGCTGCTGCCAAATCTCTGCGCTAAACAGGAACGGCGGAAGAGGAGCTTATCTCAGCCCTCCTCTTCCAAAAGCCGTACTCCGGTCCCCCCCCCATCTAGTACTAGATACGCAGGTTAAACTGACGATGGGCAATCTCGCTTGTTATCTACGAAGCATTTTCTGTATAGACTTCGAGTTTTTTTTTGTTAGCCAGCTACATTAGCTAAACATTTTAACCATATTTAATTTCGTCCTGCACTTAGTCGCCTGTTTTTTCTCCTTCAAGGTTTTAAGTCCGTCGCTTCGGAATTTCGAAACGCGTCTTGTGGACAGAAAAACCGACGCGTGTGTTGTAGGATATTAGAAATCACTAAAAAAACCTTGCACGGAGCCCTTGGAAGAGACGATCGGCAGTAGTTTCGGTGCAGACGGGAGCAAAAAAAGGAAAAGGAGAGCGAGAGAAAGGGGGATAATATGCCTCCTAGTTATTAGGTACGGGAGCGAAGTTCCCGAGTCGGTAGGCAGCAAACGGCGCCGTTTAAAGGGAACCGGGAGCATCTGCGCTTCTCCGTAGGACCCCATTAGAGCTCGGCTGAAGCAAGACGGCACTTCGCACGTTTTATCTGTGATGAATAATTAATAATCTACATTTTATATCCGGAGGCCTTTCCTTGGATTGAAGTCAAATATACGCTTTTCAGACTGACCCAGTGTCGCTGACTGCGCTGCTCACAGATTGATCGGCGTTTCCATATCCATGTGGATGTACTTTATTTTTATTTTTTTAAAGTACTGATTCGACTAACCTGCTCGGTAGCACTTCTCTTGGCGAAGCGCTGTTTGATTTTTCCAGCTGCTCCAAAATACTCTGCGCGCCTAAGCGGACTTGCTGTGCCAGACGGTCCATCATGGTGACCAGTCAGAGCTTATTTGTGTTATTGGGACATTAAAACACCCGACATGGACTGTTGGGCATTTTGGAAAATGTAGGCGTATAGTTACTTTTTTCCCGACTGCCGACTTGACAGTAATAATGTAATGAGAGAGGGGAGGGTGAAGAGAGCTGCCGATAAACAGAAGGATTTGAGTAATACTGCAGTTTGCTGGGGATTCGCACGGATACGCGGATTACAGCGTTTCTCCGCGGAGGCCGATCGCCTAGCTGTGCCATGCGCTTACATGGGGCTTGTTTCTCCGCCCGGAGCTCGGCTGGACGTTACGGCGTCAGTGAATGATCTCGGATCGCCCGGCTTGAGCGAGGGGCGACTGGGGAAAGCGAGAACTTCACGGGGAAGCCGCACGTCGCCGCGGAGCCGGAGCGCGGCCATGGCCACGGCGGTGCTGGCGCTGGGGATCTGCGCCGTCCTGCTGCTCAGCCCCGTCGCGGGTAAGTCGAGCTGCTCGGCCGCGTCTTTTGGCTTTTGTGAGATAAAGGGCTGTCAGCTTAGTGCCATTTAGAGGCAGAGCCGAGAAACGGGCGTGTGTCAGGCTGTCTGTTCATAAATACCCGTTTCCACAAGACGGGCCGTCAAGACTGCCCCGAAATCAGCATATTAAAGGCGGAAAAACCGCTCGTCCGGCAGGTGTCCAGTAAGTTGTCGCGCCTGATTTAGCCGTGCGATGAGCTGGGGGCCATCGGGCTCGCCGTGTGTGGTTCGGCTGCGGGAACGCGCGTCGGGGACGCAGGCGGATACGCGCACAGCGGTCTGCCTGAACGGGCTGTCTTAACCCTAATGGGCTCTGGTAGTGAAGAATTGTGCAATATCAGATGTATAAGGTTCACATCAATACTCCCTGGCCAGGGTCATTGTTGTACCTAAGGGGTAATTCCGCTGCCAAGAGAAGAATGTAATAAAACGTGTTTTATGTATCCTGTCTGGAGAGTTACGATGTAGCTGGAACGAGCCTGGAAAGAAGAAACAGCCCGTTTTCTATGAAATAATCAGTCTGATCGAGCTTATTTTATGTATTTTAGTGCATTGTCTTGCTATATAGTTGTGTTTAATGTATCATTGGAAAGTGACTTTTTTCTTGGTGGTTTCCGCGATGCACCGCGTCTTATTTTTTGAGTAAAGAAAATGGTGCAATGTTACGCCTGGCCCTCTGCGTTTTCCGAATTATTCAAACAATGTCGTCATGTGGCGTCTGTCCGCGACTGTGCACAAAACCTCCAGGATTTGTGCAGTAAATGGCCATCATTTTGCCAAAAGTGATTTGTGTGCGGATTGCTTTTGCTAACCCATACATCCAGCATGCACGCTTTCGTATTAACTATGAACCATTGCATTGGGATGAAATTCACGCACTAAAGTTATGCTTCTTTTGCATTTTACATTGAGCTGCCGTTTTGCGCAAGGAATGTAGCTCAGTAATGAATCTTTCGTCGTATTAGAGAAAAACTAACGTTATATTTACATGGCTGGCCGGTGTTAACGCTGTTTTTTTTGCCTCTGTACTGTAACACTAACCAAAATAAATGTTTTGTTGCAACTGTTTACGTTTCCTATGCACTCGTGGTTATTTTAAGGCTTTGCCTACTATAGTATGGTTGTAGTACTATTGTGGCTCTGGAGAGTTCTACACAGTGGTTCTCACACTAGATCATGAGAACTGGTTCATAGAATTGAAAATAGTGTCCATAGTGATAAGTGCAGCATCTCGCCTGACATCAGGGGTGTTTGCCTTAATGGTGGCTTGTTGATGGTTTGGGTGGGTGTTCGTAACTTGTGTACTGGTTAGCCAGACTCTTGACTCTTGTTACTAATGTACATCGGCAGTGGGAGAAATAATGATTTTAATGCCTTGGTGGGTGGGGTCATTGCATGCTGTCCGCCACTGCTTGCTGCACCTCACTCCCCATTACTTCACAGGTATGGATTGGGTTAAACCAGTCAGTGATTAAGCGAACCTTCTGACTTTAACAGTCTTCACACTATGTGATGGTGTTCATTTAGAGCTGGTCATTTTAGGAAGCCTAGCAAACAGCACATCTTTGTAGAAAATGTTGAGAGGGGCTCAGGCAGCAAGGTGGCAGGGGATGTGGATGGGGAGGAGGAGGGGGGGTCTGTAAAACACACACGAGGTCACGCTGTGGGCTTTGGGCCTGGAGGCTCAACATGACTTCTGTTCAGCCTTGAGGAAGATAAGATAGTCGCGCTCGAAGGGGGCAACGGTGTGTGAGGGGTGAGGATGCGGATAGAAAGTTGAGGACTGAAATATAAGGGGTGAGAACACGATGATATGAAGAGTCGTTCTTTGTGCGTGGACACACTGGCTGGACCGCGAGAGGGACGACGGCTGGGGCGTTTTTCTGCTCATAATAAACTAGGCGAGAACAGATGTCTGGGAACAGCTTCTCCCCACGGAGTCTGGCTGAACAAAGATATGTCGCTGCTTTTCTCCTGAAGATATGTATGATATGTGTGACCTGAAATTTACTGCCCCCCCTCCATACTGGGCACGTATCAGCTGCTAAGTGTTTGAAAACAAACCTTGCCACAATCTTCTACAACCGGTAACAGTGATTCTTGAGTTTTGACTCACGGTCGCTGATTGGAGCCAGCACTGGGCTTGGCCCTGAAGCTGCTTCTTGTGTATGCAGAACCCCTCCTCTGAGTTCTGCTTCAGGTGGGTTAGCCCATTACAGCATTTTGACATGAGGTTCTGATGAATTGTGGTGAGCTGCATTCAGACGACCTTTCTGGCTAAAGGGCACTGGTGCAGCTCAGGAACCACATGTGTAGCCTGCAGGAATCCACCCGACAGTGCCATCGACCTGCTCCCACCTCCGGCGCTTAACCTCAGAGCACGATGGCTGATTTCTGCTAACAAAGCAGCCTAATGCTTGTATAAGATGGTGCATGTAAAATGCTGCAGGCATCTTCTGTCTATGAGAAAATAGATGCATGTAATTTGTTTATTTAAACAATTAAGTGCCTCTAGGTTAAATTGTGTTCATTTGATGTTTCTTTTATTGTATGCTTGTGGTATGAAATTCTGGCCGTTCTTGTTTGAAATGTACCTAATTAGTAGTGCATCACCCAGCTTGAGTATGTGTGTTAAATAATTGTAATTGTTAGTGATGCTTTTTTTTTCTTTTCTTTTTTTATGGTCCCTGATTAAAAATCTGACGCAAGATGTTTCCCCATTTTTTTTGAGGACGGTGCAGTCTATCTTCCACACATGACATGTAATTCCCAGGAAGGGCGCTTGGTCCTGCTCCCTCTACAACCACCCATGTGAAACTTCATCAGAAGGGGTTTTGTTTATGGAATCCATCATGTTGTGTGCCATGCATCATTCACCTGCACCTGAAAAACAAAAGCAGTCCCTCATTCGCTAGACTCTCCCGTTAAACAAATAAAAGGGAGAATATTATTGGTGCTAAAACTATTGCAACATTTTGTGATGTGTCACTTTTGGAAAGGGTCACTGTATCACTTTTACCTACAAGAGACACCGGAGAGTCTATCTAGACATCTGAAAGTCTGAGTAGTTGTAATTCTGGACTTGGGCTTGTGAACATGGGCTCCAGCCTGTTGACATCAGGCTTCTGCAGTCTACAATTTAAGGAGAATAGTGGGTGGTTTGGCTTTCACCTGCAGGCAGTAAGTGTTATGGGGCTATGCTTATTTTGTTTTTAACATTGTTTTCAAACCACAGCATCATATTGCTTGTCTCATACGTAACCAGTGAGTCACTGCCATTTGCCAGTGACCTGTGTGTGCAGTTGTTTTGCTTGTTAGCTTAAGTGTTTTGCGTTATTAAAAATTCTGATTGGCCGTTAAGCTTACACGTATGTCAGCCATTTTATTTTTTTGAAGTCTGCTATTGTCATTTTCGTTGTGTGTCTGTTTTGTTCTCGTGAGGGGTAGTGTGTCCTGCCCAAGAAATTAAGAAGATTTTTCCGTTTGGATTGAGTTTCCAGTAGAACCGTCAGAGAGGGAAAGGATGGACAGGTGTGTGCAGACACACCCCATATGTCCGCTGCACATATGCGCATGACTTGCGCGCATACCATACGCAGCCTGACTGCATGCTTTCTCAGAGTGCTGAATCTTAGCCGGCCGGCTGTTGACGTGGCTTCAGAGAGCTATGTGTAAAATTGGACCCTGGCTCATTCAGGAGTGAAAGTGCATGATTGCTCAAAACGCCTTGCTATCGCGCTTGGCTTTCAGCGTAAGAGATGCTTGGCTGAGATGGGTCTGGATCAGCCAGGTAAATCATTTGCACGCGGCTTTTTATTTAAAAGTAGTGTTATATCTGCACGCCGGGTCCCTGCCAGGAAAAGGTGCATTGAAAACGCTCAGAAGAATCTCTCGTGTATCTAGGCTTATCGTCGAGTTGCTGGTGTCATACTCCTGTAGGATTGGTAAAGTGGGTTTATTAGGATGACAATCATGAAGCCTCACTGGCATAATCCAAACCAGTCCGTGTATGGGGGGGACAGGCCAGTTGTTTTCCTGCACTCGGGCAGCTGTGCTGCTGGGACAGGTCCCCAGGTACCGGATGGATGATGTCAGATTTTTTTTTTTTGGCTTCCTGAACGGACAGGAGTAGCAGCTTGAGAGGGAAGTCAGGCGCAGTGAAGCTGATGTGCTTCTCTGTTAGCTGTGTCCTCTCCTTTCAGCGGGATTGGGGATCGCAGTGTAGAGTTCATTCTGCCCCGGCTGCAAATTAACACACTATCCAGTTTGCAAATGTCCTTCCTCAAAAACAAAACAATCCATCTATTATCCAACCACTTACCCAGATCAGGGTCACGGAGGCCCTGCCATGTACCCGGGACCCTGTTTTGATTTTGAATTTAATGTGTTTGCATGCTTTTGGGAATTATGTTGCTCCCAAGTGGATGTGTGGATTTTATTGGGATTGAACTCTGGGTTAGTTTACCAGTTTTTTTCATTGCGGGTTAAAGTTAATTTAACACGCGTTCGTTTTGGGAGCTGCTTTTTTTTGCGAATAACTTTTTCATTCCATTCTGCTAAATTGAAGCCCCTGTGGTAATCGCCCATTTAAGGTGTACGTGATGATTGTCCCAGCGAGGGAGGCAGACCGTTTAATGTCTCCCCAGCGGAGTTTTACTGCAGGTTCGTCGTCATTCCCGTGCTCTTACTCGAGCTGCCGGTACCTACGGCTGATCGCTGGCTCGCTTTTAAGCAGACGGTGTAAAGGGAGGAGAATAGATCAGTGTGGCAGGTTATTAAAGACATGAAATTGTTTCATGGAATTGAAGGAGGAAACCCATTGAGAGTGTGTGCGTGTGTGCATGTCTGCATTTACTAATGAAAAGCTGTATGGTGTGAGGTTAATGGGTGTTGGGGCAGCGTCCTCCTCTTCCTCGCTGCCCTCTGTCCCTGTCCCCTCTTCTCTCCCATGCCCATCCTTTTAGGACAGAAGGATAATCTGTAGCAGGCTTTAGACTAAACAATAAGCCTCTCCCTGGCTTCACAGGCCTGGAAGTGTCTGCAAGGGAAGAGACATTCCCTAGCGGTGATGCCCGGCCACCCCTCTCCCCTCCTCCATCTCTTCTGAGCCCCTCCCCATCCTTTTTCCCTTCCGTTTCCAGCCACTGATGGACCCCCTCCCTCCCCCCAAAAAAACATCTCACACACAAATTGAAAAATTGTTTCACCAAGGGAATGGGGGCGGCTGCGGGGGTTCTGGAGAAAAGCCCCCCCCCCCCCCACCTTCTGCCCGGCCGTTCCTCACCAGCAGTTCGCTGGGGACGTGGCTGCACACTTCCCTGCATTCCGTTTCCTGCTTTTACATTTCAGCTGCCCCCTGCTTGTTTTGCTCTAACCCCTGAATTTTCATTTTTTTGGGTAGAAATTCAGTTGAATTACATCTGATTGGTCCCTGGCTTTAATCACTGGCCTGATCACAGCCTTTCTTAATGTCTATTGTTTTTCTTCCTCCCATGTCCTGTAAATTGGTTAGTATAGTAAAGCACATGTTTTTTTCGCTAAAAGGTTACTCAGCGTCTACAGAAGGTATTTTCCATTGTACTGTTGGGTAGGTTGTGTAGGGGAAATGATCAATAATGTTTTTGTTGTGCCTTCCTGTGGAAGTCCCATGAATGATGAAATTGGTTTTCCCATCTGCACTCCACCTACTGTCCCTCTCTACCCCCCCCCCCCCCCCCCCCCCCCCCCCCCGGAACAGGCCGGGGAAAAAAAAAATAATTCCCCGGACTTTTGGCCCCGAAAAGGGGGAACTGGGGAAAACCCTTTTTTTTTTTGGGGGTCCCTTTT
>JAOYFF010000102.1:762751-774467 GCA_025773925.1 Cryptomyrus ogoouensis | reverse complement strand
ATCCGAGATATTTCTCGGATCTCCGAGAAACGGGAGCGCGCATGTCATCACTTCCGGCTTCAAAACTCGGAATCCGACTCGGAATAAAAGAACATTTAATATGCATATCTGCAAGGTGAATTTTATTTTCACGTTGTGATGTTCTAAAATTGCATATTACAGACAATTACAAAAAACAGAAATCTCAGAAATTTTCATTCATGGGATTTATAAAATTCATCTTATAAAGTTAATCTTAATTGACACATTGGAAAGAAATGGGAATGTAAACTTAATTCCAAAAAAAGTATTTTATGATTTATTCTCGATACCATTGTCAGTTAATGGTCTTTCCTAGATTTTGTATATAATTATTATAGTGAAAGGGCCAAGAGGAATAAGCCAGATTTGTGAGGCTCTTTTGTCCTCATGGTCCCAAATGAGCCTTTTTTGCTCTGTCACACGCAGAGACTGGCCCCTCCCTGGATGCCTGAACAGTGACTTGTGGAAACCCGCAGGAGTTTCTCACGTACTCCCCCTTGTGGCCATGAATGTATGGCAAGCGGTTTTAGCTCTAATTAATTTCTGGAGAATATCACTAATTCATTCCTAACTAGAATGCAAATTCTTGATATCAGAAATTCAATTATAACTAGTTATAATGTGTATTTAATTCTGTATTTTGATATCACAATTGCTATATGATATCGGAAACTGGTATTTTAACTAGCTAAAATTGAACTATAACTAGTTACAACTGAATTCCTGTTAAATTCCAGCTCCCATTGAAATGAATGAGAAAAATGTTTTGAAGCTCACTAGCTAAAATGAATTTTTTGTTTAAAGTTAAAATTGAGTATGTGATATCCTCTAAAAATGAATGAAAGCTAAAGCAACTTGCCATATGACTGATTCCTTGCTCATTTCAGTTGCAGATGAGACCCGATGTGTATCATTGTGTTATCATTGTGTTTGCCTTGTAAGACATCCCATAACTGAACATACCCCACAGACTGACTTTGAATTACTCATAGCCTCATGCTGTCCACCTGGGGGGTTAATCATGCTGACACCCCACCTTTCTGTGGCACCCCCCCCCCCCCCCCCCCCCCCCCGAATAATCCATCCAGCCGGAATGGTGGGAGGAGGGGAGGGAAAAGGGACACAGAGAAAGGACTTGCTGAAAGCTATTTCTCAGTGCTGAATGTAAGCATGTATGGGTGGGGGGGGGCGTGACAGCCCTCTGACTCTCTTCAGCCTTGTTCTTGGAGGATTTGGGTTAGGGTTAGGTTAGGGTTAGGGTTAGGTTAGGTTAGGTGCTCAGTGCTGCTCGCTGCCTGAGCACCGGGTGGCTCTCCCTGAACCCGCTGATTCTTCTTCATCTTGGCGTAGTTGGGGAGACGCAGCCTATCCATTCACCCCACCCTGCATCTCAGCTTCATGTTCCTGCAATGCTGGTGCTGTCGGAAAGACCCCGGCTGAAGGCGGCTCAGGGGCAGTGACACACCCGAGCAAGGCTCGCCGATGCCTTTTGCCTGGCCCTTGCTCTGTCGCGTCCTGCCTCTCACCTTCACGGACGTGCAGACCTACTGAGCCGGGGGCGCGAGGCCTCACTCGCCTGGAGGCTCTCGTCTTGTTAGGATCCCAGCCTTCCTGCAGTGTTTAGTGGGTTGCACTTGCAGGAAGCTCACTTGCAGGCCATGACCATTTTGACTTGGGCTCTGAGTAGGATGCTCTGAACATGAAATTGGCAGCAGATGGCAAAATGGCGGGATTAGTGCCCCCTGCAGGCTAGTGGGAGCAGCGCAGTGCCCCGCTGACTAGATTTGGCTCTTCCCTCTGTGCCACCCATGCCAGGCGGCTCTCCTGGTGGCTGGACTATGGACACATGCCACAATCATGAGGTTTCAGAACCACCTGGAACCTGGGCTTCATTTGGGGGGTTTGGGGAGCGTTTGCGGGTTCATGGGTCTGGGATGGGCAGACGGAGCAGCAGGCTATTCAGCCAGACACCTGACCGCTCAGAGCCTGAGCCTGTGGCTGCAGAGTTTTACCAGCAGGTGGCACAGCAGCTAAGGCACTGGTGCGTGTTCACTTGTGCTGCTTAACCAGAAGTGTGAAGCTGTGGAGAGGACAAATTAGAAAAACTGTGGGCTCAGGAGGTTGGTTTGAATGGAAAATTAATGCAAAATAACCCCCCCACACACAGTGGCCGGGTGGAAGTGGGAAGGCGTATCTGGAGAGGAAGCTCACAGCCACCTCCTCACAATTTAGGTGGCTTGTTTGCAGAATATCCGGTATCTTCTGTGGTTACCTCTATCTCCTACTTTCTGCAAAACTGCTGGTGAATTTGGTTCTTTTAGCATCAACAACCCTCCCACCCTCCATTACTGTCAGTGTGTGACTTGTACAGGCAAGCCTGTTTACTCACACGCGCTTTATCAGCGACGTCGTGTTCTCTTTTTGTGGTCGCCTCCCTTAAGTCTCATGCCCCAAAAACGTGCTACAACCCAACGTGTGTGACGCCCCTGGATAGTCTTTGATTCTTGCGGAATGTTGACGTGGATGGTTGGGCCAGCGGCCGGCAGGTGTGCGACCGCGCCCACGCCCTCCAGGAGAAGCCAGTGGGGTGACTCTGAGCCTGGGTGTCGTCACGGTGACTCGGTGTGGGGCGTGCCGGCAGCAGATGGCGTCTCGTCCTGCCTGCCCCTGATTCGGCGGCCCCCCGGGAGACGACACGGGAATGTTAATTGGGGAGACGAAGCAGCTGTTCAGGTGGACTGGTGACCACGTCGCTTGAGGCGATGTGGCCGTCAGCCGTGGTTTAGTCCCTCCGAGGCGTGGAAGAGGTTGGGTGGGGGGAGGGGTAGGTGGGCGGGTGGTCTCGTTTTGACTGCCCCTTTCATGGTTCTCGCTGGTCTGGCGCTTTGAAGATAACGTTCAACTTCCTCTCTATTCCTCTGGTCTTCGCATGTGTCTGAGTTAATTTAAACCCATCAAGCTGTTTATGGCTGGCTCAGACTAGGCTTGAGCAACGTCTAAATTTTCATACTGTCGTACTCTCCAGACCAGGGCCGGCCTGATTAGGGGGTGCAAACGAGCGAGGGGAACAAGTCAGAAGAAATTCCTCTGGGTGCATTCTCTGTAATCTACAGTACTTTTAATATTTTGCTTTATTTTTTAATATAAATGAACTGATTCCCAGTTCCGCAATGTAGCCTGGGCAGACCTCCTCAGATCACAGCCTGGCTGCTATGATGCCTGTAATCATGTGACAGCCAGGGAGACCCCCCCCATCCTCTTTCTGTCAGTCACATGTTTTCACAGGCATATCAATCATGTTGCCTGTTGACCGTCGTACAGCATAGGAACTGCCCCCCCATGATTGTGCAGGGAAGTTCTGCTGCTTTGCCTGAACTGGCGTCCGTCCACAGGGCCACCCCAAGGCAGTCAGTGACTGGCTGCCCCCTCGTCTCACACTGTATGTTTATCCTGTCGGGTAACGGAATATCGCCCCGCGCCTCAGTCCTCTGCCCAGGTTAATCTGGTGTCACGATGGCACTGTTACCGGGCTGTCAGGGTGATCAGCAGCCTGGGCCACTCTGATGTTCTGAGGGAAATCGATGAAGACTGCAAAAAAAAAAAAACTTCCATGCAGACCAGAGATGTCTGCCATATCCGCTGTATAAGGCATTTAAATGACTGATATGTGGCAGACCGTAATTCTGGGTACATTTTTTTTGATGAACACAAGGGGCATGACCTTCAGCTCCTGGAAACACGGGTTGAAGTTCAGCCCTGGTTAACGAGTGACTGGCACGCGGAGCGTGTAGCGCGTAGCGTGTAGCTCCAGACCCTGTGTAAGCAGCCTCTCTGATCCTCAGTCCAGCTCTGTCAATAGTGTGAGTGCTGGCTCCTTTGTGTTCCTAATCTCCGTGCTTCTGGCAGCTTTCCGCAGACGTGCCAAACAAGCTGTGGACACTTTGCAATTGATTTTTTTTTTCTTTTTTTCTTGGTGAGGTGGATGTAGAAAATGTCCTAGTTCTGGGGGTGGGGGCAGCTTCTGGTAGAGCCCTCTGACACACCCCCACCGTCCTGGCTGAGGGCTGTCTGGAGCCCCCTGTCTGTGTTGAGGTGTGCTGGGGGAGGGGCCAGTCTGTTCGCAGTATGGCAGCCGACGTATGCGTCCTTTGGAGGGCCGGCGTTGGGCGTGCGCGCGTTTGCACGTTTACCCCGTGCTGCAGCCGGTGCAGACGGATACACTTGGCCCTCAGGACACCGGGGCTCACCCATCTGCCAGGGAGATGGGGGCCGCTGGCCCAGTCACATTCATGGGGGGGGTTCACAGTGTGCTGCCAAGCTCTCTGCGTGGCCCAGAGCCCTCTAAGAGCTCAGCTGAATCTGAATTCTCTGAGAAGTGGGTTGGATATGGACACCACACCAGTGAGGTGTGGGTTTCCTAAGCTGCTCCAGCATGTACTTGGACTGAGCCGGATGGGTCGACCTCATAAATGTCGCAGAAAGACATCGGGGGCCATTTCCAGTTGGTGCTGTGTTTATGAGGTGTGTGTGGGCCTCCACTTTATCCTAGTGTTTGTAAAGTACAAATAAAAATTGGTCTTTGGGTTCTTGGCAAAGTGCTTCCTGATGGCAAATCGAGAGCAGTTGGGGCTCTACCTGACAGCGCCACGGGCCCGAGTTGCAAGACCCAAAATGGCTTTCCTTCCGTCCAGTGCACCGGTGGTCCCTCACAGGGCGGCCGTCCCCGGTCTCTCAGTGACCCCTGATTGGTGAATAGCGTAAAGCCGCCCTTTTGATCTCCTTCCTTTTCCCCCGCTGTGTGTTTCCGCTCGCGCTCACTCTGATAACTCCTGATGTCAGTGGCCCAGTAACTGGCATGTCTTTGAGGTCACCGAGAAGCGGCACGTTCACCACGGGATGGCTCATCTCAAGGACACAACAGCGGCGTAGCACGGTGCAGCCGCACTAATCAGGCCTTTAAAAACATTTGCTGCCTGTTTTGTTTTTTGCTTAATCTTTCTGTCCTGCCCCATGTTGTCCAAGGTTGCTCCAGCTGAACTGTGTACTCTTTTCGAGGGTCCCAAACGGCCCAAACCCTCATCAGCCCGGGAACAAGAGCACGGGGCATGCAGACTTTTACACAATCTCTCCCCAAATGGGAGTGCCTCACTGTTTGTTTGCTTTATCACTCTCTGCCCACCCCAGTCACTCAGTCTCTGGTGCGAACACTGTGGTGTGACTTGGAAGGCTGTCGCTAGGGGTGTGGCAGAAACCTGTAGGCGTGTCTGTGTTGCAGCTTGACCAATAGCTGGACGGGGGGGGCAGTGTGAGTCATAGCTGTGCAGCAGTTATTTTCTCAGGATGGTCCAATTCACTGCCGGGAGACTGAGCAGGTTGGTTTCAGTCCGGTGAAATACTTAACACTTTGCACAGTGACCGGAAATTTGTAAACTTTGTGCTAGTTTAGGGAGCTGGATGTTTTTGCAGTGCACTGTCCATAAAACAGGCACTGGAAATCTGGGAGGGCTGGTGTGTGGCCCGGCTGATTGAGCTCAAGGCCCACGGTAGGGCTGAGCCGAGCCTTTATCAGTGCATGTGCTGACGAGCCTCCAAGTGACATCGCTGCTGAGACTTCCTGACCTTGAGTGTGCTCAGAATGCATGACTGGCTGTAATGGCCATATGGCAGCGCCCCCTTGTGGCAGTGACCATGTCATCTGTTTTGCTGTCTATGGACAGGGCTGTGTCTATGGCTAACAGGGAGTTACTCGGCTGGTGGTGGGGTGGGGGGCAGTTTATTAGGATTAAAGGCTGCTGTAAAAGCTGTCTGGCTCCGCCTGTCCAAAGCACTGCGGAACGTGATTAACGCGGGCAGTGGAGTCGCCGTGATGGCAGGGGGAGGGTCGGGAGTGCAGCTCAGCGCTGGCCGTCGTTTGACCCCGCGACTCGCACGAAGCGCTCCTCACGTTTTCGCTTGGGTCAGCCTTCTGCCTCAAGCTGGGGGTCCTTCAGCTGGGCTATTTAGCCCGCCTCCCGTCACTGCACTCGGCTCTGCGTCGCAGCTGCCCGGCGGGACAGCTCGGTGCCCCTCACCAGGAACATGCTGGCGTTTCAGCGTCAGGAGGCTGTTTTGCCTGACTGGAGCTCTGTGCTTTGCTCGCTGTTGGAGAGACTTGTTCCCCCCCCACCCTCCCATGCCTGAGGCGTTTGGTTTGCCCCAGTCAGACGTCTGTGTTTTGCTTCCAAATTACAGGAAACCGTAGCAATTAATGATCCTCCTCTGCTTTCGTCAAATGAGATCTACGCAGTACATGCATGCACTGCTACAATCCGAGCACGAGCAGTGCAGAGCAGAGCAGTGCAGAGCAGAGCAGAGCAGTGCAGTGCAGTGCAGAGCAGTGCAGTGCAGAGCAGAGCAGTGCAGTGCCGAGTAGAGCAGTACACTGCCACACACACACTGACTCACACTGCTCTAACCCTGTGAGATGATGGGTCTCAGGTTCACCGTGCTGTTTTCAGACACAGTGGCATGTTCTGAGTGTCTGCCCACATAGAGGTCTAAGTACCGACAGCAGTCATCTGAGCTCAGGTGAAAGCAGCTGCTATTATGTCATTTGGAGCAGGTGTGGGTGTGTGTGTGTGTGTGTGTGAGTACCTGCGAGCAGGTTTACCTATCCTTATGGGGACACAATATGATAAATATCAGGAAACCGGTCCCCATAAGGGAAAACTCTATTTTATAAAAATCGGTGACTGCTATGAGAAAACTAAAAATGCAAAAACTCTTGTATTTTGTTTGGTTATTTATGGTTATGGTTAGGGCAGGGTAGGGGTTAAGGTTGTCATGATTAGCGTTAGCATTTACCCCATTGAAATGAATGAGCGGTCCCCATAAGAATATGTATACCCTACATGTGCGTGTGTGTGTGTGTGTGTGTGAGAGTGCCTGCGTGTGTGTGTGAGTGCCTGCGTGTGTGTGTGAGTGCCTGCGTGTGTGTGTGAGTTCCTGTGTGTGTGTGTGTGTGTGCGTGCATGTGTGTGTGTGTGTGCGTGTGTGTGCGTGCGTGTGTGTGTGTGTGTGTGTGTGTGTGTGTGTGTGTGTGTGCATACATATGAGAGTTATAGCCCCTGTCGCTGGAATGTAGCCCAGGCTGGTTTTGTCACAAACAGCAGTACGGACCTCTGTACCTTGATGCACTGTCTGCCTCTTGCCAACTGCATACTTCAGACTGTATGCTTTATCCCACCCTTAATGTACAACAACACTATCTCCATGTACCCGAATAAGGAGGCGGTGCACTGACCCCCCCCTCCCGCTCACCCCTGACATTGCACCAGGCCTCCGCTCTCGGCTCCTCGCACCGTGGCTGTTAAACAAACTGGTGAGGATTTGGGTCCGAGTGGGAGGCCGCCAGTGCCAGGCTGTCTGCCCTGACATGAAAGGGATGAGGACAGGGCTCCCTCCGGAGGTGCAGTGACCATGGCGAGGCAAGAGTCCCAGAGAGAGACGGAAAGACTGGGGGCATGGAGGAGCACAGATGGGATGGGGGGAGAGCCGATGGCTGGTGGCCATATCGTGAGGGAGAGGTGTCAGCTGACCTAGCGGACTGTCATGTGCTGACAGGCTGGGCGGGGGGCCAGTCACCGGGTCACTCAGGCAGGGGGTAGAATTAGTTATGGCTGTGCTTTTGTGTGTGTGTGTGTGTGTGTGTGTGTGCGGTGAGGCAGGGGTCTGATCTCCTGTAGTGGTCTGTGTGTGCGTCCACCTTCTGGTGAGACGTGTGCAGTCAGCTCACAGAGAATATGTGACCGGTCCTTTACGGCACTGTGGGGTGTGCTTTGCCTTTCGCCGGTACTGTAAACGCGTGTGCTCACTGCACGTCTCTCATGCCCCATCCCAGCCGCTCAGAGCGAAGAGCGCGAGTGCGCCTACTACGACCCGCAGCAGCAGCTGGACGAGCAGCACGTTGGCGGGGACATCCAGGCCTGGAGGGAGAACACCACGGTGCGCTGTGCCAAGGGCAGCCACTGCTACGGCCTCTGGGGGAAGGCCCGCGATGGAGACATTCGATTGGTCAAGCAAGGTAGGCGGCGGCCTCCGGGAGCCATCTGATTGGGGGGCTGTGGTGACATCGCTGTCTCTGTGACGACGTGAACTGTGAACTGTGAACACCACCATTGGGGATCCCATGAAGCCGCACTACTGTATTTTAAGAAATTACAAATACCAGAACAAATCACTGTGATCTCAGTTTGTTTTATCTGGGCTGGGTTAGGAATTGTCAACTAAGGCCTTGTCCACACTTGCACAGGTATTATTAACAAAACGGAGCTTTTGTAAAACCTCATCCATGGTGAAGATCTTCAGAGACTCCGTCTTCAGTGTTGACATGTAGACAGTTTTGACGTCAAATTGTGTGCCGTTGTCCGCTCTGTTTGACGTCAGAGTGTGCGCCGTTCGCCACTTACTAGGGGTGTAACGATATACTCAGACACGATAATGGGTTCACGAGAACGAGACGAGACGATATTTTAACAATATTTTAAAGAAAACTTCAAAGAGGAAATATATTTCTGGAAAGCAGCCTTTTATTTGATTAATTTGAAAGACAAAAAATCCTAAATAATGAACGTGCTGCTTCTCTGTGAAATGTTTCAAATAATCACCATCATCATATGCAGTAAAGAACAGAACAAATATCTAGCACCATAAAATATTTCACCACAAACTCAAATGACTCCTGTTTGACTTCTCAATTGAACATAAAATAGAATATAAATACAACAATATAAATAACAAACATAAAACTTATTTTTAATGTTTTCTTCACTGGTGCAGTGGATTTAAGTAAAGAGCTATGATGGTGCTGAAAATGGCTTTACGTAGCAGTAGCATTAGCCGCTGCGTGCGGCATTATTTTCCTACAGTGCTTACAGATGCTTCGTGTTTTGTCTGTCACCCTTTCGCCGTTTATATTTTCCGCGGGGTCCCCAAAATGCTGCCACATAAAAGATATAAAAGTGTCTGGGGCACCTACTATGGTAATTTCGTCAGACGCCGACATGCCTACAGCAGCTAATTTGCAGCGCCTTTGCGAGAAATCTCGTCATGTTGTGATATCGCGTTACACCCCTACCATTTATGTTAGCTGTTTTTAGCCTAGCAGACCTGGTAATAAGGCTTCTGATTGGCCAACATGGCTTTACGATTAGTTACATCGCCCCCTGTTGGTTTGGCTTGCTCTTGACAGCGCGTTTCAAAAACGTTGTTTTTAAAAATACCCATGTACTTGTGGACAAGGCCTAAGTAAAATGAGTCTGCGGGATAGAAATGCAGTTTTGCTTGTGTGCCGGCGGAGGGGAGCGCGGGGCAGGTACAGAGCATGCGCTTGCCGACGTTTCTGACAGGCCAGGACCCGATCCCAGGCCCCAATTCCCCTCTCCCCCCCCCCCCCGTCCTCCTCCTGCTCACCCCCGCGCCGTGGTTCGCAGGCTGCTGGACCCACATCGGCGACCAGCGGGAGTGCCACAACCACCGCTGTGTGGTGACAGCCACGCCCCCCGCCATGCAGAACGGCACCTACCGCTTCTGCTGCTGCAGTGGCAACATGTGCAACGTCAACTTCACGGAGAACTTCCCTCTGCCCAGCCCGACCAGCGCCCAGCCGCTCTGTGAGTGCTGTCCCGTCAGGCGCTGCCGCTTGATAGTTGTGGTTTCTGCTCATGTGTTCTGATGTTTGGTCACATTCCGGGAAAGGACACAGGCTGCCCCGGCTCTGGCTGCACTGCGCTTGGAGACCTGACTGTTCTCGCCACTCCCCGGAGGAGTGTGATCTTCCTCTGGAAAAAAAAAAAAATGGGCCAGATGGATGTCTTACACCCCCGGAATGGTGCTTCTCTGTCCTGGCCGCCGCTGTCCTGTGCAGCTCTTAAATCAGCCCCCCCCCCCAGCACACTCAGGGGTGGGTCCTCAGAGGCAGATGTAACAGGCTCACCAATTTATCTGTCCCCATCAAAGGGAGTGAGGCATGGAAGAGTTGCAGGAGGAGGCTGAAAAATCGCTCGCCTGAAGACAAAACACACTCTGCTACCCACCTCTTTCCCTCCTCCCTCCCTCCCTCCCTCCCTCTCTCCTTTTTCTCCTGTCATTTGGTTCGCTGACTCATAGAAACACTTTGCTTCAGTCGCAGGGGAAAACAGCATCAGGCAGACAGCAAAGAAAAAAAATGGAGGGAATAACGAAGGGGTGGGACTTGCCTAAAGGGGTGTGGCCTGCTGGCTAATGGGCTCAGAGTGGATTGTCTCTCTGTGATTGAGACCTTATCACCAGTAAACAACCACGTATTGATTTTGATGGGTCGGGGGTAGACATCGATTGTTTAGAAGTTGAGTGGGCAGCGTGGATTATGGGTAACTCCCCTGAAATGGATTTTTGATTAAATAATGTGTGAACATGTTCGTGTGTGAGACAGCCCCTCTGCTCTGGGGCAGCAAGCAGAATGCGGGGATCCACATGCATCAGTGGGGTCAGGCAGTATGTACACACACATAGTATATGGGCGAGTGAGTGGATATGGGCTTTCACAGAGACATGCTCTCACTGCCGCTCAGACAATGGGCTCCCCCCACCCCCAGTGGCAGGTTTGAGCCGCCCCCCCCCTTCCTGAAGATAAACAGCTCATTAACCGCTTTGTCTTCCTCCCCCGCTGTCGAGCAGGAATGGCAGCCTCCAGATGTGATGAGGTCTAATGCTGGGCATGTTCTTGCTGGAGGGAGTGGAGAAGTCGGCCCTGGAATTAGGAGGCGTCTCGGTGGGGTGCTGGGCGCCCTCTGCACTGGAATGTATCCAGTGTGGGGCTGGGGTGTGATTTATAGGCAGTTTATGTTTGAAGGGTAATCCATCATGGGGCAGTAGGTGCACGGTGTGTGTGTGTCTGTCTGTCCGTGTGTGTGTGTGTGTCTGCCTGTCTGTCTGTTTGTCCATCCGTGTGTGTGTCTGTCTGTCCGTGTGTGTGTGTGTCTGCCTGTCTGTCTGTCTGTCTGTCCGTGTGTGTGTCTGTCTGTCCGTCCGTGTATCTGTCTGTCTGTCCGTGTGTGTGTCTGTCTGTCCGTGTGTGTGTGTGTCTGCCTGTCTGTCCGTGTGTGTGTCTGTCTGTCTGTCTGTCCGTCCGTGTATCTGTCTGTCTGTCCGTGTGTGTGTGTGTGTGTATGTGTGTGTGTGGAACCTGCACAGTCCTCCTCAACACCCATCATTACACCTAGCAGCTCAGCTGACCGATACACTAACTCTGAAACTCACCCTGTTAAGCAGGGCCTGTCCTTTGGTTGAAAAGTTGGGGGCAGCATCAGAGCCTCTTACTCACGTCCTTCCAGGCTCTGCACATGAATCCATTTTAGATGAGGCAATAAATAAGGATGGGGTCCTTTGCTCTGGTTTTGTCTGACTGCCACCCCCAAAATTGATTTTTATACTGTAGCCTTAACAGTGGTCTGGGGGGGGGGATTTTGTTGTGTGTAATGTTAAATTATGAAAGCTGGGTGGTGTTCATGGGAGAAAGATGTACACAGCCTGGTATAATGTCCCCGCCCCCCGCAGTTACGCTGGCCGTGTGGGCAGGGCTGCGAGTCACAGCATCACAGCCTCCTGCTCTGTTGCTGCCCCCCCCCCCCCCCCCCCCCCCCCCCCCCCCCCCCCCCCCCCCCCCCCCCCCCCCCCC
>JAOYFF010000102.1:749122-761380 GCA_025773925.1 Cryptomyrus ogoouensis | reverse complement strand
CATCTGTCTCCATCTGCCCCTGCCCTCATCTGTCTCCATCTGCCCCTGCCCTCATCTGTCTCCATCTGCCCCTGCCCTCATCTGTCTCCATCTGCCCCTGCCCCGCCCTTCGCTGTAGCAATCGGGGGGTCCCGTCCCCCCCGCCCACCACAGCCATGTTCCGGGGCACTGTGGGGGCTCTTGCCGCCCGCCGTCACACGCCACGCCCTCTGTAGGAAGCGCTCGGCCGGAAGACGCTGCGTAATGAAGTGAGCTGAGCAGAAATGGCTACCGTTCCAGTTACAGCATAATTCATTTCAAACCACAAAACAGCGGAACTAATGGGAAATTAATAATGCTGCTGCGAGAGCCGTAGATCAGGCCTAACTCCTGACGGACGTCTCTGACGCACTCGCGATGCCTCCGCGGGCGTCGAGGTCCCGCTGGGCCGGCGTGGGCGTCCGTCAGGCATAGGCAGCGCGGCGCGACCTTGACACGGCGCTCCAGCTCTGACCCGCTTACATCCCCGTCTGCTGGGTGTGACTGCGGCTCAGGTAGCGGGGCACTCCGCTCTCCTGCCGGCCTCCCGTCGATAGCAGCCGCCTCAGGCGCATGGCTCCGGTTGCCGTCTGGTGTCGGATGCTGCCGTCGGCCCTCTACGGTTTCTTCCTGGCAGCCGGTGGTCTGGTTCTTCCTGGTCATCTATTCTGGGGGGGGGGGGCACAGGGGAGGTGGAAACATTGAGTTATTTATTAAAATACTCCCTGGTGATTGAAAAACAAAAAACAGAGTGTAATATACATATTAATCACGTTGCGTGAAAGAAATTATGCCCTAGAGTAAAACCGTTTACAGGTCAGCCTGACAACAGCAGCAGGCTTCAGCACGTGGTAAACGGTCAGCTGGAGAGCTGTACCTTAGGGGTGGGGGAGGGGTGCAGAGCCCCTCCCAGAGTGCCCAGTGTCCCCCATCGCCCTCTCCTTACCTCTGCACATCATCTCTCATGGGCAGGGTTAGCGCTGCTGCTCATGGAGGCTGCTAAATTGTTGCCATTGGTAACAGAGGCTGCTGTGGGTAATAACCACCACTGGCACCGATGGCTCCTCCCACCCTGGTCATTGCTCCGCCTGAAGGGGGCGGAGATCTGTCCTTATGACTTAAGATTGGCCAATCGGGGCATTCCAGAGTTACTGGAATATGGAAAATGTTTGTTAGATACGGTTGTTAGGCTTCTTCAGTGAGTAAAAATATGGGAGGTGGGGTGCAGATGACGGGGGGGAATATAAAGTCCAGGGCCTGGGGGGGGGGGTAATGTGACAGACGATGCGAAGGTGTGTGTGTGTGTTAGAGAGAGAGAGAGAGAGAGTGAGTTTGTGAGTCTAATATGGAGGAAAAATCTATAATGAACTGCAGTGGAGGTCATGGTCTGTTTATCATCAAAGTTCTGCTGGCGCTGGGTTATTTGTGGTGCTCTCAGTGGATTGTGGGAGTTTTCTGTAATTATGAAGTATGCTGCTGAGGTTGGGGAGCTTATCTTTTAGCCGAGAAAGCTTCCATCTCCTCTTCTGTAGTCATGGTGTCAGTTTGTACACGGAGCTGCCATGAGGGGCTTTAAAATGCCAGCAGGGCGTGTAAAAGGTTGTAGCTCTGCTGATGTGGAACTGCAATCCTGAAGCTTATTCTGCCGATGTTCCACAGTGAGAATCTTTGCTCATGTCACCACAAGATGAACTGAGTAAAAGGGGCAGCAGTAAATGTTTATATAAAAAGTGGCGTTTTGCAAGTTTACGTTACATGCCCCTCTTTATAGGACCCTTAGGACAGGCCACTGCGTAAATACTGCTCCCCCTGCTGGCTACTACAGGAATAATGTAGCTCCACTGAAGCCATTCCACACATGTAACACACTAGGCAAGCTTTAGCACGCCCCCCTCCTCCGCCATTAACAGATGGGCGATTAAAAAAAAAATAATAATAAAAACCCTGTACTGTGTGGGATGGTGGCGAATGCAGAAGTTATCATCCAGGGGGCCCCTTCAGAAGATGCCGTCCTGGGCAGTTGCCCATGTTGCCCTTGCAGGGATCTTGGGCGGATGTGGAGCTTTCTGGAGTCACTGGCTCTGAAACACGGCAGGAGCTCACCAGCCTCCTGCCGCTCATTGCTGAGTGACCTTCTTCCCTCTCCGTCCCCGCAGACCCTAAGCCGCTGTACCGGGAGGAGGCCATCGTCATCGCCCTGGCGTGCGTCTCCGTCGTGGCTGTCCTCATCGTGGCGCTCTTCTTCGGGTATCGCATGCTGACAGGCAGGTTTCTCCATTCCTTTCTGGACACGGGCCCCCTTTCCGAGCGCTTGTCACCTGACCGTCACCTGTGTGTGTGCGCTCGGGGGTTACAGGAGACCGGAAACAGGGTCTGCACAACATGGATGAGATGGAGGCAGCCGCATCAGAGCCCTCGTTGGACCTGGACAGCCTGAAGCTTCTTGAGGCAAGCTCTGGACGACTGAGGGGCCGTGCGTTACGTATCCGCTTAGTGGATGTTTCGACCCCCTGCTTAATCTCTCCTTTTTCTATTTCCCTGCAGCTGATTGGCCGAGGCCGGTATGGCTCGGTCTACAAGGGCTCTCTGGACGAGCACCCCGTGGCAGTCAAAGTGTTTACCTACGCCAATCGGCAGAACTTTGTCAATGAGCGCACCATATACCGGCTCCCCCTGATGGAGCATGACAATATTGCACGCTTCATTGTGGCTGACGAGCGGCTGACCACGGATGGGCGGATGGAGTACCTGCTGGTGATGGAGTATTATCCCCATGTGAGTACTTCTCCCCAAGATAATATTCAGTATTTCCGCCACATGATTAATGATGGAGTCCTAGGGGTATGTGAGTACTGGAGTACTTCTGTCCATGTTGATATTCAGTATTGCTATCATGTAAGTAGTGATGGAGTCCTACCCTATTGTGAGGCGTGGAGTACTTCTTCCCATGATAATATTCAGTATTTCCACTATGTGAGTACTTATGGAGTCCTACCCTTTGTGAGTACTGGAGTACTTCTGTCCATGTTAATATTCAGTACTGCCATCATGTAAGTAGCGATGGAGTCCTACCCTTTGTGAGTACTGGAGTACTTCTGTCCATGTTAATATTCAGTACTGCCATCATGTAAGTAGTGATGGAGTCTTACCCTATTGTGAGGCGTGGAGTACTTCTTCCCTTGATAATATTCAGTATTTCCACTATGTGAGTACTGATGGAGTCCTACCCTTTGTGAGTACTGGAGTACTTCTGTCTATGTTAATATTCAGTACTGCCATCATGTAAGTAGTGATGGAGTCCTACCCTTTGTGAGTACTGGAGTACTTCTATCCATGTTAATATTCAGTACTGCCATCATGTAAGTAGTGATGGAGTCCTACCCTTTGTGAGTATTGGAGTACTTCTGTCCATGTTAATATTCAGTACTGCCATCATGTAAGTAGTGATGGAGTCCTACCCTTTGTGAGTACTGGAGTACTTCTATCCATGTTAATATTCAGTACTGCCATCATGTAAGTAGTGATGGAGTCCTACCCTTTGTGAGTACTGGAGTACTTCTGTCCATGTTAATATTCAGTTCTGCCATCATGTAAGTAGTGATGGAGTCCTACCCTTTGTGAGTACTGGAGTACTTTTCCCAGAACACTTTCCCTTGGTTGCCTCTCGACCTTCTAGCCAAATGAAAGTAGCCGTGATCTCTGGGCCTGCCCCCTGCCCCCGGTTCAGCAGGCATATGCTTGTAGGCTGTGTCTGAAAGGCTCCCCCTGGCGCTTTCTGTCTCCCCCTGGCATATGAAGCTGGACCCCCGGCCCTCTGCTCTCGGTGCCCCGGCTGGCTTTCAATGGCAGGGGGGTCTGCAGGCCTTGTGGAGTTAAAGCTGGAGAGCTTTAGTAATAGTAGCTGGTGGGCTGAGAGGGAGGGAGACGGCAAGGAGGCATTAGTGCCAAAGGCTGATAAGGCGGCCGGAGGTGGCCGGCAGGACCCGCAGAGCGCTGTGGGAAACGTGGAGAGCAAGGTTAAACACCGGCATGCCGCTCCAGTGGAATGTGCTGCTGGTGGCGGGAATGGGGGGCCTCGCTGATAAGCCTGGCCCACATCTTCTGCTCCCTTCCTCTTCATGTTGCCAGTGGCTCCCTGCCTCCACTGGCGTTTGCTGCTGCTTAAATTGAATCTGTTATGTTTTTATTTCACTCCACCTTTATCTTTCCCGTACAGTAAGTCAGTTTCCACTCGACTACTGGATCAGCTGACCCCTGTCTTTCTTTCACTCTCTTCTCTCCTATGCCCCCCCCCCCAAATCTACCACTATACTCTCGCCGCTCCTCCCCCAGGGCTCTCTGTGCCGATACCTGAGTCTGCAGACAGGGGACTGGGTGAGCTGCTGCCGCCTGGCCCACTCAGTGACGCGGGGTCTGGCCTACCTGCACACGGAGCTGCTGCGCACAGGTGAGCCTCAGCCCACAGTGCCCCCTACTGACAATAACAATAAATTGTCAAACATACCGATCATGCACTCTGACACCGTTATAACATGTAGAACTTTGGTAACACTTTACATTAACGACACCTTCATAATGCATTCATAGAACATTCATAAGCAGCATGTAAGTATACCTTAACATCCTAACACAACTTAACAGCTATAAAATACATTAATAACAAACATATGATAATAACAAACATTATAATTGTTTAATGTTTGCTATTAATGTCCATTAAAGCTGTTTAAGTATGTCAGGATGTTATGGTATACTTATGAATGTTCTATGAATGCATTATGAAGGTGCAGTTAATGTAAAGTGTTACCAAATCTTCCGTCACTAGAGGAGAACAGTGCTTCCTTGATCAGAAACGGTCAGTCCTGAGGATGCCACAGTTTGTTCAAATACATGCCAGCAGTTGTACGATGGCTGCCAGGCCATGTGCTTCACCAAACCACACACTGTCGTTCGTGCCTCCATGACTCGTAACTAAAGCCAAGCCGTCACTTAATTCCCCTTCTGTGTGTCACTCGCGTGTCGTCGCTACGAAACGGCCGCGGAGAAGGCATCGAGCCAGATGAACTGCCTGGTTAATGTCTGTGGTCACTATTTACCTGCGCGATGGCTCGCCCGGCACGCAGTGACACCCAAAAGCCGTGACGTCGCGAGCCGCAGCGTAAAGGTCTGGAACTCGGCCTGGCCGACTTCCGAGGCCTCGGTGGTGATCTGTGAAGGCGGAGATCAGACGTAAAGCCTGGTATAGTGATGCATGCAAGCAAGAGTCTACGACTGCAGGAGATTCCTTTGTATCTGGTGAACAGTCCCCTCCCCTATTTATTTTTCTCAGTTTTTCTTTATTTTACACCCCCCTTTAGTGAGGCTGGCCACCAGCTGACTAGAGAGGATGTAGCCTTGACCTTCACCGACGTGTGTGCGAGCCCTGTCTTGGGCGGTGATTTACAGGACAGTCTATTTGCGTGAAATGTTATGTCGGGAGTGGGGGGGAGGGGGGTGTCCGTTTGTGATTCTTAGGCCCTGGAGCGGCAGTGCATCATGGTGAAGTCTCTGAGTCCAAATAAGGCTTCATAATAGCATCTATCCATTTTTTTTTTACCATGCATTTGTATTTTAGTCGCCATGGTAACAATCCTCACCCGAAGGCTCTGGCTCCTGTGTGCTCAGCATGATGCACGTGTGTTTATGCGGCACAGCAGTCGGTATAAGAGTGAGAGATCCATGCGGGGGGAACCTCGGGGAAGAGAGACAGACGGAGGCCGGTGTGGACGCCTCTTGCTCCGATACCGCATCTCGCCCAGGCAGTCTGTTTGCCGTGCCTCATGGGGGGGGGGCACGACGAATCAGCTGGAACTTTACATTCTGAAGCAGAAGGGTGGTGGGGAGAGGGGGGGTGCCCCACGGTTATAGATGCATTGTTCTTACATGGCGACCCCTAGTGGATGTTTGCTGGTGGCAGGAATTCTGAGCTCTCGGGCTTTTCAGGTATTAGGATAAGAGTTTCTGCTGCTGGAAGGCAAAACAACTTCTGTGAAATAATCCACTTCAAAACTGGGTAAAAATTATTTTGCGGTCTTAACAACATACAACAGAGTAACCATTTCTTAGCCCTCGGCTGAGTGGGCCTGCAGGCCTCCAGGGGACTCGTGGGGTGTTGATGGCTCTGCTGTCCGTGTCTCTGACTCGTCAGACCTGTACAAGCCAGCGGTGTCCCACCGTGACCTCAACAGCAGGAACGTCCTGGTGAAGAGCGACGGCACATGCGTCATCAGCGACTTCGGCCTGTCCATGAAGCTGACGGGGAACCGGCTGGTGCGTCCCGGCGAGGAGGAGAACGCTGCCATCAGTGAGGTGAGCGCTCCGTTCTGGAGAGAGCCCAAACCCCGCCCCCCCCATTGCCAGCTCGACCTCGCTCCCTCTGGGCCCGCTGAGGCTGTTGGCCATTGGCTCAATTTCACCGGCGCCTGACGTCCGGCCTCCTCCCCAGGTGGGCACCATCCGCTACATGGCCCCCGAGGTCCTGGAGGGGGCGGTGAACCTGCGAGACTGTGAGTCAGCCCTCAAGCAGGTGGACATGTACGCCCTCGGCCTTATTTACTGGGAGACCTTCATGCGCTGCACCGACCTCTTCCCCGGTGAGCCCCCCCAACCCGCAGCCCTCCCCACCTGGGTGTGCCCTGGCCCCCGTGTGCGTGTCCCCGCGTGACCCCATCGTTCTCCCCCCGCATGCAGGTGAGGCGGTCCCGGAGTACCAGATGGCCTTTCAGGCCGAGGCAGGAAACCACCCGTCCTTTGAGGACATGCAGGTGCTGGTGTCCCGCGAGAAGCAGCGGCCAAAGTTCCCTGAGGCCTGGAAGGAGAACAGCCTGGTGAGGCAGCACGTGCAGGCTGGCTCCAAGACTCCACGTCTCCCCCTAGTGGTGCAGGGCTGGGCGGACTGTCCTCACCCGTCACCCTTCTGCTCCCGCAGGCGGTGCGCTCCCTGAAGGAGACGATGGAGGACTGCTGGGACCAGGACGCGGAGGCGCGTCTCACGGCCCAGTGCGCCGAGGAACGCATGGCGGAGCTGCTGCTCATCTGGGACCGGAACAAGTCCGTCAGCCCCACCGTGAACCCCGCGGTCAATCCGGCAGTGAACCCCACGAGCACGGCGCTGCAGAATGAGAGGTGTGTGTCTGGGGAAGCTAGTTTCTCTGCAAAGTCCTCAGTGCAGATGGCCTGGAAGCTTGTTAATGGTACAACAGCAGAGTCTGGGATACATTTACATTTAACCCAGACTACCTTAAATCTGCCAAGTTACCTGGCTAAGCAAGAAATCCTGCTTTCTTAAAAAGGTTGCAGTCCTAGTCCGGTTAATTGTTAACCATTGTTAGCAATATCCAACAACACATTTTGCCGTATTTTGCATATACAAACAATGTAGCAACACGTCCACAGATAGAGGCTGGACAGAACTGAGTGTACGACCAATTTAATGAGCCACAAATAAGACTAATAACCAGTATGTAACTACAGCTTTAGCTTCTGTTGACGAAGGCCGCAGCCATCTTGGATTCTGAGGTCAGGGTTGTGTAGATTCCTCTGACTCTCCGAGTCGGAGCGACGTCCCAAGGGGACGCTCCAGTTGATATTTCCGTCTAGGAACTTGGAATTTCCGCGTTACGAGTTCAAACGGAATGCAGCATTAATCCTGGGCCGCTCTGCCGCTTGGCTTACCGTGTGGTGCATGTGCTATGTGTGGAGGGGCCAGCCCATCGATGTCGGGACCTAGAGCAGGGCTCCAGATGGCGACTAAAATAGTCACCAGCGGGACTATACTTTTTATTTAGCGACTAGTTTTTTATTTTTCAAATAAAAAGTTAAAAGACAAGAAAAGTGGCAACTTTTAATTATGTGCAGACATTTACTCTGGCAAAGGTGAGATGGACTTCTGCGAGATTTTGCAATACTTTCCCATCATTATTAATAACTGGATTGTATTCGTTTATGGTATAAAAGATAGAATTTATTTATAGATTAATAAGTATACACGTGATCAGTTAAATGTGTTTTTATACCTATTTATTAACACAATTCTGTGTCCGTTTCAGCCAATGGCTCCCAAAGTTTTTTTTGTTGTTGTTTTTTTGTCTGCGCTAATTCTCCTGTCCGGGCCTGCTCTCTGTCGACTTGCAGGAACTTGTCTCACAGCCGGCGGGCACCCAAGATGGGGCCCTACCCCGAATACTCGTCGTCCTCCTACATCGAGGACCACGAGGGCGGCGTGGTGAAGACCCTCCCAGGCGAGGGGTCCACTGTGGGCAGCGGCTCCGTCGGTGGCTCGGCCGGCCTGCCGGGTGGCGGCGAGAAGAACCGCAACTCCATCAATTATGAGCGGCAGCAGGCTCAGGCCCGGCTGCCCAGCCCCGAGACCAGCGGTACCAGCCTGTCCAACGCGACGGGCAGCAGCACCACGGCGATGGGGCTCACACCCAGCACCGTCATGACGACCATCTCGGAGTCGGGGTACCCAGAAGATGGGTCGGCCGCGATGACAGGGATGACTGCGGTCCCTGTGTGCCTGCAGCTTACAGAGGAAGACCTAAAGACCACCAAGCTGGACCCAAAGGAGGTGGACAAGAACCTGAAGGAGAGTTCGGATGAGAACCTGATGGAGCACTCGCTGAAGCAGTTCTGCGCCCCCGACCCGCTCAGCTCGGGGAGTTCCAGCCTCCTGTACCCTCTCATCAAGCTGGCTGCTGAGGTCACCGGGGGTGCGGGGTCGGGGGCCATGGGACAGGCGGAGTTTGGCATGGGAGTGGGTGAAGCTCAGCCCCCTGTGTTCCCCCTGCCCAAGCAGCAGAACCTGCCCAAGAGGCCCAGCAGCCTGCCTCTGGGCTCCAAAACCCCCAGCAAGGAGCCGTCCTCACTGCGGCTGAAGTTCGGCAAGCACAGCAAGTCCAACCTGAAGCAGGTGGAAACGGGAGTGGCCAAGATGAACGCCGTCACTGCCGGAGAGCCCCACCTGGCCACCGTCGCCATCAACGGCCCGGCTTCCCGCGTGGGCGGCGTGGCCGACGGGTACACAGGCCCGGCCTCATCGCCTGTCGGTGGCTCCTACGGGAACGCCAGCCTGGCTGGGCCCAAGATGGATGGCCAGGTGCCACTGCTGCAGACCCAGCTGAGCGGAGAAGATGGCCGCCTGAACTCTAGCCCGGACGAGCACGAGCCCCTGCTCCGGAGGGAGCAGCCAGCCGCTCGGGAGCAACGCATCCTGGACCGGCTGGCGGACCACCACCATCTGGCGGGCCGCACCAACTCCAACAACAACAACAGCAACAACAACACCCACAACGGTGACGGAAACGGCAACAGGACCGTCGCTGCGGCCTGTCCCCCCGCCGAGCTGCCCGCGGTACCGCAGGTTTCTGCCCCCGCAGCCCCAGGGCCCCCGGAGCAGGCCCCGTTACGACCGGAGCGGCCCAGGAGAGCCGAGCGGCCCAACTCCCTAGACCTGTCTGCCTCCCCCCTCGAGTGCTACTCCCTGACAGGTGAGTCCAGTAGGTGGACTCTCTCTGAACCCGACCGGAGCCCCTCGGGTCGCCCCAGTCTGCCTGGCCCAGGAAGTCAAGCGCACTTCCTGCCCGGCGCCGTTACACCACGCTGGCTGCCTCGCCAGTGGTTTTTGTGTTTAGAACTTTAGCGCTTTGTGGGAGAGAACATTCCAGAATGCTGATAAGAGTCCCTAGGACGCTGTGCTTGGGTGCAAGCCAGAGGGGAGATGGCCAGATACCCAGGGATAGGAGGCTCTGCATCGCTTCTGACGGACCCGCATTAGAAATGCGAACACAGAGCTGTGGGGTCTTGTTACTTTGGAAAGCAAACAATGCATTCGTTTGACTTTTTAATGCCTCGCAATGAATAGTGATAAATTTAGCAATAGATTAAATTTAGTTTATATGATGGATAGAGAGCAGAGGTGGGAGGGGATGCAGGATTTCCTGTCTCTTAGATGCTCTCTGTAATTTCCCTTGCAGAAGGCTGGGTTTATCACCCTGAAGAGTTTGTTATTTTCTTCCTTAGCCGATGCTTTTATTTATAGCAACGTTTGTTTTTACTTAAATCAGATCAAGTGCTTACAAAAGATCGATAACGTCTCTCCCGCCACTCCAGCTGGCTTTTGTCAGCCCATGTCCTTACACTACGCTACTTACTGCTTGGGTAAAATGTGAACTTTCAGTATTTCCACACATATTATAGTACTACTGCATTAGTCATTGTAACATAAATAGAGCCTCGCAATTTGTGTCCTCGACGCAGGTAGCAATACTGATTATAGCCAATAGAGGGACTTTTAGAGTGATTTATGAGACCCTGCACGATCTGCAGATGCACAGACTGGATAAAGCATTCTTTTTGAAGAGGTTTACACTTTCCCAATCTGTTTGCATCTCACCCAACCCTTCCAGGAGACGGGGTGCCACAGGACGGGAGAGCTGGATCAGGAGAGAAGATTAAGAGACGCGTGAAGACACCTTACTCGCTGAAAAGCTGGCGGCCATCCACCTGGGCGGTCTCCAGCAGCACCCTGGACGGGGAGGTCAACACCAACAGTGGAAACGTGCAGTGCGACCACATCCAGCAGCAGAATAGGAGCCGGCCCGGCACCGGCCGGTCTAAATCGAGCACCGCTGTTTTCCTTGTAGGTGGGAGCACTGCCACCTCCACTGCGGCCCTGGCCTCCGACCCAACCAGCATGACCTGCCTGTGAACTATGGCCGACCGGGGGTGGGGCTTAAGGAGCTGGGGCTCGTTGAAGAAGAACATGGCGGAGAATCGTCCTTTTCCCCAAAACCGACGTGGTTCAATTTGTGTTTCGAAAAGTTGTTTATTGAAAAGAAGAACAGACTTAAAAGCAGCAGATAAGTGCTTAATTTCGTATTTTCCCTTCTCGTCGTTCTCCAACTGCTTTAAACAGAACCAAGCTATGCAGCAGAGTTGGCGTCAGAGGCTTTTCCTTGTGTACGTCATTTCACGTCCATCTTTCTGTGTCTGTGTACGTCTGAAAAATTAATTTTGTTGCACTTTTCTGAAAGAGTTCTTAATCGCACGGTTAAATCTGTCTCTCCTTTCACCACACAAAAAAGTGGTCTTAAAAAAAAATATTGAGGAGGGGAGTACAATCGTAACCATGTGTTGATTTTACAATCAGTGAGCCACCCATTTTAATCGCAGTTCATGTGTGAAACAATCTAACAGGAAGAGTGGTGGACTATAAGACAGGGTTGCCTACTCTGACTTACCCCCACTGGTTTGTTAATTTTATGCAAAGTAGATTTATTTGTATGTTTTAATATACGTTTACTTGTCCCGTTTAATGTCTCTGTATCCATTTTGTATATTTTATGATGTGCAATAGGCTTTAGCTTTGAGCTACAGTTTTATTTTAAATGCTTTTTTAAATATTTGCAGCTTTTTTGATATCGTAAGCGGTGCACTTGTAGCCAGCACTTGGCCTGCGTTTAGTCATATCCGCGTTCTATTCATTTGAGAGACAATCGTCCATCTCCTCAGTCGGCTCGCAGCTGGAAGGAACAGGAACAAAATGGTCTCTGTGATGGAGGGAAGCCGCTTCTCTGTTACGTTTCACCTCCTAGACTGAAGCGGAAGGTGAACGGCCAAGAGGTGAAGCCAACGACCACAGTGGAGACGAAATGCTTGAGGTTGTGGGAAAAACTGGATCTTTGTCATGGAAAAAGTACGACACCAGAACCTTGTTACTTCAGTCAAACTAGTATAGCACTTTTTTTTTTTTTTTTATTGTTTTCCTGAGAGAATGTCTGGACACAGCTCCACCACGTGATTTGCCCTGCAGCTTCTCCTGTCTCCTTTCTGTGCAGCTTGTACCCTTGAACCCTGGGCTCTGTCTGTGCTGGGGGGGGGGGGGGCGGACAAAAGAAGGGGGCCCCAGGGGGGGGGAGGGGAGGGGGGCCCCACTGGGCGATGTCCGGGCGCGGTTCGCGCGCCCGGGGGGGGGGGGGGGGGGGGGGGGGGGGGGGGGGCAGAAGTACAATAGAATGAGGCTCCATGGGGAGTGATGAGAAGTGGGTCACACTGGGCGATGATTTCCTAGTGATCCTTTCACAGAGCCCTGAATACTATGTGTATTGAATTGAATTTACACTGTGGTCATGCACACTTACATATAAGATTTGTGTGCGCATATATACATATATATATACATATATATATATATATATACAT
>JAOYFF010000102.1:735578-749022 GCA_025773925.1 Cryptomyrus ogoouensis | reverse complement strand
TGTATATATATATATATATATATTTGCGTACAGCATACATATACAGCCTGACCATTCATTTTGTGATTATCCGAAATACAGCTCTTACTTGGAACAACAAGAGCCTGGTACTATGTGAAGAAAATATGCATTTTCTCCTTCAGATTTAAGCAGCTATATTTCCTTTTGCTACTGGGAAGGAATTCAGCCCTCATAACTGTTCTGTGTAGCACATGTGACTCTACAGAGAGACAGTTTGGAAATGACTAGGGGGCAAAGCCAGGGCCAAAATGTACGATGTCGTCATTATTGCTATAGTCTCTTTTTTTGCTGGTTATCGATTTCAGTTTTCCAAATGAACTTTTTAAGTGAATGCTGTCTTCAGTGAATGGTGTTCCATGTAACCTGTATATTTTATTACAGTGTAATGTTATGCTGTCATTTTGTCTTTTCATTTTTGAAGTTCTCGAATGTGTTACTTGGACCTGGAAGCTGTAGGTTCCCATGTGGCAGATTTGAGAGACCTTACTTTTATTTTAATACTGAAGTTGACATTACAGAGATTTCTGCTGTTCTCCATCAGAATTTTTCAGTTACGTCCCTTTGGTGTCTCACAGATGTAATCGGGAAACGGTTTGTGTTGTTCCGCGATCGAGGATAGCACTTTTGCGCACCTGCAGTTTTCACTGGAGAGGCGTGATTGCTGTTGGGTGTGGCCACACTCGGTGTGACGTGCGTGGCCGTGCCCAGTTGGCCCCCGACCCGTTGAGAAGTTGCGAGGAGTGTCACCAAACTATGGCACAGCCAGAGGTGGAAAGTTCAGGTCCAGAAAGTACAAAACCCGGCCCTGATTTAGTTTCAACCAACCCTTTGTGTATGAAGAGTCAGTCACAGACTGCTCAACTGGTTGGCGAATGCGAAGCCTTGGTCTGGATTTGTACTTGCTGGAAATGAACGTTCCACTCACGGGCACAGCGGAAAGCCTACTGTACCATTACCAGTGCTAGTCACAAGCCTAAGGAACACCCAGAATCTGCCTCGCTTTACCTGTCTGCACGTTTTATCGTAACCATTTCTGTAGGATGTAGTATATTTAATTAATTGAAAGACGAAAAAGTTGAATTCGAAAAGCTTCTAAAGATGTAGCTTTGCACAAGTTAACTTTGCTAGTTAAAGCTTGTGTTCACCCTGTTTTCTTACCTTTCTCCTAAAAGCTACACACTCTTTCATCTCTGTACGTATGTAAAATACATTCACCTTCTTTATGTAAATATTGTTTGTACATAACTTTTTCCATATATGCATATATAGATGAACAATCCTTCAGCTATATATTCGGCATGAAATTACTGATGAGGTACTGATATGGGGCCACTAAGGACGTCGGTACCGTGACATTTGACTTGAGATTAGAATCATACAGTGGTGCAGTTCAGTAAGGACATATTCATTTGCCAGTTTTTGCTGTCAAAAGTATAAGCTAAGAAGAAATTGTAGATATCCTGTCATTTGTGAATGGTCGGGCTGGAAATGAACTAAAACACAGTGTCCTGTTACAAGCTGAAGCGAGGGCCTTAACCTGACAAAAAGGACCAGTTCTTTCTGCTACCCATACCGAAACCATGCTGTTCATTTGTAACGAAAATTGACCTATTTTTACAACTACAACTGTGTTACACTTCAGGAGGGTGGGTTTATGTTACAATAGAAATCTTTGTTCAAGTTCAAATCGTAAATCTACTCATAAATCTAGGATCTTTTATTTTTACATGCAATACGTGCATATAAAAATTCAATAACCATTTGCTATGACTTGTCAATAGATCACAACTCGCTCTTAAAATTTAACATCGGCACACAACGTATTAGAGGTCCGCTAAGACCACGTGATGATACTCTAAAACTGTAAAAAAAAAAAAAAAAAAAACAACAACAACAACAATCAGATTAGGTTAATTGCGTTTTTTTTTTTTAAATAAAAGCACACGATGCCGTACGTGTATTTCTGTGTGGAGAGTATGAAAAACCCAGCTGCAGTTATTCTTGTTGAAACTTGAAGGTGACATGTGACATCTGGCGCTACATCGGAGTTGCTCAAAACAGAAATGCCACTGAAATGTTTTTTTTTTCTTTATTATTAAAGCTTGTATGAAATAAGACGAGGATGAACAAATGACGACATGCGATTATTCTGCTCAGAAGTATACTTGTTTAAAATGACATTTACATGAGACTGCTTGCTGTAAACCCATGTGCATTAATCAGTTGATTAAAGATACTGCTGGAAAAAAAAAACTTGTCGTTTGCGTGTGTTAATCCTGGAAGTTTTCCTTTGATTTGTATATGGGTCACAAAACTGCTGGCGATTAACTGGGCGGCCACAGGAGGGTGATATTACGCACAAATAAAATCACAGTTCGATACACGTGTCTCCGATAACAAAGCGGATAATAAGCTGACGCCTTATGCTATCAAACGTGTCGAAGAGAAATATATATTTCAGTGTAATAAATTCCAACTGTGATTGGCTGTAACCAAATTTGAGCATTACATCAAGATTTCTTTTTAAATTGAAGTGACATAGCACAATTTTGGAACCTGGTCCAGCAAAATGGTTTGAGTTCATATGCCAGTTGTGAGCTTGAAAAGAGAGTAATTAAAGGAAATATACAGAAAATTAATAACACAGTTTCATTGTACATGTACAACGATAACAGAGATATTCTATTCCATGATCTATTGTCAACAATATATACCTGCATTAAACCGTGCGAGATAAAGTTTCACCGCTACAATTTAAACATGCAAGTTAGCTAGTATGAAAAAGTAGTATGGTTTTCTAAAACGAGTATTTAAACCTCATTTGATACAGAAACGCAACCGATAATGTACATGAAGTAACAGAGACTTCTGAAACTGTAAACATTGGGGAATGACATTTCAAGAATATGTTCACACGATTAATGGTATCGACAAAACGAAAAGCTCTAGCTACCTCCTAACTGTAATAATCTAGGAAATGCTGTTTTTGGTGTTGTCTAAGATTATCTGCTATGTGTATCCATTTCTTGAAGTTCAGTTTTTAATTCATAACTTATTTCGGATCGGATATCTGAATGAAAAATGTATCATGTATGGCTACCGTGATTTTGATACAACAAAAATCTTTTACTTGTTTTTCATTGTAACGGGACGTGGTACCTTTAAGAAAAAAAAGTTGGACATATTTGACTGTCCAATTAAAAGTTTCCATAAGTATGGACGTAGCCAATGAGAAGCGGGAGAGCTCTGTGTCTGGGGTTGGCACGGGCTCGCGGTGTGTGTCTAGGGACCGACTCGTTTTAGTATAGTGTCGCACAGTGTGTGTACGAGGAACAGTGCAACGTTGAGGAAAGTGGAGGCAAGACGCTAAACGTCTACAGAAAATGGACCAAAGTAAACTCGATAGCCAAGTCATCATGAAGTCAGTTTAAGTAGTTAAGTGGGGAAAGTTTATATTGTTGTTTTTCTTTTTGGCTATATGACGCCGCTGGATTAAAACATAAAAATGTCTCAAAGAGTTCGAAGAAACGAGTCGCCGACTTCCAACACTGGCACTGCAGGCAGTGCAACCGGTGGAGGTTCCGGCGGCGGTGGTGGTGGAGCAGGAGGTGCGGGAGTGGGTAACTCAGGCATGAGTCTGATAAGTCGCCTGCTGCCCATGAAGGCTACCGTTCCGTTTCAGCTAAGAGCTCAGGTTCAGTCACAGCCCCCCCTGCAGGCGAGGTCGTCGCATGGCGCTGACGGCGGATGCGGCGCAGCCACGCGCAGCGACGGCTGTAACGGCAAAGGAGGCGAAGCAGGCGCGCGAGCGCCTGCCTCGCTCAGCCGGAGCCCGACACGGGCCGCCGCCTCTACCAGCGCCGCGGCGCCGGTCTTTCCGCCAGTTCCACCCCTTTCCTCTCCGCCGTCCTCCACGGGCACCCAGATAGGGCCGTCCGCTGCGCCACAACTGAAGGCTAGCCCCATTATTACGCCAGGCGCAGCGGGCAGACCCCCTCAGCCGACATCGTCGTTTTCGGGTGCAGCCTCCCAGCAGCTCGCTTTACCCCCGACCAACGGCAGAGTCCCCGGCTTCGGAGGCTCCCCGTGTCCCTCCCCCACGCAGCAGCAGCAGCCCTGGCTTGCCGAATGCTCTCCACCGACACCTCCCCTGCAGGCACCGCCGCCGCCTTCCGAGTTACCGTCGTCGGCTGGCCACCGGGGCAGACTGCAGCAGTCCCCGGCCCAGCGCCGGTCCCCTGAACATGGCAGACAGTCCCCGGAGAGGAGGAGTCCCAGCTCGCCTCTCTCCAAAGGTATGTGGCTTCGGTAACGAGACGCTGGTGGCCGGCCGAGAGGTCAGGTCAGCTGACTGGGTAACTCCTGCGGTAAGTCGGAGAGGGAGCCGGACACTTCTGGAGAAAGCCCCAGCATGATTTACTGGCCGTGGAAGCGACAGATGAAAAACACCCTGAACTTATTATTATTATTATTATTATTATTATGTATTTACCTCTTTTTTGAAGCTGACAGTTCACCTGAGCGCAAAGGCTCCTGTTTGCTTTTTATGAAGTGGTTCACCGGCTGTTTTTTATGCGCCTTCTCCAGCTAAGGGGCTTAGCGTTTAGCAGCTGATTGGACGCCAGGTGTCCAGGATGGCAGTTTTCTCAAGTCGTGTTAATTTTCGAAAAGGTGCCCCACTAAAACCCAGAAGTCCTTCATCCGATTACTGGCTATCTCCCCTGTCATTGTTGCTTGAGCCCGATACTGGTATTGCACCCATACTGGAGGCCCCTGAGTGCACAAAGCCTATTAGCCACAGGCCTACCATCTGCTGTGCAGTACAGGAAACTTTCCTTGAGAGGATGGGGATCGAGCCCAAAAGCACCTGCATCTTTTAGAGTTGGGGGTTCCTGGGCCTTATCATCGACAGAAGCCAGCTGTGTTTACTATAGAGCAAAGTGCTGAATCCATGACAAGCACTGTAGACATTAGACATTTTACATATTGGCGTCCATCCATTGATTTCCAATCGCTTGGCCAACTCATGGTTGTAGATGTGGCCTGGAATCTATCCCAGTTAGTATAGTGAATAGGGCAGGGGTACACCCTGAATGGGATGCCAGTGTACTGGAGTTCATTTATACAACTATTATCTGTCTACATCTGAGGATTCCTGTGTGGAGAACAGTGTGCCATCCAGGGTTGGGATGTGTGACCTTGCAGTGACATGTTGTTTTACACTGTAGGAATGCACACTGCAGTTATGTAGACCCTCCTCCATTACTACAGTGGTTTCATGGCAAATCTTTCATTGATATTGCTGTAAATTGGCTGTAGCTACAGATGTCTAAGGCTGATGTCTGGATGACTTTCTCTCCAGTTGTAGTGGAGGAACTGCCATCTGTGTGGTCCTTCTTTGACTGATCCTCTTTAATGAATGTTTTTGTGTGCTTTATAAGTGATTGAACACAGAAACAGAAGCAGCTTTTACATTAAAAAAAACATAAATATGGAAGAATTAACGAATAGTGCAGGTGACAGGGAGCATGTATGGTCTGTCCCAGTAGTGTATGGAAATCATATTTACTGTGGATGGAGATGAGGTGTTCTCCCAGGGAAAAGTTTGCCCAGTGATCATAGCTTAAGCTCTGGTGGTTGACCCCCACAAGAAAACCACAGAAGTACTGTCCCCCCCCCCCCCCCCCAGCTTGCATGCACATGAGATGCAGTGTTTTTATTGTTTAACAAAGACCAAAATTTAATTTAGCCTGGATCGTGAGTCTGGACAGCAGGAGTATTGGTAGTAAATCATGCTTGTTTCCTTTGGTCTGAAAGTTCAGTGGTGCATCAAGCAAATGTCAAATTTAGCTAATTTTTAGAATAGTACTTTTTGTTTGCAACTAAGAGGAGGCCATGGGGTAAACTCCTAAGCCAAACTTTTTGGTGGGTGGGGAGGAGTCGGCCCCAAACATCCAAGGCTGTCCTCTCGCCCCCTGAGTAATCGGCTACCCTGTATGCCCTGTGTTGATGAGAGCAGTTGGGACACCCTTCACTTTGGCTGAGATTGCCCTGCCAGTCACTCGGCCAGCAAGATCCCAGAGAAGAGAAAACAAACCATGGCATAGTCTGAATTTTCTGCCTTCCCTGTTCAGGCATGTTCCTCCCCCTCCTTTCCATTGTGAGCCAGTGGTTTTATTCATATCCTCGGAAAATACTGTTATTTTCCAGATGAGCATGCATCCCTTGAATACTGAGGGGAGGAAGGGAGAGGAGGGCATAGACAAGCAGGGAAAGGGTGGCGGGGCTATGGGAACCTGCAGGGAGAGGAGGAATCAAGGGGGGGGTGCCGAAGGACACAGGCGTCCGCCACAAACAACATAATGGACCTGACCCAGTGATAAATGTCAGTTTTCCGGATTATGAGACTTGTGTGTGCATGTTGGGTGTGTTCCTTTATTTTTGCCTGAATTGAATCACTTTAGTGTTTATGAACGCTTCCGTTCATTGAAATATTTCATCGATGAAAACACGTTTGTTTAGATTTTGTTTTTATCTTTTGAAATGGCCACATCACTCTCCCTAAACTGCTCTCTTCCTCCTCCTGCCGCCCTGAGAATGGGGGTAGGCACCCGAAACCGAGTGCTGCACACACTGTACCTCTTAGCCAGGTATTTTTCCCAAATTCCTCCAGGCTCTAGCTACTCAAGTGAAACGGTAAATTATAGTAGTTTTATGTGAAATACTGCAAGTGATTAAGTCTGTGAACAATAACTGGTGTGGTGAAATCATAGGAAGTAAGACAGTTCTGTGGTGGGGTAGTGATGGGATGAATCAGGGCAGGGCACGCCGGGGCAGGGTGAGACCAGAGTCAGGCATCCTGCCCCGTTGGCTTCTGAGTGAAAGCACAGTTCCTGCCAGTGATGTGCTCCGGGACCCGTCCGGCCAACCTCTCAGGAGAGTGGAGGTGGCTGCTGTTTGCAGCTGTGTCTCCACATTGGCAAGGTACCAATGATGTACTAAACGTGCAGAGTCATTGGCGGGCATGTGGGCCACGCTGACTGTTTCCTTTGAACAAGCTGTCGGTTCCCTGTCACTTAACAGGCAGTCTTGATGACATCATAACATAATGGACCCATTCAGATGAGATTTGGTTTGTTGTTCTGGGAATGCTTGTTTTTGTAATATTGTGGGTTTAAACTTGTTTATTCACTTTCATGTTTTTCAGTATTGATGTGGAATTAGTAATTACCTCTCAGTTGGATGTAATATACGTAATATGAAGCACCCACAGTGCCAGACAAACAGGTTGTGTATGTGAGAGGGGGGGAGAGAGAGAGAGAGCGTGGTGTCTTCTCTTGTTCTATCAGGTTTGCTGTCCCCCACTGCGGTGTACTCAACCCCCTTTTAAGCCCATTTGGATTTTGCTTGTGGTTCCGCCTTGTTTGATTTCAGAAATAAAAATAATCTGTTGACAATAACTGTCCACATAAAGTGATTCATAGGTTCTTTTCCCAGCTTTCTTGATTGGGTCTTTAACAATGTAAACCTTATTCCAGTAATGTTTACATCTGGGTATTTGAATGGTTAAGCGCCATTTTGTGCTTGACTGTAGAATTCCATGCTGGGATATTCTTCACCACTGTCCCACATGCTTCTCCAAAACACAACATATATGTATATATCTCAAAAGACCAGATCAGAATTGGCTTTTATTAATATTGAAAGGATCAGATTGGGCTACCAAAAATGTGGATCGGGACATCCCTAGGAAAAAACACAAATCACAAATATTATTAAATATTACTATATTACCCAATTCTTTGAGAGTTCTTTCAAACTCTGCCCACCTCTGTTGCTGTGCTGTGAAATAGCTTTCTCCATTCCTCCTATACTCTTCTGTTATTGCCATAGTAAATAATAGTATTTTCTTTATAACTGCTGACTACACACGAATGCGGTGTGGGTTTAAAAATGTCATTTAATTCTGTGGTTAGAACATTAAACAGAAGAAACACGAGCATAACATTGACACTTGGGAAATAAGAATCAGTTTGAATAATACTTTGTATTTTATTTCAACCTTTACCTTTGAAATGAAAGAGGGAACTGGAGTGTAAAGCACAGGACTGTAGACCAAACAGTCTCCGCCGTGGGAGAAGTAGAGCAGATAAAACAGCTCTTGTCATAAAAGTGCTAAAGCTGGTCTGTGATCAGCAGACTGTTGCTCCTAGGTCCCATGTGTAGTTTTTCACGGATATGTTTCGAAGGGACTGTTCTGTTTGTAGCGTGGTCCTCTGAATTGTCTCAAGTATCTATTTGTCTTTTCCCTTCACTGATTTGTAGAAGTTGTTGGCACCAGATCAAAATCAGCACTGTGCCAGAACATGTTAACACTTCAAATGGACAGAGATGCTATGTATTGATAAGTCTGGCAAAATTATGCAGTCCTGAGATAAAGAATGTACACGATCCCCTATGAAGGCAAGACTTCGTCAGTTTCAGCAATGCAATATTGAAAGTTGAACTTTTATATGATTTAGATTTTATAGTGCTTTATACAATTTATGCTAGTTAGTGCCATTTATTTAGTTGAAAGATGTCCCAGCAATGTGACTACATCTGAACTCATGTAATCCGTTTTCTGTTCGTAAGCCATGAGCACTGCTTTATTCTCTGGTATTATGTAGCAGGAACCAAGGACGTCCTCAGATCAGCGTGGGCTGTTAAATAATGAACACCTGTTACTTCTGGGTGAGGCCACCCCCTTTTATTCTGTGAAATGTTTGCACATGGAAGTGATTGCTCTACTAAGTTTTACACCAGGCAAAACTGAAGTGTTTAATTAGTAAACGGCCTAGAGGAAAAGCAGGGATTCCTGTGGCGTTAATTACACACAGCGGATTATATAGTGTACATGCTATCAGTGGTTGCACTATCATCATGGGCGTTGAGCGTGGCAGCTTGGCAGGAGTGGGCCCTGTCACATGCTCCCGTACTGCTGCCTTGTGGTGAATGTCCTGGGAGGGTCTGGGTTAACTCGCATGCCCGTGTGATGAAGGTCACAGCCACCGTCACCTTCCCGCCTGCGCTTCCTGAGCTCAGGTGTACCCAGTTGTGAAGGGGAATCTGCTTGAGTAACCTGCTTGTTCAGCAAGTGCCCAGTTACCCCAGCCTGGGAGAAGGAGCAAGATCCTCCCCACATGCCACAGGGCTCAGCCATGCTGTATATCTGTTCTCCTCAGAACAGGCAGTCCTGCTATACTTTCACAGTGGTGGTGTTTTTGGGGCATTTTTCCTTCCTAAACCCACTCACGGAAACTTGAGTTTGGAGGACTTGTTGGTCCTTCTGCCACCCATGGTGTGTGTACAGTATGCTTCATCTGCACAGATTTGTTTAGCTTCTCTTCCGCATGCAGACATTCCTGATTCCCAGATGGTCCATCTAAAAGTGGTGTGATCTCTGTGTCTGTGTTCGCTGTGCAGTCAGCTAGTTAAAAAAAAAAAAAAAAAAAAAAAGTTGGGGGTGGAGGTCTGGAAAGAAGCTGATGGGCGGCGGGCCGGTTGGGAGGTGCAGTGTTGTCTTTGTGCACGGAGTGAGCCACGGAGTCACCGTGCTGTTTCTGCATGTCTGTCAGTGGGCCACCAGGGTGACGAATAAAATAGCAGGGTTTGTGGTTTTCCTTCGGAGGGATGGCTTTAAGTGAAGCATGTGATAGAAACGGAGAAGAGCAGCTTGGTGGACTTGTGGAACCAATGGGACAGGAATAGGGGGGAGGTGTGGGAAGATGAGGGGGGAATAGGGAGGGGTGATGGGGGGTAATTACCCTTGGAGTTTCAAAAAAATGTAGGTCACGACAAGCGAGTTTCTCCCTGAAAGCCCGGCCTGGCCCCTGCTGATCTTTAAATGTGGGCGGTTGGCATGTTATACTACAGGCCCAAGACCAGACCTGCCGACTGCGCCTTTCTGAATGAGTAACGGTAACTGAGCAGATTAGGCTACGATTGAGCGCTTTAATCCCGAGCGGTTGACGTCAGGAGAAATGTTATATGAGTCATACACCCAAGAATACAATCGCAGGGTCCTTCCTGCATCTAGAGCCAGCAGTCACGCTCCTGTAGTAGTATGGTAGGGCTCTGAATATATTTCGTTGTTACAAATTCTGCAAGATACAAATTCTGCACATACGAGTGTGTGAATTCTAATAAAATGCTCTCCTCTCTTTCATGCCGTCCCCTCCACGTGCAGAGAAGGCACGGATCCCGCCAGCATCTCCTCTGTACAGCTCCTGTTGCTCCTCCAGCATCCGACGAACCTCCTCCCTGGACACGCTCACTGGGCCCTACCTGTCAGGACACTGGCCTCGGGATGGGAGTCACGCCCAATGTGCACCCTGCATGGTGGACCAGACCACTCAGGTGAGCCTGACCCTGCCGACCCACACGTGCTGGGACGAGGAAGCGTCTGGCAGTAATGCAGAGGGTGTGGGCCGCCGTTACCAGGCTGTCTGAGCGGCCATCTCAGGGTCTGTCTGTCATTGTTTAATGTTTTAGTGAGTGACCCAAAGGGCTGGTAGAATCTGTTAGACTCTGCAACATAAAAAGTGTGAAACTTAACAGACGCAATCAGACTTAGTGGGTATGTATACTCAGCTGACGTGCTACCTGTTTGACTCCTAAACCACGTGGAAAACAAACATTTCCAAACTCGGAGTGTTCCTCTTGTCAGGGAGATTTAATATGCTTGTGTTGTTTACATCAGAGTTCCTCAAGCCAGTCCTCGGGGAGCTCCAGACGGTGCATGTTTTTGCTCCCTCCCAGCTCCCTGCCAGAACTAAAACGTGGACTGTCTGCGGGTCCCCAAGGACCGGGCTGAGAAACACTGGATCTACATGTATGAAATGTACAACAACAAAGAACCAAGTCTCTTTTCCCCTCATTTGTTTGCTATATAGTGTAATGTTGTAGTGGTTCAACTTTGTGTGTGTGTGTGTGTGTGTGTGTGTGTGTGAGAGAGAGAGAGAGAGAGAGAGAGAGAGAGAGAGAGAGAGCGAGAGAGCGAGAGAGCGCGCACTCTGCTAGGGATGCTCTTTGGAGGTTATGGACCCCCGAGAGGTGTTCAGAGTATGGGACTGAAAGAGAGATGGACAGAAATGAAACATGAGAGAGAGAGAGGCTCTGGACAGATGGAAAGGAAGGGTGGAGGAGGCCCAGTATGCTGAGAGACGGACGGATGTTGGGGCGTTTTTCTGGCAAGGCTGGTCCTGAGCCAGACTAATAGCTACATTCTTTCCCAGAGCGTTTTCCCTCTGTCCCCTTTTGGTAGAAGCGAAGGCGTACCCCCACCGCCCCCAAACCATTGCCTAAAGCATTGTTAAGTTTTAAAAGGCAGATCGTTCTCCGTCTCCTCTCATGGTTATCCCCTCTCTTGGTCTCCTGGGAGGCTGTGAGCTGTTTGTGTTTCTGTTTGCTCTCTCTTGTTTTGCCAGCAGCTTTTCAGCCTTCCTCTCTCCTCTCCTGTCTTGCTTTCACCTCTTTGCTTTATCCTTCTGTTCCTCCTCCTGTTCTTTGTCTCACCCTTTTTTTTGTTGCGCTTATGGGCCCTGTGTGTGTGTGTGTGTGTGTGTGTGGGCCAGCCAGGATTTACCATCAGATAGAAACTCAGATGAACACTTCGTTCATTTTAAGAAACTAAAACCTTGATCAGTGGTCCTCGGAGTTTCTGAGAGTGGGATTAGAACTGATTCATGGCATTAAATGCACACTGAATGACAGGTTTCCACAATGACTGTGGTGAGTGTGTGCATGCCAGTAGACCTTAGGAAGACTTTGATCTTCTTCACTGTCTCGGCCTTTTGTGCATTTGCGTTGACGTGGTCCGTTGTGGTCGCGATCGGGCTTTCTGTCATATTCCCCATTCAGACACGGCTGTCTGTTTTGATGTCGCCCACTGCCTGGGCGCAGTGCCTCTTCCCAGGGGGCCGTTGTCATGAACGCTACGTCCTCAGATGGCCAGGGGCTGCTGCCGTGGATCCCATTCCTCCATCTTCCCTCAAATGCCCTGCACGGGGGGCCATAAAGAAAAATGATCGCGACCAAGAATGTGGAATTTGGAAGACATCCGCTGGGTTTGGTCCTGGGAGCCTCCTGCCAAAAACAACTAGACCAGCATGATGTGCTAGTTGCCATGGCGGTGCACTGGTGCGCCTGGCGACCACACAAATAACCCTGATAAAGTAGCTTGCACAGTGGAGCCCTTGACGGCCCCTTAGCTCAGCACTTTTTATGTGTGCACACGCATATGCAAAAACACAACAGGTTCACTTCAGCTTTAACAGGGATATTTTGCTTAATGCAGTCTGTTGGAAGGTAATTAGCCCAGGGCTGATCAACACCAGTGAGTCTTATTCGTTGTCAAGGAAAAAAAAGTCATGTGTATATATATCATTGACATGCTCTAAACTTCATATCCTTTTCAGTCTTCCATAAGAGATCTTCTGTAGTCTCACTAATGAAAGTAAGCCAAAATGTGATCAGGCCCTCAAACTAATTTAGAGAACTGTGATTTGATGATGATGAAAACAACTTATTGCTGTTGCAATACACCATGTCACCAGTCACAAGTACCAGCGAAAAACTGGCCATCAACCCGACCATACATATACAAACATCACATTATAGGGGGTATACAGGTCAGGAAGACAGGGGATATAGGAAGAACAGAGAAAACAGAATTACATGAGGAGAGAGGAGGAGAATAAAAAAAAATAGCCCCCAGACTGTACTCCAGTAGGGAGGACAATGTAGGAACAGAGAAAACACCTCAGCAACATAAGCACATGGTCACTACACCTTACAACATAAAAAGTCGTGACTCGCAACAGGGCAGGGAAATGGGGAGGTGGAGGTAGCCCAGCATAGAACAAACATCCATCCGGTCCTGCAGCCAGAGGTGCTGGTCACAGACCCGCCTGTTCAGGGGAGGGGAATGGGGAGGTGGAGGTAGTCCAGCATAGAACAAACATCCATCCGGTCCTGCAGCCAGAGGTGCTGGTCACAGACCCGCCTGGTCACTCTGGGGGTACGAAGCGGCGAAGGCCGTCTTTGCCGGGTGCGGTGAGTCACACCCATAATCTAAGAAATAAGTGCAGAATTGCAGTCTCTTTATTTCTGGGTCAAACTATCTGGTAAAACATCACAAGAATTATCGCAAATTATAACTGGGGGAGGGACCAAGTCCTAATGGGGGCTCTGTCCAGCTTCATCAGCTTTGCATTCCTGAGGAGTGAGGGGGGGGTTGACAGGAGTCCCCCCCGCCCCGGTAGCATGGGTGACCTTACAGTATCTGAGGCTCCTAGGCCCGCCTTGACCGCAGGCTGGCAGCCCCTGGGGGGGGGGGGGGGGGGGGGGGGGTAGGGGGCAGGGGGAACCGTGGGGGGAGGGC
>JAOYFF010000102.1:682476-705149 GCA_025773925.1 Cryptomyrus ogoouensis | reverse complement strand
GACTGAAAATATTGGTCGGAAGAGAAGATACAAATAAAATACACACTTGCCTAATAATTCTGCACACAGTGTACAGTTTAACTACTATTATGTAACGGTTATATAACACCATTAAGCATAAAAAGGAAGCAGGAATCAATCACGAACATAAGGAGTCCGACTGTGTCGGGATGGCGTTTCCAAGTTGGATGAAGGATATTATGAAGGTTATTGTGAAGGATATTATGCTCATTGTGTGCCATCCGGTAGAGCTGGCTGTAAAACCCAGCTTAATTCTACCCCCTACTGGTATTAGGGTAAAATTACTATGCCATTTGTCACACTACTCACCATGCACATTTATACGTAAGCATTAATTTGCATGAATCAACTCAGTAAGCCTCACCTAAGAGTAAGGGGTTGCATATATTAACTTGGCGCACACTGCATATTATCCATACACTGTTCTTTAAAAATTTATCGTAATGCTTGTTAATATTCAACTAAATGTGAGGTCATGCGTTATTTGAGCAGAACGACATTGCCTAGGGCTTTTAGGAAAAAGATGTATACAATTTCAAACATGGAAAAAGTGCATACCTGCACATTTCTTTGGTGGTGCTCATATGAATCACAGTGCAAGGAGAAATCATCTTGGTCTTCGTTTACGTGAAAGTATTTGCCTGGTAGGGCTGCAAAAGTCTAGGAAATTTCTGTTAATTCCAAAATATTCCTGACTATTCCCTTGGAAAGTTTCCAACTTGGAATATTTCCAAAATCCCCCAGCTTAACTTCCCATGGCATGGAAAGTTTCTGGAAAGTTTTCAGAAATTTACTACCCCTTTGCAACCCTATTGCCTATTGGCTTGAAATAGCCAATTAAGATTTAACAAAAATGTTTTAAAGGACTCCTTAAAGCAAGAATTGCGAAAAAGGGGAATCTATGAATGAATCAGTGATAAAACTCAAAAGAATCCATCCATCCAGGGGATGGGGAGGCGCCTTTCCCAGAAAGCACAGATCAAATTGTTCCAATTAGTCTTCATAAAATATTATGTATCCATGTCACTACAACAACATCTCAGAAAAACAACTTCTGTCTTTCACAAAGACCGGCTGCTGGCCCACTCTCCACATGTAAACGGTAACGATGTGCCGTCTGAGGTCTTCTCAGCAGTCAAAGTGGACGCAGAGTCCCGAGGTCACCGAACCCAGCATGAAACGAGCCAACCGAATCAACCTTTTTTCAACATTTTTAATTCCTTCATCATACAATCAGTAACAATATTCAGCGAATCATTACGAGTTAAAATGACCATAAAAATAACACTTTCATTTATAGTTGGATCCCTCAGTATCCCACGCACCCCGTTTGGCCGAGCGGTCCGTTGTGGAGCCCAGTTATGCCCCAGCACCAGACACGTAGGACGAGTATCTGTAGGTGTAGAGCTTGTTGTCCGCTCCGCCGCTCAGCAGAAGCTAGAGGCACAGAAAAAAAAGAGTAACATCAGACTGTGGAAGTGCAGGTCCACCTTCACACCAGCACACACTTGCTGTAAAGGTCCTACTCAGCTTCGTGTCTCACACACTCACGTCAAGACCCTCTTAAAGGGCCAGATGCCTAATTTATATGCACTTCTATTTAAACCACAGAATTGGGGTATTTTACATGTCATGCCCAGTAACTGCTCTCTCGACCCTGCTATTACACCCCACCCCCCCACAGTGACTCACCCCATCTTCCCTCCAGTCCACACAGAACACTTTATCTTCATGAGCTGCCAGGTCATACAAGGGAGCCTTACAGCTGTGTGCACAAGTCAGATCTTACAATGAGTTCCAGCATCACATGACCTGTCACCCACGGCAACACATCACCGTAACGATCACTATGACCACTGAGGGAAATTTCCAAAGGCATCTTTTGAGTCATGTTGGAACGGTTTGCTTTCTTTGACAGAGGGGAGACTCACGAACCTCCGAGTGTCCCAGAGTTTGACCATGCAGTCCAGGGACCCAGACACTAGCTGCTGCTCGTGCGTGGGAGACCACTGCACCGCCGTCACCCAGCCTGTGTGCGATGTGAGGGAGAGCAGCACCAGGGATCCATCTACGAAGACCAAACGGGTCACCCAGGCTAGGACGGAGCCACCAGAGTCTGCCAACAGCACTTCGGGAAAGAGCCCAGCACGGACCCGCTCAGAGACGGCAGAGACAGGTGACACGGTCGCTCACCTTTGGAACGAGGGTCCCACAGTCGGACGTGGCGGTCAGCACTCCCGGAGGCCAGCCGCCGGCACAGCGGGGAGTACGAAATGCAGTTGAACACCTTGCTGCCAGTCTAAATATCGCAATAACAAGGTACAGAGTAGACAGACAGAACAGAGATCAGACATGGACTCTGACAGGTACACAGTCCCCTGCCGGGTCAGTTACCAACCTACTCAACAGCCATCTGGGGAAACTTAAAACCGTAAACTGTAAGCCTACGGCTCATTATATGAACAATAATTCCAAAATGGCAAGTCTGAGTAGCGCCCCCATGTGTTGATCTGGGAAAAGTGCACCCCTGAATCACTAACCAGAGTGGACTTCAGGCCCCCGGTCTCTGGGTCCCACAGCCGGATGGTGTGATCCCAGGATGCACTGCAGACCTGCTCGCTGTCACACCACAGCACGGACGAGACCGCTTCAGTGTGTCCAGACAGAGTCATCAGGGGGGTCTACAAAGGGAAAGAGCCCTAAATTAAACTATGATACAGTTTTGAGTTGGGAGCCATATTAGGGCGTGTGGCTCTGCAGGTTAGGGTGCTGTGCCTGTAATCAGAAGGTCATCAGGTCAAATCCCAGGGTTGGTACAGTGCCTTCCCCATTGGGCCCTCGAGCAAGGCCCTTAACCCCAATGGCTGCCAAGGAGCCACAAACATCAGCTGTACAGGCAGCTCTTTGCATCCAGCTGCTGCTATATGTGAGCGAAGTTTGACTCTTCTCTCCGAGTCGAGTTTAAATGGCAGCTTTTGTTTGCCCTCAATGTGTGCCTGAGCGTGCACGTCCTGTCATGAAGACACAGCCCGTCCATGGTGCCCCCTCCGAAGCGAGCACCCGCGTTGGGATGGAGAGGCCCCCCTCCCCCAACCCCCCGGCCACGCTCCGTACTCGAGTCAGACCCAGTGTCTCGGTTTTCTGCTTTTTCCGTGGTCTGTCCGGCATCTCCTGGTACTCGTCCTCTTTGTCTGTGGGGACTGAGGTCAAAGACAGAAGTCATTAGAATGAAGTTCACACCCAGATGTCTTTTCTTAAGCAAGCTAACAAAAGTTTAGCCATGTAGAGAAAGAGACACACAAACCTGCAGACCAGATCTTCAGCATTTTATCCCAGGAGCCACTGCAGAACTTGGGAAATGGAAAGGGGGACAAACATATTATTTTTTTATTATTATCATTATTATTATTAATAAAAGTCTGAGTGCCGGAGATGAGTGACTGAAGTCTAAGCCCAAACGTGAAGCTGCTGTATGCCCTATCAGATGGCAGAGAGACGGGTCACAAGACTGGATTCGATCCTGCCATGTTCTACCTGGTCATCAGAACAACACCACGCCGTCATGATGCGGACCAGGAGAAGTGGCTGGATGAGCTCAGCTCAGGCCCTCCTCTCCATACTGGGGTGGATAAATTCTTAATGAACCTGGGTGGGTTATTAATAGTGACTGTGTCTCATGGGCTGTGTGTATGGGACCCCCCCCCACCTCACCTTGGTCTGCGTGGGGTCGACAGCGACAGAGTCCACACTGCCGGCGTGCCCCCGACAGCAATGGCGGGCTTTGAGTTTGTTTGGCTCCGAGCTCCACTCCCACAGCACCACTGTCTGGTCCAGGGAGGCGGTGAGCAGCAGGGAAGTCAACCCGTCTATGGGGGGGGGACACAGCACCCATCAGGCAGGAGACACGGCCTTGGGGGGCCCCTCACACGCCGAAGCCTATGAACCCAGATTTCCATCCCAATGAGCAAAAAAAAAAAAAAAACGTCACCTCTCTTCACCCAGGCCACGTCCTTCACCACGTCCGCGTGACCCGCCACGGTCATTACAGCGTTCCCCTCCGGCGACCAGATCCGCGCAGTCTTATCGTAGGAGCCGGTCAGGATCCTGCAGGAGGTGCCAAGTCAATGACAGGCTACATTACACCTGCAGAGTGGACCCTGTCGTTGTCGCCCTTCCCAGTGGCCCTCGGAGGTCACAGGGCCCCCTGCCGTTACCTAGAGCTGTGCTGACTTCCAGGAATCTGCATTTTCTGCAGCAGGCCAGGCAGTGTTCTGCAGTTTGACTGAATTTCACCAGTTCCTGATTCCTTACAGCCACACAACTCAGCGACGAAGTGGCAGACCGTGTAAAGTAAGAGTGGGGAGTGCTGAGGTGCACAGAGCGTAAAAGTCACCAATGCCCTGTTCCCTCAATAGCTACAGAGTTCCATACTTCCTCTGGCATTAACCTCAGCACAAAAACTGTGCTCCAGGAGCTTCATGGGATGGGCTTCCATGGCTGAGCAGCTGCATGCAAGCCTCACATCACCAAGTACAATACCAAGCGTCAGATGGAGTGGAGTAAAGCACACTGCCACTGGGCTCTGGAGCAGCGGATGTGTGTTCTGTAGAGCGACGAATCACGCTTCTCTGTCTGGCAGTCTGGTGGACGGGTCTGGGTTTGGCAGATGCCAGGAGAACATTACGTCGAGTTGTTTGGGTTAGGACCCTTAGCTCCAGGGAAGGGAACTCTTAATGCTTCAGCGTACCAAGACATTTTGGACAATTCTATGCTTCCAGCTTTGTAGGAACAGTTTGGGGAAGGCCCGTTTCCCCAGTGCACAAAGCAAGGTCCATAAAGGGAAGGTTGGGTGAGTTTGTTGCAGAAGAACTTGACTGGCCCTCACAGAGCCCTGACCTCAAACCCTCTGAAAACCTTTTGGATGAACTAGATCAGAGATTGTGAGCCAGTCCTTTATGTCCAACATCAGTACCTGACCTGAGAAATGCTCTTCTGGATGAATGGGCAAAAATTCCCACAGAGACACTGCAAAGTCTTGTGGGCGGCAGCTCCATAGTGATGCGGTCACTTACCACTCCATGTCGGCCTCCACGGAGCTGATCCAGTCGTCGTGCATAATGCACTCCTCAGGCTCAGGCGCCGTGAATCTCTGCACATACTCAATCTCCACCACCTCTTCCTGGAGGCAAAAAAACCATCCCCCTCACATGCTTCAATCAATTAACCGACAAACAGATGAATAGCAAGAAGAGTCATTAGATCATAGCTGGCTGGTTAGAATCTCTTGAATAAGGAACATGTTTATTTAATAATGTAGTGACTGTTTGTGGCCAACAGGGGGCATCAGGCAATCACATGGTCTGACTGGGGGTAAACACTGCCACCCTGATTGAGCCTTATGCCAATATGCCAGTGTGCCTGGCTGCCCCAGCAGCTATCCTTACCGTTGTGATGCCCTCGGCTTCCATGTGGTCAACCAACGACATGCGAAGGAACTGTCCTCTGACCAAGAAGTCAAAGTCAACATGGCTGTGGGCAGCTAGAATAAACAGGGAGAACGCAAAGTTAAACCCCCACACACACAGTGCGCTGGGTCTATCTGAACCCAAGGCTGGCAATGGCTTATGCCTGACCAGCGTACCATGGTCTTACCGTATTTCCCTTCGAGCAGCTTGTTAATGATGTCACTAAGATCCTTTACCTCCGATGAAGCTGGGATGGAGAACGGGACGTCATCGATTTTATACCTAAAGTAGTGAAAAAGGTGATAACGTGATCGTGCACGCCTTCAGCGTGATCCAAAACGCACCTTCTGGACTAAAGAAACGACAGCCATCTATTCATTAATGGTATACTGGTTACGGAGCGACGTGACCTGGAGCCTATCCACGGCAGCACAGGGCACAAGGCTGGGATAAATCCTGAACAAGACGCCAATCCATCGCATCATACGACCACAGGCCATGGGCAGCTGGGAGACCAATTAACTGAACCGCATGGCGGCGTGAATCCCAGAGTACCTCCAGCGCGATATTCAAATCAATAAAAGACGAATAAATGGGACACATTTGTGCGTAGTTACACTAGGTACCTCATTTATAAAGCAGATACTTGTTAGACACAAAACACTGAAAACTTGTTAGACTAACAGTAACGAACACGCCGAGCCGAAGTTAACGGGGGCGTCAAATCGACTTACTTTTCATTTTCTGTGAAGAATCTCGCTTGTAGCTGAGACATTTTTCCTTTTATTTAAAGCTGCTATTCTATTAATTATTTTGATTTTTGGTCCCTGGAAAAAATAGGGTTTACCCACGTAGAACGAAAACACGCCGATCAGTAGAGACTACCAGAAACATGTGCGCCACCAGAACCATGTGTGTCTAATCAATCGTCACTCGAACTACCGTAAAAAAACACACATCACACGTTGTTATATCGTAGTTCGCAAATAAGGCAGTTAGTGGTACACAAAATTAATGTCTTCGTTCGATAGTTTCTATAGATATTCCTTTCCGACTATCAAATTTACCGATACGCTGCAAAGAGCAACGGTAGCCGAGGAGTATCAAATAAAAACGCGTTTTCAAAAATGCACACGCAGGTGTGCACTGCACGTAAATTGCCAATGTGAATCGATTCTCTTCTGTAGTCACACCACTGATCATTTGTCCGACGTCCTGTTACTAAATGTTTGTCCTATGTCTTTTTAACCTGTGTTGAATTATAAAAAAAGGCATCACTTCATCTACTCTCTACTGTACCCCTGTAGAAACTGGTTAGGATTTTGTTTGGCATACCAAATTTCCTCAGCTTCCTCAGGAAGTACAGTCTTTTGTGCACCTGGTTGATGAGCTGTTGTGTATTATGAGTCCAGGTCAGATCCTCACTGATGCAAGTTCCAAGGAATTTGAAGATTTCCACTGTCTCCACTTCGGCCTCACAGATATGAATAGGAGTGCGATGCATCTTCTTTTTCTTTGGGTCGATGATCATCTCCTTGGTTTTATCTGTGTTCAAAGTGAGGCTGTTTTTCTTCTCTTAGGGGCTTCCTGCCTTTGATTGTCTTTTTGTGGTGGTGCTGGAATATGGTTACTCAATGGTGCATTTAAAGCAGGTAGAGAAGGTAGAGAAGGCATCCTCTAAATAAGGAGCACATTTATTTAATATTTAGTATAGCCACTGTTTGTGACCAAAACAGATACATTGTTGCGGGGGGGTAACACTGTCGCTGACTGTGATGGATGTACATATGACGTATTTCAGCAGTGAAAGTGGAATAAAGTATTTGACAGTGTAGCTTTCCTCTAAACTGGGATATGAATGGAACGCAAAACACTGGAGGTATGAAATTAATACATAATAAAATGAATAACAATGAGTACCCTTTTGTGCAAAAAAATTCTACAGGTAACCCACCCCATATACAGAATGAGCTGGTTACAATAAGATTCAGCTGAATCTCATTATCTAAAAATTGTTTCTACAAACATCATTACAGAAAGTGACTTACAAGTCAGTTGTTCAGTGAAGTGGGAGGCAAGGCAAACCGAATTTTCACTGGGATAATATTTTTTTACCACTCCCCTAATCACACCTCTGACTTTAATTAGAAGCTTTCCATCGTAGACACAGGCAGGACTCTGAACCACTGGAGGGTCCAACCACAGGTCATACTCAGGCTGTATTTTCAGCTGGGGGTGGGATTTGTCCTCCCTAACACCGACTGCTAATTGTCACACTGTTCTTTTTGCATTTCACAAGGATAAACTAGTTCAACAACACAGAGAATAAAGACAAAATAGGTCAAGTGAAACAAACAGGGCTTTATGTATCAGGTCAGTCTTCTTTCATATTATTGAAACACAACTCATGAATACCTTCATATAACTTTCATTTGCTTTAAAATATATATATGGGGGGGGGGGTGGTTATACGAAATACGTGCTTGTCAAACAAGTTTTCCTAACTGGGAAATGATTAACGGTAAAGAAAATATACATTTGACTAATTAGGAATGTGCTAGTGACCAGAACTAACAGCTTGGTTATTTCTGTTCTCAGAAGTCTTCTAAATTCCATATTGCTAATGGTGAAAAATTAAATGCAGATTAAACCTTCCTCATTCACTTGCTTCTGTCATTTTTCCTCCTTCTTGACATTTTTCTTCTTTATTCCAATTGTCGGAAATTAATGAAATTCAGGGAAACTCTGAAATTATATCAGAGAACAACAGCAGTGAGATATACATATGGTGGTCACTTCATGTACACCTAGCTAGTACCAGATAGCACCCACATTATTATGTACACCTAGCTAGTGCCAGGTAGTTAGTACCAGTTAGCGCCCATCTTAGTTTAGTTTTGGTATTTATTGTCTCAGAATAAAACAGGTTCCAGATCACCTATGAAATGATCAAGGGAAGTTTTTTCAGAGTTACTGTGTTTACGAGATCAAGTGCCTTCTGCAGCTGGCCTGTGCTTTCACTGCTATCACCATGGGGTGGGATTTGTCTTAAAATCCGACCGTTTCCAGACTGTCACCCATTTAATGAGTAGGTGAGATCCATCAAATACTTTTCAAGTTATCAGGCTAACGAGAAATGCATGTGGCAGCAGCGGACTGGGCTCAATACCATAGGTATTCCCGGTCTGGGGAATACAGTTACTAATTGCTTAAAACTAAGCAATTTTCCTTTAGATATGGATTCTGTGGCTTTTTTTGACTTTCTTGGCTTTAGTTATTGGTGATTTTTCTCTTTCTCCTCCCCCTCTTCTAGTTTCTCTAACTTCTTCTTCCTGGAAACCGAGGAGAGCATGGTATCAACAGAGGGGTTATAGACTATTACCTCACTGTAATGGAACAGGATATGATAATATCAACTGACACCATGATACTGTGATCTAGAGGGCCAGCTGATAGAATGGTTACGTACTTGGACACCAGAAGCAAAATCCAAGATGAGGCCTTATCATTTGACTTTTTGGAATGGAAATTAACATTATCAGTTATGCAAACCAAGATCCATGACATACTGAACTAGGTAAACAGACCCATTTATTTGGAAACACAAAAAAATCTGGCCAAAAGACTCAACGTTGCCAGCTCACTTGTGCTGATTTTTATTAATTCCCCGAGTGGAATCTGAGGTTTGTAAAATCCAAAAACCGGGGTCAAAGTTCACCTCTTTTGCCGATACTTTCCACCTTTGCCAGAGCATTGCCTAATTCACTGATGCATGTGATTTAAGGTGAGAAAGGCAGATTAGCGTAAGGCTATGAGACAGAGTGAGACTTTGAAGGTCTTTGGGCCCTCTGGAGCATTGCTTGCACCTTCCTATTTACTTGTGTGTTACTCATGTTACTCATGTGTGTTACTCGCTAAAAAAGCTGTACAGGTGTCATGCCCCCCAGAATATGAACCACACATGAATTTTGGTTGTTAAACTGTTGTTCAAATATGGATTATTCTTCCTGAATCTTTTTTCTATTCAAATTTTTCAAATATCTCTAATATTTATTTCAGCACTGCTTAGCAGCCACCCCAGAACCATTAAAAAGATGAATATTAAATATGAGTACTTCAAAGAGAACAATCAGTCGCATCTGTGATTATACCGATCTCTCGTATGCTCTTGCAGTAGGACAGGTTGTCTGTGATGATTTTTCCTAACTCTGGGGAACGCCAACCATACCATTCCAAGGAATTCAACTCCAACTGGCAAACTGGCATGCTTACTTTTAAATGCTATGAATAAAAACATTTGGCATCATGCATTATATATGACTCACGGATGCAAACAAATGCGTACGGCGCATTACAGGAGCACAACTAAACGGGGCAGGAGGAAATGGTCGATGTACCATGCATCCATCCTCACATTAGACAGAGCTGTAATTAAATGAGCAAAAACATGCACAATGGCCAAAAGGCTATATTCAGGAAATCAAACAAACATGTCAAATACAGACACTCTGATATATTCAATGTACTTCATTTTCAGCATCAGTCTATAGCACTGCTAACTCACTACTCCCAAACTGGTCATCAGTTGTTTAATGCCCTGACCCCTTTAACAAAGGCGACCACCCTCAGATCTGTCTTTGGTAGTACTCACAGATGGCTTGAACAATCATGATGTCCACTTTGTCAGGGCTGAACTTGAGCATGTATCGAGAAAAAAAAAAGTAATTTTCCATTGTAGCTACAGAAGCAGCCCTAAACATGTAACCAGTTATATACATTGTATCTGTCTTTTGGTATAAATGTGTTGCAATGAGTATTACTGGCACTTCTAGTACTGCAGATGCAACACAAAGCAGTGGATGTGTGAAACATGGTCCCAGAGGCGTGTCTCACCTGTGAGTCAGGCCTAATGACATGGCGGCTGCCTCCCACTGTCGGGGGCCCTGTGCGCCGAGCCTCCATCAGACTCCTGATTCCCCTCAACAGCACAGTGAAAGCAGTTCAGGTTGAACTTGTCCCGTAAGGGATGTAAAAGTTATACAAAATAAGATGGGAGGGACAGATACAGAACTGCCTCCAAATGAGCAATGAAACCCCACATCTTTCCATTGCCTTTAACAAAAACTAAAATGCTTCCAAAAAGAGCGCTAAATGTAAGTGCCAGGTTTTTTTTTTAACATTATTTGAAAAGCTGCTACTTTATGTCCCCAAGTGAGCCAGATCAGGCACTTATCATGCAACGGTTTAGCGAATGTAAAGGCGGCGACAACACTTCATATAAGAGGAAACGCGGGGGCTGCCTCTTAAAGGTGCTGCTTAGCAGCCCACGCTGATGACGCCCCCAAGCTTGGCATCGCTGACTGGCATCGCTGACGGCGAGCGCTTCATACACTTCCGTAAGAATGTGGCTTTATTTCAGAACCTTCTTGATACTCGTCCCAAGCTTCCCCCCACGAGTACAGAGACAGCTATGAAACAGCAAGGGGAAGAGGAGGCGGGGGGTTATGATATTACCAAAGAAATGCCACAGCGCACTTTAGATTAAAGCACTACCAAGTAACTGTCCTTACGTACTCCGTCTCACATTTCGATTACTCAAAGGAACTTGTTTGTAATATATATTGCCACAATACTGCAGAAACTGCTTGGAAAACATTTTCTGGTGTTACATTAGATCTCATTTGCAATACACAAATGCATGTACTCGCAAAAGGTCCGACAAGGGAAATAAGAGGCCTTCCTATAATAAGCTCTTAATAGGCACTGCCATTAAACCAGACAGGAATCCTTAGATATTAATAACAACCTTTAATTAGTCAAACTTTATCTTTACTATCATACACGTAAACCCAAATTATTGAGTTCGCATTGTTTTTGGTAATTTAATGACTATCATCAGAACTACTCACTTCAAAAACTGCAACGTCGGCTGCTGTCTGAAACAGCACCAACATTTTAATCAGTAATTATTTTCTGTATTTTATTTAACGGTGATCCATCAGATCAAATAATTAACTTTTCTTTTCAAAACCAGTAAATGATTAAAACCTAAAAAAACACTCATGAGTCACGTAATATTTAAATCAAACTGTTGCCGACGGACGGAGATACAGCCAAAGGATGCTGAAATATTCTAAGCCCACGATCTGTCTAAACCGTTCTTTTCTCTTACTGTGCAATAATGTGATGCTCCACTTTTAACATTTACCGTGATTACTGCTACGCAATTTCTGAATATTGTACCTCTTTCGCATTCTGTCAATTTTTTTTCATCTACCTGAGCTTTTAGTCAGCGACCCAAAAGCTCTATCAGTCTATCCCATGTGAACTACAGCAGTCAGTCAAGCGTCGTCACGCATCGTCAGAGCACATCCTACCTTTGATTGGTTAGAGGTTCGTTCCACTCTTTTATTTTTTTCTGTATATGGCGAGCAAGCTGGCCAATGCGGTAACGTAAGACTCCGGAAGTCCCGCCCCATACCAGTGAGGTCAGAGCCTGTTTTTGCTTAGTGCAGACTCAGAAAGAATACACAATACATCTATATTGAAACAAAAGTGATTCGAAACGTTTTACCTCCGAACTAAATACCATGTCAGATACGGTAAGTGTCATCTGCTTCAAAACGGTCAGGAAACGATAGCTGAGGGGCCTCAGGATCGAGTCCGAGCCGAGATTGCACTTGCCAGTCTGGCTCGCTGTTTGTGTTTGTGAAATCCGGAGCATGTTTGGAGTGCTAAGTGGTAATGGTGCTTTCTGCTTTGTACTAGTTTGCACTCTATGAATCTCTGCTGGTTGGCGAGATACCGATGCACTCCTGTCATGCGCCGTGTAATTCCTCAGACTGGCTGCCCGGTTCTGAGTAGCTTGTAACACACATCCTGTCTGGTTAGTCCGTAGCAGGGTCTGTGTCGATGGAGTATCACTGTACTGATCTTAATCTTGTCTAGAAGACAGATGCACATGGAAGCGGTGCTTTTCTGTGTAGCGCCGTTCAGAAGTTTAACCAGCCCAGCTTGCGCCGGTACAGCCTCTAATGTCGTGCAGGTTTCTGCACAGCACGTTGATGAGCACATCTGTGTAAATTTTCTGCTGTTATGTACCGTTAAAGTGGCCGGGAATGTCCTCCATGCGTATGTGTAGGGGTAGAGAAACGCAGCATTGTGGGTTAATTTTAACCCCAGTTTCGCTGGATGTGGAATGTACTAAGGAGGCCTGTAGATGCATACTTGGGAAAAATACAAGGTAGATGGTCGTGCGTACAAAGGCTTCATTCTCAGATGCGGGTGTTTTTCCCCTGCCCTATTTCCCGTTTCAGGTATACTACGTGACGTGTGTTCGTGAATATTAAAATATAAGTGAAACCGCAGATGTAATAGATTTGGATGGAATTAGATAAATTGAGATGTTATAACATTTTAAAAAGGGCGAAACGGAGATTAGGACGGGATGAGGAGTTCCTCCGTGTCCAAACTGGAGATGCAGACAGGAGGCACAAACAGGCCGGATCCCCCGTTTGGAGGCAGCAGGGCTGAGGTGATGGAGGAGCTATAGAAACGCCTGATTAAATAACGTCCACCAGCTTTCACATTCATAATGTGTCATTGGAAACGTGTGATTATTGTTGATTTTTACATAAATAGGTCCAGAAGTTATGTAGGAGGACCTGTGCATGTTAGTCTTCTCCATTTTAATTTTATGCTGGTATGATGAAGGAGCCAATATGGATTACCCCCACACATGCCACCACAGGGTGCTTAGATGGTGATGCGTGGAACATCAGTTAAGCTGCAGTAAGTGTTTGTGTATGACTAAGTAGGAAATTGAGTGTCATGCTGTCTGGAACATACTATAGACGCTGTAAGCTTCAAAGCCTTTTACGTAATAGATAATAGCAAAATTAGAAGTTCCTTGTCATCTTTGCAGGGTGTTCTGGCAGTTCAGTGCATATGCAAGTCTTAGGATTGGTGACCATGGTTCTGAAAGCACAGCCTTTGATATGTGATGCTTCCACATGCGAATAACTCCTTCATCATTGCAGGAGACAAAACCATCAAGCCAGGATGCAGGGGACAGAAAGGATGGGGAGTACATCAAGCTGAAGGTGATTGGTCAGGTAAGATGGGGGTGGGGCGAGGGGGCGGAGCACAGACTGAATGTAAGGATAATACTCTGCTTAAGTATGATGGGGTGGGTTGGTCTGGCAGGAGCAGAGAGTGATCAGGGCTCGTTCACATGTGACCCTGTGTTTGCGTTTTCTTTCATTTCTCAGGATAACAGCGAAATTCACTTCAAGGTGAAGATGACGACGCACCTGAAGAAGTTAAAGGAATCATACAGCCAGAGACAGGTAAACGTGACCAGGGTCCTTTTCACCATTACTCCCAGTTAGCCCAGAATTCATCACTCATCTGAATATAATTTTGTTTTCTTTCTAGGGTGTTCCCATGAATTCTCTAAGGTTTTTATTTGAAGGACAGAGAATTGCAGACAACCAAACCCCAAAAGAGGTGACTAGTCTTATCTCAACCTGCCAATTCATTTGAAATCTTGTAATCTTTTTTTTCTTCTAGTTTTATAGCAAAATAAGAATATTAAGCGAATATGATGTTCATAACCCGCTCTTTGTCTTTGCTCTCAGCTGGGAATGGAGGACGAGGATGTCATTGAAGTGTATCAGGAACAGACTGGTGGACTCTGCAATATCTAGGCTTTCGATATTTCCTCCCTCTTTTTATTTTTTTTATATATTTTTTGTTGTCGTTGTTGTTGCTTTTTTGTGACCCTCTTGCTAGAAAGCGGCTGAAAGCATCCAACTTCAAATCAACTTGGTTCCTGCGAGCAGATGCCTGTGTGGAGGTGTCGAACAAACACCAGGAAGTTCTGAATTCCCCTCTAGTGCTCTCTCTCTCTCTCTCTCTCTCTGTCTCTCTCTCTCTCTCCTGCTCTCTCTGTCGCTCTCTCTCTTTCTGTCTTGCTCTCTCTCTCTCCTGCTCTCTCTGTCGCTCTCTCTCTCTTTCTGTCTTGCTCTCTCTGTCTCTCTCTCTGTCTCTCTCTCTCTCTTTCTGTCTTGCTCTCTCACTCGCTCTCTCTCCTGCTCTCTCTCTTGCGCGCTCTCTCTCTCTCTCTCTCTCTCTCACTCGCTCTCTCTCCCTCCTTCCCGCTCCTTCCCCCAGAATACAGTATACTGAAAAAAAAAGTGGCCAACCATTTGCTAGGAGACACATCGGCAACAAAGTAAGAGGGGATGTTATTCCTTGAAAGGGGGGAATCGGATCGTCTCCCGCTGGGTCACTTCTGCGTTCTAAGATGTCCAGAATGGCTGACGAGCTGAGCTCCGGCCCCAGACTGAGATTCAGGGGAAGCTCCCCCACACTAAAATGGCAAAGACCCTCTTCAGACCAATCCAGCATCTTAGCATCTCATTCAGGAAGGACGCAGCACAGGTCTGTAATGCCACTTCCTGTGGGGGAACCCCCCCCCCCCCATCCTTCATTATACAAGCTGTGCTTCACACATTCCCATTATTGAACAGCTTCCCTCCAGTCCGATTTAAAACCTTTGATCACAGAATGAGTTTCCTTGCTATATGGGAATATGACTGAACATATGCGATCTTGCAAATGTGTAGAGAAGGTAAATTGAGTAAAATGAAGACGAAAAGCTAAATTACTGTCCCAGTAAATATTTTTAGGATAATGTTTATATTTATACTGGTACACTGTCCCCAAGTTCATTACTTAGCAAACTTCATTTTCTTGAAGGAGCGTCTTACATCCCATATTATGTGTTTGTATTACGGTTCATACACACTTGGCTTTGTTTAATTAAAGGACTTGACTCATCTCTCTGCTTCCGGTCTTCTGAGATAATCAACGTTGTGCTGGAAATCCTCTTTTTGCTGTACCGAGTCAGGGACGGCAGCACCCCACTGTCTTAGCATATATGGCCTTGCCAACGTGCCGGTGATGGTGCACAGTGATGATGTCATTGTACACAACTTCTCTTGCAGTGAGGAGGAGTTTCTCTGGATGGCTTGAGGCTGTATAACAGCTTTTTTTTTTGTTTAATTTTATTTGTTTTTCCAATAAAACATGGTACAAAAAAGGTCTCCTTGCTTTCTCTGCTATTTTATTATTGTTTTTTTTTTTTTTTTTTAAATAATCCCTTCTAATGTTGAGGTGTGCCATTTGCAGTATTTTCAGTATATTCGTCTTGGTCACTCAAAGGTGAAAATTAAAGTTATGTGGTTTCTGTTATCTACAAGTGCATGTTAGATAGCCAGTGACTGGTTAAACGCTGTGATGTACGTGGTGCACTGAGGCATTCCTCTGGAGATAATCGATGCTGAACTACCTGCTGACCACAGCCGTGGGAGGTGGCTTGCTGTGCCTGCAGCGTGGGTGGAGTAGTGGTACCAAGAGACACACTTCAATGGGGAAAACATCCATCCATCCATTCACTTTCACCGCTTGTCCTATTTAGGATCACAGGGGGTCCAGAGCCCATCCCAGTGGCTGGGGCCCAAGGCAGGGGCACCAACCCATTGCAGGGCACATTCATACATGCACACCTACGGGCAATTTGGCTACTCCAATTAACCTCGGTGTGTTTCTGGACTGTGGGGGGGAACCGGAGTACCTGGAGGAAACCCCCACAATGACACAGGGAGAACATGCAAACACATGGAATCCTGGTGGAGACGCGAACCCTGGTCCCAGAGGTATGAGGCAACAGTGCTAACCACTGCACATTAAATGGAAACTCATGGCTCATGATTACCTAACAGATCTGACTGAATCACTTCCTATTTCGTTCCAGGCCTGAGTGCTGCTTGCCAGGGTCACCGGCTGTGTCAGTATCCAGCCTTCGCCTCCACTCACTGTTGCTCTGGTTCACTGCCATCCTGCTGTCTGATTTTAAAGATTAGCGCAGAAATGCAAACAGGAGTTCTGTGCTGCCTGCTGCAGTGTATCTCAGAATGGGTGAAACGCTGGAGAGACAGAGGGGTGGAGATGCAGGGGTAACTAATGAAACAGACAGAGGAAAAGTGAAACTCCATTCATCCGGCCGATCTCTGCTTTCGTTTCCCAAGCGAGTGGGGAGTGGACAGGAGGCCAGGCGGAAACGTGAGCCGCCATCAAAGCGGAGTGAGAGATGGTGTAGAGGGAGGAATGCTGGCGGTAATTAGGCAGGATGTTAATTAAGTCAGGGAGTCCCTGAAGCCTTATATCCCGACCTCGCCCTCCTGACCTGTCCATGGGACTGAAAATCAACCCCATCTTTGGAATCAGAGTCACATGAGAAGGAAGGTAGAAAGAGAGGGAGAGAGATTACATTATCAGTGTCCCTTTTCTAGGGGGTGGGACAGGTGAGCCCAGGCGTGGAGGAGTCAGATTATACACACTCCAACATCTGCTCCCATCGTATTTGACTTTCATACATCTTCTCTTTAACCTTCCAACTGTGGTACACAATGATGAAAGATGGAGGGCTCACCAAATGTCACCTATTTCATTTGTCCAGTTTACATTCCGATGTAGATCTTTCATTAACTCAAAATCAACACTAAGGTGTATGTCCCCTGCAAAACATTGGGCTGAATTCTCCAAGAGTTAAATTTTTTAAAAAAGAAGATAGATGTTAGAGAATAAACATTGCCGCCCTTATTTCATTTGTTAGTTCTTTAAAGATGGCAGAATTCCAACCTCATACTCCACACTCCATCGCAGGCGAGTACGCTGAGTCACCCGATCGAGTCCCTGCTCCACACAGATGGCACTTTGCTCTGACCTTTGACCCTACAGTGGCTCTTGACAATGAGGGTGTTGTGTCACTGGGAGAAGACACTTAGCCGAGAGAGGGAGAGTGTCACGGTGAGTGGATTTTAAGTACTTTTTAAATGACAATAAAAGTCCAGTCTGACAGGGCCCATGGCATGATGGGAAATGACTCTCCTGTAGGGTACGGTAGTTCTTTACTATGAGATTTCAAGAGAGTCATGGGTGATGTGGAGGTTTAGTGCAGAGGAAGTAAGTAATGGGATGCGTATCTCAGCAAACTAGCTCACATCAAAATATATTCTGCATAAAAATGCCATGAATTTGATCCTTTTCCAGAGAATAAAGGAGTTTCCTGCTAACCAGTTTTACACGTGCATTATGGAGTCCGTTCACCGTTGAATGTCCCGATTTATTTACATTTCATTTAGTTGGCAGACGCTTTTATCCAAAGTGACATTTTTGACAAAACAAGGTAAGACAATTCCAGGTGCAATTAGGGATTAAGGGCTTTGCTTAGATGCTCCACTGTGAAATTACTCTGCTGGCCCCAGGATTTGATCCAGCAAGCTTCTGGTCACACACAGCTGAGCCGTACACAGCCCCCCCATATCTGAGAGCAACACATCGGACTCAGAGGTGAGCCAGCAAACCAGACGGGGAGCTGAAGCCCAATGTCATTCTTCCCTGAATCTGAATCTGCTCATTTGTCTAGTCTAGTCCTGATGGATCCACTGGACCCCAAATTCTGTTAATCAGATGCTTTTGTCCAAAGTGACATGTTAGCGAAGAAAGCCTGAGATATGCCACTGTCCCTAAAACAGTCAATGTTTAGGGCAGGGAGATTGGTACAGATCCTTATTAATCTGGCATTGTTACTTAAATACTTTGGTCTGCGGGAAGCAACAGGTAAGAATTCTGTCATACTACATACGTCCATCCATCCATTTTCTGTAACCTCTTACCCTATTCAGAGTTGCAGGGGGTCCGGAGCCTGTCCCGTAGGCTACGGGGACAAAGCAGGGAACAATCCAGCTACAGGGGCGCCAACCCATCACAGGGCACACTCACAAACCATTCACTCACACACTCACACACCATTCACTCGCACACTCACACACCATTCACCTGTGCATGGTTGTCAACTTTGCTTAGCTGGCTGACGTGAGATTTTCAATTTGAGAGAAGTCTGCACACGCATTTACATGTATGTAAGAGTTTTATTACCTTGTAAATAGTCTGTAAGGTTTGCAAATTACCCCAACGTTTTTGAAGTAACTAATTTTAGGTTCATAATGGAATGATACAGATTTGCTATAGTCAGATTTGCGAGTGTCAGAAAGCATGAGTGTCATTCCAGATGTGTGAGTTGGCAGCTCTGCCTATGAGCAATTTGGTTACTCCCATTAATCTCAGCATGCTTTTGGACTGTGGGGGGAAACTGCAGGAAACCCCACAAAAAAACAGGGAGAACATGCATACTCCACACACACAGGTGGGACACAACAGTGCTGACCACTGCACCGCCATGCTAGCCCCCTACTCTGCCACTGGGTGCAGTACAGCTTTTTTCCACCAGAGGTCACTATCAGCACACATCTGATATTTGAACTTTCACTAACCGGCCTTTTTCAGAAGCACAGTCCTGTGCATCTGGAAACCATTGTGATGAAACAACACAAAACAAACATGCAGGTGAAATAAGTTTTCTACTGTTATCTTAAAGTTTCTCAGCCAAATGTTGGCCTATGCTAAGTGGGAGACAGGAAGAAGCGGAGCGGCTAGACTCGGTGACTGTTGTAACAGATGTGCTTGGATATATAACATCCTCTGCAGGTATTTCATGTTTTCATTACCGTGAAAGGAAATAATGCATTTTGGCGCACACATGCACGCACATGCCCTGACATCTCCAGGTCGGCTGAACATTGTGACCGATGTTTTTCCATGATGAAACAGCGCCGTGTCAGTGACCGCGGTGTCTCCTGAGAGCCCGGGGGCAGGGGGTCTGGGGAGCGTCTTTACGAGAAGGGGCCAGCAGTGGGAGCGAGGCGGGCCCCTGTGCGGGCCCCTGTGCCGGCCCCTGTGCTTTTATGAGCATCCGCTGCACGGATCAGGGCCCAAGCCGGAACAAAGTCCCAGCCTGTTTGGGTCGGGGTGGGGGGGTGGGCACATTCCTCTGCATCTTCTACAGGACTGGTGCATAGTTTATTTTCTGGCGGGTCTGTCCGTTTTAATGGCTTCCAGGACCCCTTTGAAGTTGCACAGGGTCGATAGAAGGGAATCGCAAGCCCCCCTCCGTTCCTGGCTTGGGGATCCCGTTTCTCTGTGGCGGTGGCTGTCTCTGGAGGACTGAGCGGGTCTGCGTTCAACATTCTTTAGGAAATGCGCTCACTCCGGGCGAAACCTCCCCCCCTACTCCTCTGATCCCCCCCAAAATGCCCCCACCGGGCATTACATTCCCATATGATGGGAGCTGAATTATTTCACAGCCAAGACACAACAACGGCGACCGCAAGGATATCACCTTTTGTTTGGCCAAGGACAATTTATGAACTCAGGCTCATTCTTTAATTTGTCCCGCGCACAGCCGGGGTTACGCACATGCACGGCTGCATGTGGACCGGACCGTGGCCGGGACGTCCCGCTCAGCCCAGTGGCGGCCACACTCTCGCAGCTCTCAAGCTCCCTGTCAGAAACCGTAATTCTTCATGTTGTAATGCCTCAGATTAAGTGGAACAAAATGTCATTTTTGTCTTTTTATGCTCTGTACTTTAATACATTATTAATTCATTCCAGGCTGAGTAAAGGGAAAAAGAAAAAAGCACTTCCTTTACGGATTTATCCGTCCAGAGTCCTCACCCTCTGTTATAGTACATATATCAAACCTGCATTCAGCCCGCTCTGCTGAATTTGTCCACCAGAGGGAAAATTACCATTCATTCAATCACAGGCAGATTTTAATGTAAACAGGACGTTTCTTGGGCTGTATGTGTACAATACATTTTTTTAATGCATAAACTAAATTTAACAGAGATCCAGACAAACATAAGATTGATTTCTCAAGGTTCAGAGTGGCTTACTGTAAGAACGCAGCTGATTCTTTCATTGGTCCATAGACCTTCTCCACACTGACATAAATCTCTTCTGAGCGAAATACATTTAATGAAAAAATAAATTCCTGTATCTTTTGAGCCAGTGTGAAATAGGCTCTGAAGCAGGCAGATTCACGATGACGGAGAAGAGACGTTTTGATTCGGGGGTAACTCGGAGTCAGGCCTTGAGAGATGGCTGGAGCACAGCCCCGTGCCGAAGGAATCTTTGTGCAAAAAGCACGGCTTCCAAAGGCCTGTGACTGGGGACAAAAGGACGGATGCAGAGGGCAGCTGGCGGAGCTGGGCTCGGGTTCGGGGCTGGTGCGAGGGTAAAGGAAACAAAGCAGATGGAGGGGTCAGGCTGAGAAAACACAGTCCCTGTCAGTCCTAAACTCCTGGGTCCGGATCAGCTCCCAGCCCGTGGGATCGGGTTTCTCTGTCTGGGATACCTCAGTACAGTAAAACGCAACCAGATGTGCGGGTGGGGGGGGGGCAGGGGGCGTGGCCGGCAGACTGTGTGAGGGAAAGGGAGAGTGTTTAATGTGAGTGAAAAGGTCTCTGAATGTGTGTGTGTGTGTGTTTGCATAGATCACATTTGAGGACCAAATTGTCCCCAAAGTGTAGTAAAACCTGAAATTTCCTTACTTTTGGGGACACTTCTTCAGGTCCCCATTTGGATAACCTCAATTTTATAAAAATCTGTGAATGCAGTCAAAAAAGTAAAACTGCCCAAAGTCTTATATTTTGGTTGGTTACTTATGGTTACGGTTAGGGCTGGGTAAGGGTGTCGTGATTGGGATTAGGTGTGTGTGTGTGTTTGTGTACGTATGTGTGTGTGTGTGTGTGTGTGTGTATGTGTGTGTAGTTGTTGGTGTCTTTATGCGACAGTGAATAGGACAAGAAGCTAGTCTCAGCAAATGCCACACACACACACACACATGTTTATATTCATATGTAACCCCCACCCAGCCCTAACCTTAACCATAAGTAACCAAACAAAATACAAGACTTTTAACCTTTTTGATTTTTTGATTGCATTCACAGAAGTTGAGTTTCCTCTTGTGGGGACTGAAAAAATGTCCCAAAAATGTCAAAATAACAGGTTTTTATCACATAGCGGGGACATTTGGTTCCCACAATGTAACCTGTACATGACCCACACACACAGTGCTGCTGTTATAAATCAAGATACACTCTTTAAACATGTTACATCACTTGATAAAAATGCGTAATGAAGCCCCCTCGTGCTAAACTGGCTGCTGAAACAGTTACCTAAAAGCACTTTAAACACACTTGCACATGCACGGTTCACACTGATCACAAGTGTTTACAGCAAACAAAAAAAATACACAAATAAACCAGATTAACAGGTAAATCAGACGTATGTCGTACGGTTAGCTGGCCTTCTGGGACATAAACACATGCACCGTGTCTCGGTCTCTCACGTTTATTCGTTTTTTCTTTATCGTAGTAATGCTGTTATTTCTCCCATTTAAACAGATGGACATTTTCATGGAGAAATTCTGCATACAGACAATTAAACCATTTGTCTTTGAATTAAAAGCTCTTACGTTTTATGCTACATCCTAGCCGACATCCTTACTACACTGACGCTAAACTGATACTATATTTGATCTTAACCTAAGGAAGGAATGAGCTGTTTTGGTGAGACGGGCAGTCATGATGCTCTCCTGGTCCTACAGACCTATTGGTTGACAGCCTTCGGGACATCCCCATGCCTGCTCAGTGACACAGTTGTTCCCCTCATATATCCTCCTCCCCCTCTCTGCTGATCCCGTCTCCCCTGAGCCGTTACCTAAGCCAAAGAGCCCCCTTTCACCTGTGAAATCTCTCACCCTTCAGAAGCTGCTTCCCAACTGACCTATGGCCGTAAGGATCATGTGACAGGGGTAAGAGTGACCTGTGCAGAGGTGATAAGCATCTTTCTGTGAAGTAGAAATGCCCTCGCATGAAGGTCACAGTGGTCCTGGGGACAGTTAAGGAGCCCTATGTCCCGGAACAGCCTCCTCGCTGCCATATGGGGGCGCTAGGCCACGCTGTGGTGAGCATGCACCTGCGTACCGTGGTCGAGGGCGGCCAACTAAGGTATCAGGTGAGGTTTCCATTGCTGTTCCGCTTCCTGATTGACACTGAACAGGACATACGGGGTGAGGGGAGGTGGGGGTCATAAACTCCAGTGGAGCATTATATAGCCTTCCATCACCATCACAGACCCCCCCCCTCACTATCACATTACCATTCACTGTAACATGTTGAAAAGGCCCATTCAACCCCAGGGATCCTGTTGGATGAT
>JAOYFF010000102.1:664434-677584 GCA_025773925.1 Cryptomyrus ogoouensis | reverse complement strand
CACAGCAGGCCGAGCCACGCAACGCGGTTTGAATGCCTCGCAGCACGGGGAGGCCTGTGCTCACATTGCCGGGTGCACAGCAGGCCGAGCCACGCATTGCGGTTTGATCCCCTCGCAGCACGGGGAGACCTGTGCTCACATTGCCAGGTGCACAGCAGGCCGAGCCACGCAACGCGGTTTGAATGCCTCGCAGCACGGGGAGGCCTGTGCTCACATTGCCGGGTGCAGAGCAGGCCGAGCCACGCATCGCGGTTTTATCGCCTCGCAGCACGAGGAGGCCTGTGCTCACATTGTCGGCTGCAGGCTTATCTTCACCACCTGGGTGCTGGGAATGCCTGGCTGTCATTTGCACTGAGATTACATGCAGCACAGCAGTAAACTCAGCCATGGCCTACTCTCTACTCTTTTTCACAGTGAGTATGGGCGTGCGTTTGTGATGATACTGTGCTGGTATTACACTCAAACTTGATAAGATGGACAGACCACTTTTCGCAAGTTCTCCCATTTTACAATAAAAGTTACACCAATACAGGCAATCGAACCTTCGATTTGTTCTAAATTGAAACTGGTGTGATTTACCCCAAGACTGTTACATACAACAGTATAATTTCAACCAAATACACTTTCAGCTCACTGTAGCCCTTCGCATGTAGACAGTGCCACGCGTGAGTTTATGATTCTTCTCATCTAGTCCCTTTTTAAGGCCCGGTTCAGTCCAGAAGTTCTTCAAAGATTTACTGGTTATATGCTCAGTTTGCCTGGCTGTTTTCTGCCCACTGTAGTGAGGCAAGAACATCAGCTGAATTCTGTAGGTTTTCCTGATTGATGTACTACAATTTAAAGATGTGAGACTCCCCCTTGAGTATTATTGTACTTGCGCCATCTGATGGACATGGGTGTACCTCATCTTTATGCACTTTACCCATTGAGCCCTTGAGGACGGCCCTTAATCCAGAGTGGTCAAAATGTTCCGGAAAACCGATGGATCAAAACTAATAAGAATATAAATAATTACACCTGAAGGTGGCGCCAGAGGACCACTAGCATATTTGCCGGCTGGAATGTCTGACAAAGTGGATGCAAAGGGGGGATCGGCCCAAAGCAAATTACGTGAGAAAGAAAAGAGGGTAAAACCAGCATTACTGCTATTTACAGCGCAAAATTCATATGAAACGCGCGCGGTGGATCCACTAGGCCTTATCAACATTGGCCCCTTTTAACTAAATGTTTAAGTAATTTGTATTACCACAATGTACGACATTAGCTAGACAGATAGATAGACAGACGGAAATTTAGGCATCCAGTAGCTCGAAAAATACAAGGGTACAAATTAATTAAGAAATTATTTTCGAAACAGTATGTTATATGAAATAGAAACTTCTATGTGGAACGACAGAAATATATTTTCCTAAAGAAAATCAGTTTAATAGTTTCCTGCAGCACCGAAATATTAACACTTTGTTAATTTTGACATCTAAAATCATTCTTCATGTAAAAGGCTAATTCTGTTGCTCTAAACACAGGGATAAACAACATAATGTTAACTTAATATTGTAAAAAATAATAATTCGTCGAGTTATGCTGATAGTACTCTGATTCTAACGCGCTTCCGTTTGTTCCGGAGATAATATGTAGGCCTTAGATAGGACCCAAAAATAAATTAACATTTTCTTAATATTTGAAAAATGTTTTTAAAAGCCACGTCAGGAAATTATCCGACACTTTAAAACAATAATGCCCCGGACCTACAAAGTGTGTTCAACACGTCAGCTCCGATGTAGCGCGTGTTTTTTCTTTGAAGTTGCGCTTCATTTTAATCCATACTGGCGTCTCCTATTTAAAACATGTCAGCACACCTATAGTCAAAAGTGAAATATACTACCCCTATCAATTGTAACATCACCAGAGGTAATATTTACAATAAACACTTAAAAGCCCAGGATAACGTGGGCTTCAATGTACTGTAAATATGTTTCAGAATTGCGTCTCCTTCTTTTACGAGTACGTCTACAAATCCATTTCAAGCAATGTACACAGATCAAAGAAGTTTCACAATAAAGCCAGATGCCACAAACACTTGAAAAGTAAAAATCTAATTACTTTATTCGGTGAAACTGTACATAGCCTATACAAATGAGGTCTTTTATCATATTTTAAAAATCAAGTAAAAAACACCAAGATTATTTTTATAAATACATATATTCTTTAAAAAAAGGTGACGACTATTTACAAAATGTGTATGTAGCAATTTGCATAATTTAACAGATGTACACATGCATATAATTGATATCGAATTCGAACGCAAATCCGCCCTTCTGGAAGAATATGTGATTGTCTGCAGACGGATATGAAGAACATTACCAAAGAATGATTAAACAGCACTAAGTGTTTTATGAGTGGCAAGGCGGACACTTCTTGCGAACGAAAGTCATATTCGTTTCAAATAAATCTCTAATAGCACGAAAAACAAAAATGAACATTCCACCCTCCCCTTGAATTATGATCTAGGAGGCAATCCTACACTTTGAGAAACGGAAAAAAAATTGTTAATCTCTGCCTTTTCTGGTGTTATAACGCATAACACTACAGCGGAGTGATTTAAATGATGTTTCATTTTGTCGGAAGCTGGGCAGATGAACGGGATAATGCGACCCTTGAGCAAATACACCCACAAAGGGAAACGGGGGGCGGTGAGGGGGTTCTGCAAAGTTTTAAAGCATATTGAACATCTTAAACATTCCGGAGCAGCAACAAGTGTTCTCATAATCTGGTGGCACGTTTAGACAATGATCTAAAATATGGCACATTAGAAAAACTAATAAAAAAAAAAACAGAAGCGTTAAAAGAATCTCCACAAGCAAAAAGGGAAAAAAACTTGATCTGGTAATCTTCGGCCGAAGGGCTGTTCACACAGAAATGAGACATAAGAAAATACAAACGTGAACATTAGCTAAACTGAAACCCAGCATACAGAGGGCATGAAAACAAACTTCTGGAGTATAATTAACCTGCTGAACGATTTCATGTCGAGCAAAGGGGGGGCACTGAGCTCAATACGGATTCGAGTCTTTTTAGCTCAGACACAGTCTGCTAAGCGATGGCTTTCTTCAAACCCCGTTTAGATCCGTCGTTCCTCAACCGTGTCTCCAAAAGTTCATACCGTTGTTTCGCCTTGGTTGCTGTTACTAAGCCTTTTGTAAAACCTGCGCCATGACTGTAACGTCTTCCCCGACCATATCCAGAATCCCGAGGTGATGCCAACAATCATGGTCATTAAATACTTGATCATGAAAACCGTAAAGTCCGGGGTCATCGGAGCAAAGTTGTAGGCTGGGCACGGCACGGCAAAGCGCTTGCAAGTCTGCATGTGCCAGGTCTTCTCCCACTGCTCACGGAAAGCCTGCTCGTAGAAATAACAGGCGATCACGATGGTGGCCGGAACAGTGTAGAGGACGCTGAACACTCCGATCCGGACCATCAGCTTCTCCAGCTTCTCGGTTTTGGTGCCGTCGTGCTTCATGATCGTCCTGATCCGAAACAGGGAGACGAAGCCGGCGAGGAGAAAAGACGTGCCTATAAAGAGGTAGACAAAGAGGGGAGCAAGGACGAAACCCCGCAGGGAATCGACGCTGAATATGCCCACATAGCACACCCCTGTTAGAAGGTCGCCATCCACTTGCCCCATGGCGAGGATAGTTATGGTTTTAGCGGCCGGGACCGCCCAGGCCGCCAGATGAAAGTACTGTGAGTTTGCCTCGATGGCTTCGTGACCCCACTTCATCCCTGCTGAGAGGAACCAGGTGAGAGACAATATGACCCACCAAATAGAGCTAGCCATCCCAAAAAAGTACAGGATCATGAACAGGATAGTGCAGCCCTCTTTTTTGGTGCCCTGCGCCACAGTCTTGTAGCCATCCTCCTTAAACTTATCGATGCAGACCACTTTATCCTCTAGGAAGAAGCCGGCGGCGTAGGCCACTGCCACCATGAAGTAGCAGCCAGACAGGAAGATGATGGGACGCTCTGGGTATCTAAATCGCCGCATATCTATTAGGTACGTGAGCACGGTGAACAGGGTGCTCACGCAGCACAATATGGACCAAATCCCGACCCAGAGTCGGCCAAACTTCACCTCCTCCTCGCGGAAGTACATCAGTCCATTGGGCTTGGTAGGTTCGCAAGGAGCCCCGCAGTCTTTCACACCCAAAAAGTAGTAATTGAGATAAGTGGGAACTTCAAGCTGCAGAGGGCACGTGAAGGGCTGATTCGGCCGGGGCACATTGGGAAGCAGCGTGATCTGCTCGGGGACGTACGGCGTGGGGTACGAGGTGGGGCTGCCCGTGTCCGAGGTGTTCTGCCCGACGCAGATCTCTCCCGCTCCGTGCACGGGGAAATTCTCACAGCGGAGCCGCTCCGGCCACTGGAAGCCGAACTTGTTCATGAGCGCCTCACAGCCCTGCCGTGCCCGCTCGCAGAGAGAGCGACACGGCGGGATAGCCTGCTCCAGCACCGTGCACACGGGCGCATACATGGAGCACAGGAAGAATTTCAGGTCCGTGGAGCACTGCACTTTCACCAGGGGGTAGAACTGGTGCACCTCCAATCCGGCGTCTTCCTGATTCGTGTGCCCCAAAAGATTCGGCATGATCGTTTGATTGTAGGCAATATCCGTGCACAGGGGAATAGAAATGGGCTGACAGAAGCCGTGTTCGGGAACGGAGATACCCTTCTCTCCGTGATACTGACCGAAACACGGCTTAACCATTAAACATACAGTCACCAGAACACACCAGGCGATCCCAGTCCGATCTCCAATCTCTGACGCTGCCATAGTAAAGTGAAAAATGAAGACAGCAGGCGACTTTTAAAAAAAAAAGTTAGGCCAATTGCTTTTACCTTGTTCGGGTGCCTTTACTATGCAGATGTTGCGATTATACTTTGTTTGAATAAAACTCTCCTCCGCTGCTTCTCACAGAGCCGAAATTCCGTTCAAAATATTTCGTCCAAACGTCCTTGACGCGATCCTCATTCAAAGCGCTTTACCTCTGGCTTACATGAGGGTAACAGCTGCATATACGGACACAAGCCTGGGTCGCTTTTTATGGAGCAGCGGTGCACAGTTCTTGTAGATTACGTGCGATGTTGTCTCCACTTTAAAAGCACTATCATTTCCCCAGCCTACGATGCGTATGCGAAAAATGATCTGAACACAATTAAAAGTGCTCACTAAGATTTCAGAGGAAATCGAATGATTCTACTCGGCGATTCGTGTCCTTTTGAAGATGGCAATTTTTAAGGTTTCAAAACATATATTTTAGTAATCAAAGTTCAGTATATCAAACCTGTGTTTTATAAGAAGCTTTCTTTAGTCCATTCTCCAATGCCGTATTTTTAATCCCTTTGAGTTTCTTCTTTTCTTAGAACCAGCTATTCCTCCTACTGTTCCCTACCACTTAATACGTGTTACGGTGGTACGGTGACAGCTTTTGTAAAGAATTTCTTGCTTAATACATAAAATCCTCGGAGTTGCAACAGACAGATTTTACAGTGTCCTCAGTTAGTACTAGAATTGACTGTAGGTCGCTTCTCTCAACAACGTTACAGCTCTGCCTGGAACATCGACTCGCTTCTTTAGAAAGTTTCGCTAAAGATACTGAACACGCACAATAATGTTAGGGCGGTTTCCAGGTACCCCTCATTCACAACCTAGAGTATCTCGCAACGGGGCGCCTAGAAACCACAATTTCCCGACCAATCATATGATTTGTTTTCCTTAGCGCCTTCTTCTTGATTGGATATTATGAGTTAAGAGTAAAGTAGGTGGGGTTACCGGAACTTTTCTTTAAATGTTACTTTTCATCCTTTGCAATTTTATTGTTTGATTTATAAGCGAAGGGTATGGTCATTTTCGGAATCGTTGTTTCCGATGCGTATGCGAAAAATGATCTGAACACAATTATAAGAGCTCTTGCATATTTATAAGATTCCCGGATTTCAGTGACATGAATGTCACGGAGCGAAATATTAATTACAAGAAAGCGAATACACGCAGCCTACGTAGTTAAAATGACCGAAATTTAAGGATAAGTATACTTTAATTTTTGCCTGTCAAATCCCTAATCGAGTAAGATGTTTCTCTCATGTACAACTAAGGAATTCAAAATATAGCCTAGACGAAGGATTGGTGAAGCTGTTTTATCCTTATATTCACATTTACTGCGCCGAACAGATTTTATTTTCACAGGTGGAAATTGAGTATTTCAACTCAATAAACCAAGAAGGGTATACAATATTTTTGGAAGGATATAACAAATAGCAATTATGGTATAATTGTAATAATATGGAGACTATAACGAAGAGCTTCTTAAACATCCAGGCCTTAATGTTTAATACAATGTTATCGTGATGACAACCTTTTCTCGTACGGGAATTCATCTTACACACGTTACGTTATGTGTTTGAATTGCAGAGCCGAGAACAACCATTAGCAGTACTGTTTATAGAGGCAATCGGAATAAACCAATAAGACAACAATGCTATGTAATCTTACTACTGAGTAGGAATGTAAAACGATAACTGCATACGCATATAAGCAATAGATAGATAGATAGATAGATAGATAGATAGATAGATAGATAGGACCGCCGCCTTTTCTATTTGTTGAAAACTGAGTATCGGTGAAGTCCACATGCAATTGAACTAAACAGAAACAAGTTTGAACGTAATCCAGATGAACCGCTTAAGAAGACGTAGCACTAGTTGGCTTATTCTCCAAATTTATGGCCGTCGGAATACTCCTTCTGCCACAGAAGCTGTCTCCTAAGTACCTACAGTCAAAAATAGTAAGAGGTCCCTTAGAGAACTGCAATAATGGTGATATTTATTACAGTGTTTATGATTGGAAATGTGGAGTGTCCTTTGTAAATCTCTTTCGGCTTCTTGGAAGAGCGATTCTACAAAAAAAACGACGATTCACCTTCATGACCTGAACGAAGGGCAAACCATAATTCAGACAAAAGCCGGGAGTTCCCTCTTGGAAAAGTAGCACTAGTTGCTCAGTGACAACGTCGTGGTTTCCCGAAGATCTGTTAATATAGTTAAGGTCAAATCCAGGGAAATCAATATTCAGCAATAAGTCGCACTGCATTCAGTGTAAGTCACCAGACATGCATATCAAGTGGACCCCGGACCTGAGGTGTAGTTTAGCGTTTCAACCTAGTCGACTCCTCGACAGCACGTACGTTGGTGACGCTGGCCTACTATTTGCCTCACTTGTACGTTGCTTTGGACAAAAGTCTCTGCTAAATAAAAATTAATGTAAATTAATATTTTCTCAGTATGTCCAGTGAAATTTCCTATGGTTATTGACGATTACTGAATTGCAGTGGAAAAAGTACACATGCGTTTATTTACGATCAAAGCTGATTTTAAAGCGACCAGAAAATAACTAAAGTATTTTGATTGAATTTAAATGGAGGTACTTTAATAACTGTCTTGGAGTCCTCATAAGACCACGTGAACGTTAGACTAACGGCTTTGTTCTATCACCATGCATGCACCGAATAGCGTGAAAACAAATTCTGATGTCAGTCTTCTGTCTCTTCCTGAAGATTTCAGAAGGTTCATAGCCTGGAGGCGATGAAAAGTCATACCTGACGTTTCTCTGATTCTGGCCGCCACACGCACACAACTCAGGAAAAATTACTACAGGCCATGACAACGTCGTTTAAATTTAAACCAAAGTTAACAGTTGTAATAAGCAATTACTACTAATCTTAGTCTTGTTTTACGTACTTAATTATTTAAGTATTTAATTATTTCCGATTTTTTTTGCATTGCTTTGGATAAGATCCAGATATGGTAAAATAACATTTACAGAAATATTCAGCGTTGTCCTGTTCTTTGATCTTGTCGGCTTTGTATTTTAAGACGCTGCCTCTATTCTATAGGAACCATGCTTGTGTCTTATCACGGCTCTTTCTGTTGAAGACCTGGCCGTAAATGCTGGACTTCTAACCAACCGCAATCATCCACGATGAAGTCACCAGTACGTCTACAATCCCGCGGACCTACACATGGGCGGACATCGCTGTCCTGCTTACGCCACGTGAAGGGCGATTTTCTGTGGAGTGTGATTTACTGTACAGACTGACGTGTTCAGAAACACGCGTATAATTCCTCTTTCGATTCTGGAGTGTGCTTTTTAAAAACGAATCAGAGTTGAGCCGTAACTCGTCACATGTTCCCTTCCTATGCAAATAGCAATAGGTAGCAGAATATGGGCTCCGCTGCGGACTAGCCACAGATCAGTCACGGCGAGCCCGCAATGTTCCGCCTGGCGTCCTCATTCCGATGCTCTCTACATCCCGGACCGACTCCCACAGGTTTCCTTGCATACCCGCTTAAAAATTCTCCTCTTTCTTTCTGAAGACGGCTTGAAGTCTAATTCACGGCCAATACATTTTACATGTTTTCCGTTCATTAAAAACAGATTAGAAATAAGTTTGCATCAGCTGAAATGTCCCCTCTTCCCTTGTCTGCTAACAGTGTTTGCGCACCCTTCTCGGTGCAATCACACTTGTGCTCTTCCTTCTGGCATGAACGTTAAACACGACCATCACACATGGTAAGGCAAATCCTATAGGCCTACAGCTGCAGAAAACACAGTCTCCCTGCGTTCATTGCCGCAGATGACTGGTCTTTAAATTGTGCATCTTTCTCCCGTTTCCCCTAATTCGATCGTTTTCTGTCATTTTCAGATCTGGCATCTGGGCAGAGATGAACGCAGAATGTGTTTTCCAAGATGATTGTGGGTGGTTCAACGGGAGATAGGACATATAAATGAAGCAGCAATCGTTACAATAACAAGCAAAGCGAGACAGGCATGGCGAACCCTGTAGTTTACGTCTGCGCAGAGGAAAGTTTTTGTTTTAGTCAGCGCTTAATTTGAACTCATTAATTATCCCAGATAACTTTGCCAAAGCCGGTCAAAAGTTTACAAACAACAAAGCTTTTTAAAATTTCCAGAAGTCTACTAAAAGTACTAAAAAAAAAAACACTTGGATGGGAAAAAAATGGGTTAATCCACTACCTGCAGGTCGCGTTTGTTGTTTTTTTTTAATCCCCTGTCTCGTTTTAAGAAACGAGTTTATTCGTCCTTATCAATATTCAGGCCGGTAACCAATTAAGATGGAATTGAATATAACTGATTAATGTCTAGCCGTAATTTTACACTGAGAGTAGCGATAACGAGTTAATTAATAATGAGAAGTAATTGAAATAAAACTAACAATGAGGTCTTAATTAAATAGCGCAAACAATTGTGCATTTTAAACCTGATTAGCCACAATTTCCACACTTTCATTTACAGGTAGGAATTTGCATGAATGAGGATCCTAATGGATCCCTCACATTATCCTAAAAATGTCTCCCCCCAGATCTCATTAAGAATGGGAGCTGAGCTGCGCTGAGACATTAAACAGATGAATATTAGAGGAGAGAGATGTGTAAGGGCGGGGTATGAGACTTAATTATTTAAAGAAAGACAACTACTTTATTGTTTTTAACCGCGAGTCTTTTTATCCCTGAGGTCAGCGCAGGAAAAGCATTTGTAGACGTCTGTCATCTTCATCCTCCTTGTTTTTCATTACGGAAGACTCATTAACCAGGAGGTGAAATTCTATATTTTGTCAGCCGATTGACCTCTACTGTCAAATCATTTGTCAGAGTCGAAAGGTTTTCCAATTTATAGGAATGAAAGTTGTCGATATTCATTGTTTCGACCAGCTAAAAGTCAATTTACTCGATTAGTGTGATTTGCCACAGCTTTCACTGTCATACTACTTAGAAGGATGAAACCGTTTTATTACTGGATCATTTAATTTAGTTTCATTTGTATGTCGATGGCAGCACAAAGCGTCGTAACCGCGACGTGCCGCTGCTTTTCCTCGGCGATTCCTGACCGTGCGGTCCCATCAAACCCACCTTTTAATGAGCGGTACCTTTCCCGTTATTGCATGGCAGTTACGAAAAAATATATTACAGATGTCTGCATCTCCTGCATCGTCTACGGCGGTCTCAGTCCCGCAGAGAGGTACATTGTGGGCAGTTTAATCAGACTGACTTTGAAAAATTGCTCTTCAACGCCCAGAACCAAAACACTCATCGGATTGAACGGTTTAGTAATGGGGGGTGCATGCTGTGTGGGTTAGTGTTTTACGACAGAGAGGGTCGATGACTATTTAGTTATTGCCTCAGACGTGAGGCGTGTTATTGCAAACACATTCTGATTTCCTCTGGGTCTGTGCAGGAATGAGAGGAGCTCACTGCCATCTTTGATTTTTTTGATCTTGGACCCGTCTTCTCAGTATCCCGAAACCATGACTCCGTTAATGCAAGAGGTTTTAAAAAAAGATTTTTAAAAGAAATATTTTGACTCTTTAAAGACTTTTGCTTTGCTTTTTAGACGGAAGGGATCTGTAATTCGTTTGAGCCGGGGTTGTAAGTGTATGTGAGTAATTTGTAAAGGAAATGTTTCGGTAATTCATGAATAACGGCTGTGGTGCAGTGGGCATGGACACAGGATATGAAAGGTGAGAGCTGGAATCACGGACCGGGGAGTGTTGGATGGACTCTGAAGCCAGGACTTAGTTGGGGTTCAGTAACACCCCCCCCCCCCTTTTTTTTTTGGGAACCCAGAACCTTCCGATAAACAGCACATGTTCGGTTACCGGTAGTGTCATCGCTGGGTGTTTTCTTTTCGGTCACTCTGAGAAATTTCGGGTTTTCCACATATAGCCGTGGTCACTGAGCCTAAGTGTTTCTCTGGGCCAGTTCTAATCGGGTTCTGACTCAAACAGTGATCATGTCCCACGAACAGCTTGGTTTGGACTTTATATTACATGGCAAGGTCTACAGACAGGGAAGTTGCCGATGTAATGGCATGTTTTGGAGCCATGCAAGCAAGGTGGGGACCATCTAGTACCGAAGGATACAGTGGCAGTAAACCCATCACTGCTCTGCACTGTCGCAGCCCCCGGGGCTCAACACCAGGATCTTCAAGACAAGCCGGATGTTAGCGCCTTTTCCCGGGACCCGGAGATAAATGGGGAACGCCTACCTTGGGTGACATCATGGCCTTCGGAGAGTAGTGCTGTGTGTGTGGGCATGTACAGTACCAGTCAAAAGTCTGCACACACCCACCCATAGAAAGGTTTATTTATACTATTCTCTACATTTTATAATAATCTAGAAAAGAAAAGTGTTAAACAAAAAAAAAATGTTGGGGGGGCGGCTCTGTGGGTTCAGATTCAGAAGGTTGTTGGTTCAAATCCTGGAGTTGGCAGAGTGATCCCACCATTGGGCCCTTGAGCAAGGCCCTTAACCCCAATTGCTCCAGACTGGCTGACCCTACTATCTCCTCTGCACCAGTTCCATGAGGTGGCCTCCGGGGATGCTTTTCCAGCTGTCCTGAAGGAGGTCCCACATATGCTGAGCCCTCATTGGCTGCTTTTCCTTCATTCTCTAGTCAAACTCCTCCAAAGCCATCTCTACTGTGTTAAGGCCAGATGGCCAGGTTATGTGATGAGACACTATCACTTTGCTTTGTAGGTGGCTTGGCATATCTAGACTTTGATAAAACATTATAAAAACCTGTTATTTTGACCTTGTAGGGATATTCTTTGGTTCCTATACGGGGAAACTCAAATTTATAAAAAACTTTGAATGCAAAAAAAAAAAAACAACCTAAAAATGGCAAAAGTCTTGTATTTTGTTTGGTTACTTATGGTTATGGTCATGGGCGTAATTTCCAGGGGGGGTAGGGGGGTCATGACCCCCCCCCCCCAATAATCAGATCCAGCCAATATAACCCCCCCCAATAACCATGTTTCCCCTGTAATTGGGGGGGTCGAGGTCTCCACCCATGTTCCAGCCAAAGTTACGCCCTTGTTTACGGTCAGGGCTGGGTAGGGGTTAAGGTTAAGGTTGTCATAGGTGGGATTAGGGTTATGCCCGTAGAAATGAATGGAGAGTCCCCACAAAGATACAGATACCTCATCTGTGTGTGTGAGTGAGAGTGTTTGGTCTCGCCTCAATATGGTTAATAGTAGAGAGTATAATAATTAAAATTCCTAATGATCTTCACCTGTCTACAGCTGGAATGCTGCTACCGTTTTCCACTTCTGGTGGTGTTTGGTCAGTAATAACCCCCCAACCCACTGAGTCTTTAGGCTCAGAGCCAGTGCTGCCCAGCAGAGATGCAAGATCATCATTATCACTGATGAACACAGAGTGAGGGCCAGTGAAGGACATTGATTGTTCCTCTTTCCACAGTGTGTTGGACTTTCGAGGGGGAACCTCTGTCTGTCTGTCTGTCTCTCTCTCTCTCTCTCTCTCTCTCTCTCTCTCAGATGTGTCCACTCTCTGAACTCGCATGACCTGGTTTTTAGTCAGTTTGAAGTTCTTCATACTAAATTGTAAACGTTCTTCCCAGCTTGTCCTTTTTTCCAGTCCTCCTCTATATTTTCTGCTCCTTTGAGCTTCTCTCGATCTCTTCTATTCCTCCTCAGCCTTTGAAGGACAGAGAGAGATTCCACTTTAGCGAGTAATGTATATTAATATTTTTCAGCATGAAGCCAAAATTTTTTAGGTCTATATTTTTAAATAATAACGACGCTTGTGAGTTATGTCCTGAGACTTATGAAAACCATATCCCTTTCATTTCTGGATATTATATTTCGACACGGAGGCATCTTTCGTCTGGATGCTGGACTGGGAATGAGGTTGTCTGCTCGTTCATCAGACCCCGTGAGCAGCTGTCAGAGGATGCGTCCGATCCTGATAATCCGCTAATTCATCCCGCCCGCCTCTCCCCCAACCCATCCACCCCTCTGGCAGATCTACTTGGACTATAAACATGCCAGACCGCTAACCCAAACAGTGCGGGGCGCCAAGAAACATTTTAGGGGAAACGGTTTAGAAAATCACCAGCGCATCCAAGGCAGGGTGCCTGGTGGGGTCTGCGTGTGTCACCCACACACACACACACACACACACACACATACACGCACGCTCATGTAGGGTATACATATCCTTATGGGGACCGCTCATTCATTTCAATGGGAAAAATGCTAATGCTAACTATGACAAC
>JAOYFF010000102.1:630035-654421 GCA_025773925.1 Cryptomyrus ogoouensis | reverse complement strand
GGAGGGGGGGGGGAGGGGAGGGGGGAGGGGGGGGGGGGGGGAAGTGGTTCAGAAGAAAGGAGGACAGGACATAAGTGAAAGAAAAGTGAACCACAAAGAGAGGCATGTGAGAGGCTTTCAGCACCGCACACACGCCACTGCACTGGGCCACTGCACTGGGCCACTGCACTGGGCCACTGCACTGGGCCACTGCATGTTCATGAGCAGTTTCCAAACCCCCCCCAATCCACTTTAATGAAACGGATCATTTCAGCCTGTGGCCCCCACCCCCCACCCCCAGATAATTAAAGGGGAGCTCCAAGAAGCATGGAAGGAGACGGCAGAGTGTGCTGGACCCCCCTGCATAGCCCAGACCCCTAGGCGTAGGCAGGGGTGTTGGAACCTAGGGGGGAAGGGGGGGGGTATCCCCAATATCAAACTCCCTCCTACGTCACTGAGCACGGGCCTCATGCACTGAGCCAGGTTGACCACTATGAAGTGCGGCAGCAAGCCTCACCAGGCACCCAGCCATGTAAAAACTTCACCGTGTTCACTGGGATCCCACCAGTCCTCTCTGCAGTGTGCAGCCAGTGCTCTTCTTGCTGCTCATTTGGCCATAAACACTCTTGTCCAGAGTCACTCGCAGCTGTCTATGCAACCCTCTATGCAACCCTCTATGCAGCCCTCTGTGGGGCCCTCTGTGCGGCCCTCTGTGGGGCCCTCTATGCGGCCCTCTACGCGGCCCTCTGTGGGGCCCTCTACGCGGCCCTCTGTGCGGCCCTCTGCGGGGCCCTCTGTGCGGCCCTCTGTGGGGCCCTCTGTGGGGCCCTCTATGCGGCCCTCTATGCGGCCCTCTGTGCAGCCCTCTATGCAGCCCTCTATGCAGCCCTCTGTGGGGCCCTCTATGCGGCCCTCTGTGGGGCCCTCTATGCAGCCCTCTATGCGGCCCTCTGTGGGGCCCTCTATGCAGCCCTCTATGCAGCCCTCTGTGGGACCCTCTATGCGGCCCTCTGTGGGGCCCTCTATGCAGCCCTCTATGCGGCCCTCTGTGGGACCTTCTATGCAGCCCTCTACGCGGCCCTCTGTGGGGCCCTCTGTGGGGCCCTCTACGCAGCCCTCTGTGGGGCCCTCTGTGCAGCCCTCTGTGGGGCCCTCTGTGGGGCCCTCTACGCAGCCCTCTGTGGGGCCCTCTACGCAGCCCTCTACGCAGCCCTCTATGCAGCCCTCTGTGGGCCCCTCTGTGGGGCTCTCTGTGGGGCCCTCTATGCGGCCCTCTGTGGGGCCCTCTATGCGGCCCTCTGAGGGGCCCTCTACGCAGCCCTCTATGCAGCCCTCTATGCAGCCCTCTGTGGGGCTTGCGCACGTTCCAAAGCAGCACACAAACTTGCTGACTTACAAAAGAATTTTGCTGCCTCCTCCCAGAAGCCTCCATTTCTTATTTAATTACCAGGATAAGGATCTGCAGACACCCCTGTTCTGCTTCAGCAAGACTACTGTGTGCTTCTTGTATAAACTTACTTTTTTTTCCCCACAACATATAAAGCGCTAATTTGTTGATGATTTAATGTGAAATAAAATGATAGGTGTATCACTGTATTTCTGACAGTAATGTCTGCTGTGTGTTCATTGATTTCCTGGCTGGTTTGAAAACATCTGAAAGTGTTGGGCCGATACCCTCTGATGTAGCTCAACGTTTGCCTGTGGAATCTAACCCATAAGTCTGAAGAGGTCCCTCAAGCACCGGAGAGCTTCTGCACAATGAGGGAAACACCGTCTGATATCAACCAGCCCGTTATGGGGGGAAAAAGTCTTTCCCTAACCCTCCTTTTATCGATTTGACTGAGAAGGAGAGCCACTCTGTTCTGTCTCCTCCCACCCGCCCCCACCACAGCACCCCCTCGTTCCTTTGTCCGTCCCTTGGCTTTCAGCGTCCCACCATCCGCTGTTTTTTTTCCCCCTCCGCAGCCTTTGCTTTGTTAATTCATCCCTCCCTCTGGCCGACCCACCTTGCGTGAGAAAACCACAGTTTTGCACAAAACCCAAACTGTTCTCAAATTCATAAATATTAATCAGTCAACACCCCGTTTAGGCTCCGCTGCTATGCCGCTAACCGGCTCTGTGCCCCTCCACCATTTGGGCAGCTGCTAAAGTGGCCAGTCACCGCCCCCCCATACACACACACGCACACACACACACAGTCACTAGTGTCCGCACCCCATGTGCTGAGCACTCAGCTCTGGTAGTTGTCCAGCTAGGAGCCACACTGAGACATTTGGCATTGACTTCGAGGGACTTGGTGGGGTCAAGGTTCATCCATGCATCCGTCTTACAACGGAATGAAACAGGTATATACATACAACCGTACACTATGGGCAATATAGCATCACTTATTAGCCTGACTTCATGCCTTTGGGCGGCTGCTGGAGGTGGGGATGTTCAAACTCCATGCACGTAAAGCAGAGATAGGATTCGAACCCACCACCCTGGGGGTTAAAATTCAGAATCATTGCAGAGCACTTTATTGAGGTCAGGCTGGTGAAAGTCTCCCTTGTTCCTTTACCCTCCTTACTTTCCCTCCCTGAACTTGGAGGGGACTGTAAAGCCAGTGACGGTTCTCTTTGTATCTGCCTCTCAGTTCCATTCAGCAGCACTTGCACACATGTTAGCTGAACATGCCTGATTGACTGATTGCATGATATGAAGCAGTAATGTAGCCCTTCAAAGCAGAAGAGACAAAATATGGTCATTAAAACCAGATTTTTATTGGCCGTTATTCTCGTGTTTCTGTGCTCTTGGTTTCTGGGGTCATTCTGTGTGGTTATTCTCAGAATGTTTAGATTTATTATTTGTCACTGCAGTTAATTATGGCAATAAAATATCTTTAACACTTGCATATTATGTGATGATATAAACATTTGTATGCTAGTATTGATATATGGAATGCAGACAACACTGTATGTCATTGCACAGGTTGTTAGTTTCATACATATTTAGTATTAGATGAATTATGGTTATGATTACCTTTCTGGATCACTGTTTTCTATCCCTTCTTTTCTATGCAATTTTCCTCTGTGACTCCAAGTTAAACAAGTATGTTCGTGAATCAGTTGAATTAATCTCCTCTGAGCATGTATGTCATTTATGCTGTATGATCTGGATGTATGTCATACTGTATACACTCTGTCCCACAAATGGGTCTTTAGCTCATTGACACTCATTGTTTGTTCAGCAAACCTCTTTGTACCTGTTTGATATACCTTTTCCCTTTTCTGTTTTCTTAAGTGTGCCACTGAGTGCTGAAGCTTGGATTTTTTGCCATAAAGATATGGGCAGGTCATCAACTCTCACTTCAACTATGTGTCCTGCCAGCATTTCTCAGTCTCCAGAACAGCAAAGAGCAGATGTATCTCTTGCACCACTTTCCACTGTCAGGCTCTTTGAATGCTGAATGATGCCCGAACCAGTGACTCTTCTGGTGACAGATGCAATTTAGAGCCTCCATTCTTCAGATGATGAATAACTTATACTGCATCAGTCATCATCCAGTGCACCCTGAATGACACAGTTATCAGTCATCATCCAGTGCATCCTAAATTGCACGGTTATCAGTCATCATCCAGTGTATTCTGAAATACATGGTTATCAGTCATCATGCATGGCATTCTGAATTACACGGTTATCAGACATCATCTAACGCAATCTGAATGACACAGTTATCAGTCATCGTGCAGTGTAACCTGAATGACACAGTTAACAGTCACTGTGCAGTATATCCTGAATAACACGGTTATCAGTCATCATCCAGTGCATCTCGAATGAAACAGATATCAGTCATCATCCAGTGTTTTCTGAATTACATGGTTATCAGTCATCATGCATTGTATCCCAAATGACACGGTTATCAGTCATCATCCAGTGCATCCTGAATGACATAGTTGTCTGTCATTGTGCACTGTATCCTGAATGACATGGTTATCAATCAACATGCAGTGTTTTCTGAATGACACTGTTATCAGACATCATCTAATGGAATCTGAATGACACAGTTATCAGTCATCATGCGGCGTATGAGTTACCAGCACCTATCATGCAAACACCACTTCCCATAATTCCTGCTCATCATTGCCCAATCACCTGCTGCCCTCTGAACCTGGACAAGCCCAAATACTTTCTGGGATCCGATTCTGTGCAATCAGACGTCTCCACATGTGTTTCTAAAAGGGAATTTGCCTCTTGGGGGGTGGTACGGGGAGCAAAGAGAGCAGGGAATCCAGTCCAGATAGTGTGATCCCTCTGCAGTATTGGGAGCTGCCATCCAGTGTCACAGCAATAGGTGTGGAGGGAGGCATTGGGGAGAGGAGGATGAGAAGGGAGGGAGAGACGAAGGGCAAGAGAGAGGGGGTTCAAACTGAGTGATTACTCTGGAGAATGAGACAAAGATGGAGGAGCGAGGTGAAGAATATGGAGGATACCATTGTCTGGAGAGGGGTGGAGGCTGAGCCAGTTTCTTCCACCTGATCCTTATTTTCATTTGTTATTTTTTGATTGTGTTTTTTGTTTCTCCTTTCCCATTTTTGGTTGTCTACCCTCCTCCCCAAATTAAAAGGGGGAAACACCAATTATAATGGCAGGTTAGTATTTCCTAAGTTCCCCCCTCGGCCTGAGCCCAGCTGGCTTTTCCCCGAATGTTTATATGCCGTATGGTGTTAATTGTTTTTGTGTCTGGGTTTTTATTTAAAGATCGAGATTGTTTGTAGCTTGCTTCAGATGCTGTTTTCACTGCTCTGGGACCACTGCCCTGGAAAGGCTACAGCGCTCAAATAAACAAGATTGAGCTGGATCACTCGTTAACCCAGGAGATAACTGTTAGTCAGAAGGTTGTCAGTTCTGTTCCCAGGAGAGGCTTCATCACCGAACCTTTGAGGAAGGTGCAGGTAATTAATCCAGCCGGGTAATTTGTTGAAGAAACATATTCTGTTGCATTAATGGGCAAAAACCGTAACCCACTTAGGATAAAAAAATGTCAGTAAACTAGATTCATTGTGAAATAGATAAACTGGTAGAGAGGCTGAAATGTAAGGAATACGGTTGGGGGGTTTGGTATGTCCTACAGACACGGGTTTCTAATGAGAATACAGGGAGGAAAGACAGAGCTGGGCAGAGCAAGGCGTGCCGCTCTCCAGCCACTCCGGGATTGGCCAGGCTGAGGCGGGGAGCAAAGGGAGAGCTGTATGCGGTGTCACTTTGATGTGGGGCGAATTAGAGGTGCGAGCGGGTGAGCTTAAACCTCAGAAGCCGGGGGGAGAGGTGTAGTTTATTAAAGACAGGAGGAGCGGAGCGCGGTGCTGGAGCAGCTGAAAGGAAGAGCGAATGGCGAGACCAAAGAGAGGTGCGGTGGAGCTGACAAACCTCGGCGGAGCCCTCGCTGCCTCACTGCCTCGCGGCGACTCCGCGCCCTCTCCTCTCCCCCCTTCCCCCTGCCTCGCTCCAGCGCTTACGCCTCACTGCCCCCCCCCCGGCCTCTGCTGGCTGACTGCGGCACTTTGTTTGCCCAGTCAGCCTTTCATGCCAATCAATGTCTCCTAAAGAATCGCAATCTATCTATCTATCTATCTATCTATCTATCTATCTATCTATCTATCTATCTATCTAATCTATCTATCTTCCATACGTATAGGGTAAGCACAGGGCATGGGGCAGGAAGTCATCCTGAATGGGATGTAAATCCCAATGGGAATGCCACACTGTTTTTTTTTTTTCATGTAGTCCCATGAGCCATTGTTAAGACTGCGGTGGCAAAGATGACATGCAGACTATTGTTACCAGAAAGTAAGGCTCTGGGAACTTGGAACTCGAGACCTTTAGGTCCACAGCCACCACACCCATCGCTGGCCTGACCTGACCCCCTAGTGTGAGCAGGCACCTGTACCTAATGTAGGTGGCTGGGAGATCCAGGGTCCAGAAAGGGCTTCGTGTTTGAAGAGCGCATCGAGCACATGCCACACGGGAGCACCTCCCCTTTAAACAGGTCTGTGCCGCCAGGAGAGGTGGGGGTCGGACCCCCACATGACTACTGTTCAGAGGTTCTTCCAGTTCATTAGCAAGGCTTTCAGAGTTGCATTAAATTTTTAATTAAAGGCTTGGCAGGGAAAGTATGAGAGTCAGTGGAAGTCTCAGTCCAGCTCAATGTTTATTTATACCTGGTCAGCCACTGGCGTCAGGGACCGAGACCCACCTGGCAGCCGCCATTGGAGAGCGCGTGTCGCTCCTCACAATCAGCCACGTGGGGCTTAAAATGGGACGCTGGTGTAACAGAACCAGAGGAGATCAAATTCTGCTGGGTCACTCCCCGCCCCCCAAACAGCGCCATGCATTTGGGGTGTCAGCTGGCTGGGTGTGAGGGGGCAGTGTAGGTCCTGTGATAGGTGCGGGGGGGGGGCGGGGTTTAACACGTGACCACATGGCTAGGGAGGCCACGTTAACTTTGGCAGTGGGACCATGGACGGAGACAGATGTTGGTTTCTACAGAAGGACTTTGATACAAAGGGGTGTTTCTGTCTCCGATTAGCCCCCCCAGCTGTCTGTAAATATATCAATCCTGATGAAACAGACTCTTGCAGGTTTGCCCAGCGCCTTGACAATGAGAACGGGAGGGGGGGGGGGGTTACCGTCTCAGTATGAGAGACACGTTTGCAGGCCTCAGGCTGTGGGGGCTCCATTGCACCTCGACAAATGGTGTTTATTTTTGGAAAGGCCCATTTCCTCGGGCGGTGTGACGTGCAGTCGGGGTGTCCTCGAGACGTGGCCGCTCGTGTGTCACGTGTGGCCACCGTGTGACCCAGGTCCGTCTGGCCAGCAGCTACGATCTAAGATATGAGGACCCAGCCTGAACGCGGAGTCCGTGTGACAGCCTGAATATTCATCCAGGACCCTTTCAGTCAAAAAAAAGGGGACAAGGACAGAAACATCGATTTTGAATCCATTTAAAACTGGTCATAAAATCTATGAATGCATCTCCCATTGGCACCATTACCAAAGAATCTGTAGTAGTTCTTCTAGTTTAAACAAACGGTGGAAGTGAAACCTTTGTTTTAAACGCCAGGTCTGACTACAAAGCCCCGGTGAAGCTTGGCAGGTTTGCTGGTGGTGTGTGACACCAGCCCACCCCTAGGGGGCCCTCCGGGGTGCTCACAGCAGCTGGATAAACAGTTCTGTATCTTGGGCAGCATCTCTGCCCAGGTGGGAGCTGCCCACAGAGCACCCCCCCCCAACACACATACCACCCCTTCTATCTGTTTTATTTCTGTGATGAGAGTGAAGTCTATCACGCACATGCATACAAACCACCAAAGTGCCTTCAAGTGGCCCCCGGAGCCCCTGCATAATATGTGCGTGTTTTTCTTTTAGGCAGGAAATGACTGTTTTTCAGTTTTACAGAATATGGGGCCTTGAGCAAATGATTCAAGGCAAATAAACCGAAAGTAGAGTGATGCATGCAGAGCCCTTCCACACATGTAGAGAAGCATGATGAAAATCTGGGCTTCCTCCTTGAATGGACATGCCTCCACATGGTCTCAGAGGGGTGACACCTTGCAGAGTGCCTCCACGTGGTCTCAGAGGGGTGACACCTTGGAGAGTGCCTCCACATGGTCTCAGAGGGGTGACACCTTGCAGAGTGCCTCCACATGATCTCAGAGGGGTGACACCTTGCAGAGTGCCTCCACATGCTCTCAGAGGGGTGACACCTTGCAGAGTGCCTCCACGTGCTCTCAGAATGGTGACACCTTGCAGAGTGCCTCCACATGATCTCAGAGGGGTGACACCTTGCAGAGTGCCTCCACTTGCTCTCAGAGGGGTGACACCTTGCAGAGTGCCTCCACATGGTCTCAGAGGGGTGACACCTTGCAGAGTGCCTCCACATGCTCTCAGAGGGGTGAAACCTTGGAGAGTGCCTCCACATGCTCTTGGTAGGGTGACACCTTGCAGAGTGCCTCCTGACTTCATATTGATCCTGTTCAGTCTTACAGAGCCAGAAGCAGGCATTTATTTAGTGGAGGCCTTATGGGCCTGAATGTACTTTCCATCTGAACATATCTGATGCTGTTTTCCCCTTGGAATTTTGTAGTATCCAGTTTATGTAACAGAGTGTAAATGCTTAATGCAATGAATCTCAAAGTATTTGGTCAAATCCCTTGCTGTGTAACTCCCTCGATGCCTAATCAAAATTGCTTCCCAGTGCTGAGCCACATGAACTGATTGGGGCGAGTGTTTGTAGATTGTGTCTGGGGGTAGAGATGGCCAGCAAACATGTATCTGCACGCATGTGCGACAATGATGTGTGTGTTAAGGGAAAAAACGGGGTGGAGAGATATCAGCGGGAAGATCCAGGCAATAAACCACGTTCCGCCGACAAGAGTCTTTTAATCTCTTGTCGAAATCGGAGTACATTAAAGCCGCCCCCAGGGCTCACAGCTACCCCCTAACCCTCCATGGACCCCCAGGCGGGTCCACAACCCCAATTCTCATTGTACCTTGAATGACCCCCCCTCTGCATCTCAAAGAGATTTTCCTGCTGGCTTTCTAAGGAGTGCTAACCTCCCTCCTGCCCCACCCAGCCCCCCCGCCCTCCTTTGCCCCTCTTTGTCACCCCTTTGGCCCTTGGGCTCTGTACTTCCAGTGCCCCTCCTTCCATCCCCGCTCTCTGTCCCATAATGCATTCCGGCCCCCCAGCATGTCCTCACTCATATACGGAATCAAAGCAGCATAAATATTAAATCATATCGCAAGGCATTTCTGACAAATGTGCTCGGAGTCCCTGAGTGACATGCCCCCCCATCAAAACAAGCCATCCTTGTGCAGGTGTCAGGAGCTGAGCGTGGTACCGTTGTTCTTCCACGCCCAATGCTTATTTGTGTTTGTTTCCATGGCGATGACAGGGGTCAAGGGGAGACTTGAAAAATATACATGGCAAACGTTAGATGTGCCAGGCCTGATGGAAACACACACAGAGGGGCACGTAAACACCCCATCTACTCTCCATCTACACACCCCACACTCTTCCGTGATCAAAACACTCCCTGAAGGTCAAATGCAAGTCTGCAAACTCACCCTCAAAAATCAGAAATCTACCCCCTACCATATTACATGTTTGCATCTTTATTTATTTACATGAGCTTCATTAAATCCACGTGTGAGCAGCGGGGGACAGGCTAACATGTGTGGCTACGCGGGCCCCGCTGTTGAGGTTGGCCTTGACGTGTCACCATATCTGCGGGGAGCAGATTTACAGCTCCGGGGGCGGTTATCAGGCCGCTCCGAAAAACATGGATAACACATCTGTCACCCAGCTCCGGTCACCGACAGGCAGCCATTTCCACACGTGTGGCCTGTTATCGGAACCACCTTGGCCATGTGTGTTGGATCTACCATACATATAGAAAGCGGGTGCTGATGTCTAAGGCAGAAGTATTCCTCGAATCTGCCGATCCCACCCCAGCCCACTCAGCAGAAGCTGCACTGAACATTCCTTCAGGGAGAAAAGAGAAGCGAGGATACAGTAAGGGGCAGACGAACAGGCACTAAATTCCCAGGCAGGGATAACGAGCTCAACTAATTACAAAGAACTCATGGAGTCAGGCCACCAAGCACTGGCTTTTTGGAGACATGTCAAGACACGGGGCCGCAGTTTCTGTTCTGTCACACACCACCCCTACCAAAGCCGAAAGGTGGGCCATCTTAGGGCAATAGCCTCACCAATCCTGGAGGCCTGCCGCCACATCACCCCCTACCAAAGCAGGAAGGTGGGCTGGCTTAGGGCAATAGCATCACAGGTCCTGGAGGCCTGCCGCCACATCACCCTCCATCAAAGCCGAAAGGTGGGCCATCTTAGGGCAATAGCCTCACCGATCCTGGAGGCCTGCCGCCACATCACCCCCTACCAAAGCAGGAAGGTGGGCCAGCTTAGGGCAATAGCATCACAGGTCCTGGAGGCCTGCTGCCACACCACCCCCTACCAAAGCAGGAAGGTGTGCCGGCTTAGGGCAATAGCATCACAGGTCCTGGAGGCCTGCCGTCATATCACCCCGAACGCCTTTGCTCAGCTGTGTCTGAGTCAGGGCCTCCGGCAGAGGACATTCCTGGGAGGCTTGTGCAAAGCAGGAGTATTGTAAAGAGGTCCTCAGGAATGCCCCCTGTGGTGGGTGGGGCAGCCCCTCACTGTTCTGCTAATCCCTCACCCCAGAACAGGCTCCACGTGCCTGGTTACATCTCCCCTTCCTCCTTTACCTTCTTCATAAGCTCCTACCTTTAATTTGCATCCCACTTTGGACAGAATGGATTTTTCCATCCACCCATCCATCCATCCATCCATCCTTCTTCCATCCACGTATCCTGGTTAGGCTCACAGAAAGTATAAATCATTCATATTATGCAGATTATGCTAAACATCATGGTCCCTTTGACTGCTGAAACTGTAGCCTTTACGCTGCAGTCCCATGTCCCATTATTTCCTCTTCCTCTTGTTTTCCTTGTGACTTAGGGTCCCTTCTCTCCTCTAGGAGTCAGTGGTCATTAGTGGGGAATGATGTCACATAGTTATATCACTGTAGAAACTGAAGGTTCATGACCTCCAAAAGCCACCGGAATCTGTACCAAGCACACGGGCCCTGATGGACTCTCTAGATGAGCGACTCCTTTGCCTTAATGAGATTGCTCATGGTAGGTGGCGGGTGCCGGCGCTGTGGGGAGGGACACGGGACCCCCCGGTGGTATTGGTGGCAGAAGAGGTGGGATTACTGGCCGCATAAATCTGTGGGTGGCGATGTCATCCCACTCAGGCCTGTCGAGGATGTGTGGAGTGAGAGATCAGGCCCTAAGCCCCCATGCCAGCCCGACAGGTTGTGCGCTGATCTGAGATGCTCTCTTGTCTTCCAAACAGCTACTCGGAGCCTTGCCCCAAGGTAGCGTCCAATAGCTGGAGGCTTTGACTCCCCACCGGTCCTCCTCAGTATTAATTTATCAAAGCAATGAGCCCCCAAACACATTTCTGCTGGTCAAAAGCTCCATTCTAATCCCTGCCCTGCCTTTAGGGACAATAGTCCAGGCTTGCGGTGCAGGGCCCCCTACGGTCTGGCTGACGGCAGAGTGAAAGGTAAACACAGACCTACACCTCTTGCTGTGTTTGTCCTCCACTGTGAAGGCGCATTAGAGCCCCTCTGAGGTCTGCATCTCCCACAGGGTGAACTGAGAAAACAAGGTAATGTGTGTGTGTATGGATTATGTTTATATTACATTCTGGGGACCAAATGTACCCCACAATGTAATAAAAACTTGTTAGATCTGTCAATGCAATCAAAAAACCAAAAAGGCTTTTTTTTTCTTTTTTGCTTACTTATGGTTGCGGTTTGGTCTGGGTAGATGTTAAGGGTGTAGTGGTTGGGATTAGGGTTTTTCCCATGGAAATGAATGGAAGGTTCCCATTTAGACAGGTACACCAACATGTGTGTGTGTGTGCGTGTGTGTGTGTGTGTGTGTACCTCTCTCCCTCCCAGACTATGACAGACTATCCACAGCCACCCTGGGACAGTGAGTGTGAATATACCAGTCCACATGTCTCGGATAACGCTATACATTGCTTTTGTATACCTGCGACGGGGGAGATCTCACGGGCCGGAGAGTGCCTGGGTACATTTTGTACCTGAGGTGTCAGACTGGCCAGCGGTCGGGGAGGTCACGGGGTCATCTGGCATCATGGGCTGCTAGCGAGGACCTTGACTGAAGGTCTTGGCCTCGAACCTCTGTAGAGAAACGTCATTTCCCCCTTCGAGGGACGTGAGTAAAGGTGCTTACTGTGAATTGCTCCCCTCCCTGGGAAAAAAATCCAGCTGAATAAGTGGATAAAAGTGTTAAAGCGGTCAGCTATGCACACTGCTAAGCTAATAAGTAATGTAATAAAGTGGAGAGATAGAGCAGGCGAGCGGGTGGGCATGTGGACTGGGGCTCCGGTCACCCATGCCGTGACCGAATGCCACCCTCACCCGCCGGCAGGCCTGTAATCTCATAAGCGACCCCCCCTCGCTGGTGGGCCCACTGCTCCATGTCATTCTGCTGGGAGGGGGGACCTGACAGTGCTAAGCAACCAGCAGCCCTCACTCCAAACCCCCCCTCCCATCCACATCTTACCTGCCCTAGATTGGAACTAACTGCCCCAGTTGGTTTTCCATGAAGCGTGGGGGGGTGGGGGTAAAAGCATAGGAAGTGTAACCGTTGGTAAGCGGAGAGACCATCCTCCTCCCCCCCACCCTACCCCCCAGGATGGCATGTTGTCCCAGGCCCAGCAGGCCCTGCCCTCCCGCTCATGCGGACATGTGTCATGGTGCTTTACGACTGTGTCGTAAATACCTAGCCCTGCATCTGCCGCTCCAGCCCCGCGTGTGTGTCTGTCCGGTGACCTTTGGCCTCCCCCCCCCGCCTCCCCTGAGCCGTGGCATGCAGAGGGCTCCTTGCTGCCCGGCCTCAAGTTGGGGGGGGGGGGGGGAGTTAATTAATGCAGTCATAAAGGGAAGAGGGTTAACCCCTCCCAGAGGAGGCTGTGATGCCAAGCTGGGCGTCGCGGGCACGCGGGCGGCACGTGGCCCTCGGAGGGGGGAGGGGCTGGCACTGCACAATGCCTGTGAGTCGGGTCATGGGACATGGGTGCACTGCAGCACCCTAACATTACCATGGCTCCTGAACATCACTGCAGCGCCCTAACATCACCACTGCGGCATCCTAACATCACTGCGGCGCCCTAACATCACCACAGAGCCCTAACATTACCACAGTGTGACTCTCCTGTGGTGAGCTAACATGGCAAAATCTCTGTAGGGTTTATTGGGCCAATACCAACAATCACAGCACCCGTGCGTGTGGTTCATGCCTAACAGCTCCGTGGCAGGCCTATCTGGGGTCACTGCAGCTGCCAGTGAATCAAGAGGGATTTTATTAGGGGGGCATGTCAGGGTACCTTGCCCAGCAGTGGTGTCCCTAGTGCGATCGAGTCATTATGCGTCCGTGGTCTGCGTGCAAGTCTGAGAATGTGATGAACACTATATGAACAGTATATATTTGTATATTTCACAGTCAGCCTGTTTTCAGATGTTTTAAGGTTATCTGATTTGAGATTAAGGAGGTATGCAAGATTATTAGCCTTCTTATTAACTGAGATGAAGGACCAACTGTTACTATGGTTATTAACTGATTTGAGATGAAGGGAGTCGGTTAACTATTACCTCGTTTATTATTAGATTAGAGGTTAAGGGCTTACATTGACCCGTCTTAGAAAATTGCCATGGTGATTATAGTAGGACACAGTAGGAGCCACAGAGTCTTCAAAGGGAACTGTAGGCACACAAAGTTAACCAGTAGAGACAAGTACCCATTTTCAGAATGTTCTGGTTCTTGAACCTTGGTTTGAGTGTCTCTGTGGTACATTCACAGTTAGGAACCTTTAACAACCAGCACGTTCATCTCTCATATTGCCTAGTATCCACCACATGCTCAACTAGAGAGCTCATTGACTGATCACACATGGTGGTGGAGGCCGTATTGGGCTCCCCCCGCCTGCCCTGTGTGGTCCGACCGGGGGAAGCACCCCCCCCTCCCCCACCCAAGGGTTTTTGTTTGCTTAGTCGTGTTTATTTACAGTATCTTAAGCAGATGCTGCAGGCATCTGTTGCGTCACAGTGCTCTGGGACTCTGGGTCTCACAGCTTTGTGTATGTGAGCATGTAGGGGGCTGGGGGGGGGGGGGGCTTAGATTTTGCCTTGGCCACTGTAATCCCGGGTGCAAAAATCCATATGTAGCCAGGAAATGCAATGTTACGCTAATGTCTGAGCAGAGGGTGTTAAAGCATGGCGGGAGGGGTGGTATGGAGGGTTGGGGGTATCCTACTTTCCACCCCCAGGTTGCTACACCCCATCAGTGCACCCATCTGGCTCACAGAGAGACGAGGTGTGAAATACAAACACGACGGCCAGCAGTTCAGAGCCCGGTACCTTCTCTGGATCTTTTTGTGTCACTTTTTTCCAGTCCCAGGTTCGGAAGAGCGCACGAAGCTTCAATGAGGTCGTGTCATGAGCTCCAGCGTGAAGCAGGTGCTTTGTGTCACATGTCCTCCACCTTATATCCGCCCTATAACTACAAAAGGGATCTTTCTCACTGGTTCCAGCAACCGCTATGAGAATAACAGCTTGGAGATGACATGTTAATAGCAGAAACAAAGTCATTTCAGGAATGCGACACAGAGAATTCCCTTCTTTGTTGGTAGCTCCGAGATGTTTATAATGGTGTATTTAACCCTCAGTGACTGATATACAAATAGCAATTATGTCGTCTGTAGCAACAGTAGGTTCAGTGGAAGTTCACTGTCTTGTTAATAGCAGTGGAAGGTCATGAAATAATTATGTGCATGAACTTATTTTGGTTTTCATCCAAAGAGAGTGGAATTGAAGAAAGGTACCGTTCTAAAGGGTACAACAGCTGGGTCCCACGCTGGGATTTGGGCCTTATCTGCCATGTTGCTGCTGCCTTATCTGCCCTTTTTACCTTCAGTTTTGAGCAGCTAGGGTGGCTGTTTCTCCCCACTGTCCTGTCTTCTGCCTCAGCAGAGTGTGCACCCATGTCCAGTTTGAGCTGGATCCCAGTCCATGGACATTTAGTTGAAATGGTTCCACGGGTCTTTTTCTCGCCATGATCCATGTCTCTCGTCGTGCCGTTATACCGTAACTTAAGCAGGAGTAAAACTTTGTCTCTTTGGGAACATCTTCAGTCCAAGCTGGACCAATAACTAGTAACCCACAGTCCCAGTGACCTCGCATGCCCGTATCTTCTGTACCATTTCTGGGTTTCTAAGATTTTTGTGAGAACTACTGTGGTTTTTCAGCGACAGTTCCAACGTGGTTATGTTTATATAAAACATCACATACAAGAGAGGAAGAAAAGGTGTTTAAATTGCAGGCACCATTTGGTCCTTTGGTGGTTATTGTGGGGGGTGAATATTGAGGACCCCCCAGGGAGAGGACTAGTCTGGGTCACAAGGCATTTTACAGTGGATCCATTTTCCTGTTTTGGAGTGACTCAAAATGTCGAGAGAAAAAAAATACGGCGGCGATGTTTTCATACACACACTAATCACGTAACATCATTGACCATTTACAGAGCGACGTGGTGGGATAATGTGTAAAGGCGGGGTGGGGGGAGGGTCACACAGGAACAGCTTGGAGGGGTAAATCTGCCAGGGTTCTGTGAGGAAGCAGAAGTGTGTAGAAGATTTATGCCTGGAAGCTGGCTTTGGGAAATGCAGCAGGTCCCTCAGGCCCGTCCCGGGTTACCTGTTACTGAGACCACAAGCAGGGTCTGAAACTCCATCCAGGGAGCTGAGCTGCGGGTGGCGTCATGACTATATTTTGGGAAACAGGAAACACCATACAGGTGCATTATGGGTGAGCTATTGAAGGTGCAGAGCTGCTAGTGGGGATGGTGATCGCCCACCTCTGAGCTGGAGTGTAAGGGATGGTAGGATCGTTAACTTGTTTTTTCATACAGCTACGGCAGAAAATGAAGAGAGTCAAGGGGTGTGGAGCCTCATAGCGGGATTTGGTAAAGCTCTAACAAGATCCGGACGACATAATGGAGGAGCATCCATCAAGATCTGAAAGCAGAGCTGTAAATCAGAAATGGGGAAACGCAAGAAGCATGAGAGGATGTCTGCGCCCTTGCTTCCCTCAGAGAAGGACGTCCATGCCAAAGGCATTTGGTCACTGTTAGGTGTCACTGCCCGGTCACCTCCAGGTGTGAAGGGACATTTATTTGTTATTGGTCTGGAGGTCAAAGTCAGAACCACTGCCCCCCTCATCCTGGACGTCCTTATTTGGGCAAGCGATTTGGAAAATCAATGAACAGGTGGGTACTGTAGACCCTTATAAATGTAAAGTAGTTATCCATTAAAAAAAGAAAATTTAACAAATGAATGATACATATTCTAACTGCTTAACCAATACTGGGCTATTATAATATTCCATCCATCCACTTTCTGAAACCTTTTGTCCTGTTCAGGGTTGCAGGGGGCTGGAGCCTATCCCAGAGCCTATGGGAGCAAGGTGGGGAACCACCCAGGGTGGGGGGCCAACCCATCACAGGGCACAGTCACACCAGTCACTCACAATGCTATCTGGCAACTCCAAGCGGCCTCAGCATGTTTTTGGACTGTGGGGGGAAAACCAGTGCACCTAGAGGGAACCCCACAGCGACATGGGAAGAACATGCAAACTCCACACACATGAAACCATGGTGGAGACTTGAACCCAGGTCCCAGTGGTGTGAGGTACCAGTCCTAACCACTGTGACACCCCCATAAGAAGAAGAAGGAGAAGGAGAAGAAGTGTTCTATCTTCTGCAGGCCGCCTCTGTTTTGGCAGCCACTGGCTGTGTTGCTGGTAATGGTGGTATCCCACTTAACCACCCTACGAGAATCCTACTGGCTGGTGGAGGAACTGCAATCAGGCGTTTGTCACCTCTGTTTGCCCCCACCACTAAGGCAAATGTGAGCGTGTCACTCCAGGGCGGAGGCGTGAACTGGGACGCCCCCCGGGCCGATTCACAGAGGGTCGTCAGCCCTCCCCCCTCCTCATAAACAGCCAGTAGGAAGCGTATTGGGAGGAGCCCAAGCACATGCATTTCAAAGCACGTTCCCGTCGAGCGGGCCTGGAGTTTGCTCACTAATTTGAGAGCATAAAAGCTGAATGCCGAGAACAATAGGCTTCATCAATTAGTGGCACAGAACACACCTCTAAACAAAATAGTCTTAATTTGATCAATTTCCATGATGAATTTATGCAGTCAGAGACTGCCCAGAAATGCTGTGTCTGTCCCCTTACCTGTAGGTAGAGACACTTGATGTGCATTTTTATAACTAGAGATTAATAGATCATTCATCATTTGCACTGAAGAAATTCCTGCTCTCCTATGAGGAGGAGGGACACATATCATTATTTTACAGCCCATGTTAGATGCTCCTCGACTCTTGATGTTCCTTCCCTCTGTGCTGGATTTTGTCACGTAATTTTTGTGACACTTTGTAATATAAGTGTACACATCTTGACCAATCCACCACAAAAAAGTTCCTCAGACACACCTGGATTGTTGGGGCATCTTGGGATTGGAGGGCAGCTTTTGCAGGACAGAAAGATTGTGAGGAGGAAGGGAGATGGAGGAAGTGACCAGGTGATCAAAAGACATTCGTGTTGGTGGGTCTCAGGCGTAAATAGCAGGAGTGGAAGGTGAGGTACCCCCCCCCCCAACCCCCAATAATATGCATGATATCCCTTCAGGTTTTATGAATTACTCCCCCTGCCTGCCCCCCAGGCAAAGGCTGGAAGTGGCCTAATGGTCAGAGAAGCACTTATGTCATTGAAAGGTTACTGGTCTGAATCCCCAACCAAGGAGGTATCACTGAGGTACCCTGAGCAAGATACTGTAGCTGCCTACTGCTACGTCACATAAATGCAGGTTAAAAGCAGAGCAGAGGACATGTTTTGTGGTGTGGTGTATCAACAGTGACAATTAATTTAAAAATAAAAGGCTGTCCCTGTTGTGAGTTACAGGCCGGAATGGGGGGTGACTCCTGATTGGATGGCACTGCCCTCACTGGGGAGTCACCTGACCTGGTGGTTACCTATCAGCTTTGTCACATTGGGCCCACAGCTGTGCTGGTGTGTCATTCATATACGCCACCTACAGGTTAGAGTAAAGTACTCCAGTCACTGTGGGATTAAAGGCGGAATAACATGGGAAAGTCAAGTAAATGGTGTTTGTGGCTGAACTGTGACCTGCCCCCAATCAGGGCTGGATCCAGGCATATGCAAACTGGGCAGCTGTCTATGGCCCCTGAGAAGGTGTATCTGACTCTGATACCACCCCCCGTCAGCAGGGGGAGCTATACTGGCCATCCTCATTCTCCTGTGATCACTCTCCACCATCTGTGTGGTGACGTCCTCCCATCTGACGTACTCAGCAGTCTGGCTCTTTGTTGCCCAGGTCTAGAAACATGCCACAAAGAACCCCACCCCCGACCCAGGTTCACACACAGCACCTCTCTGTGAGTCCACCCAGTAATTCTTCCACAACTACCCTTGCTTACTGTTAATTGGGTTGTAAGGTCTGCTTATATATCTTTATTGTGAAGAGCTTTTCTGCACCCATCTACCATAATCAGTCACCCAGTACAACAGGGTTTCCCAATCTGGTCCTCAGGGACCCACAGCCAGGCCACCTTTTTGCTCCCTCCGAGCTCCCTGCCAGACAGTCCACATTTTTGCTCCCTCAGAGCTCCCTGCCAGACAGTCCACAATTTCTCTCCCTGGAGCTAGGAGGGAGCAAAAACACGGACTGCTGTGAGTCCCCAAGGACTGGGTTGGGAAACATCGCACACAGTTACACACCAGATACAAATTTGAGGGCCCTCCTCTTGCAGGAGGGAATCTGCACTACATGGGGAGCACATACTCTACATAAGGGGGTGGGATTCAAACCTCCAGCCCTGGAGGCGTGGAGGACTACTGTGTTACCCTTACTGTACTCAGTTGTATTCAGATTATTTTATAAAATAACTATAAGCATAGTTTCCCTGAAGCACTTAACAAATCTTTAGCAAGAAATATTGCACTCAATTGAAATAAGGGAGGGAAAAATTGCCAGCAGGATGATTCAGCTGGAGGGAGTGTGTGTGTGTGTGTGCGTGTGTGTGTGTGTGCGTGTCTGCTAAGGGAGTGATTTCTATGCTGATGTTTCAGGTTCTCTCTAATTAGCGATTCTCCTGGCTCTCAGTAGTGCTGATGTACCCTGGCTAATCTGTGACACATGTGTCGAGGCGTGTCACACGAGAGGTCAGATCCCGGCTCCATGGTCCTCATCAGCGTCATGCCGAATTGACACACTGGCGAAACCATGGAACAATAGCATTCTGAGGTTAAAATGAAAGTTAGCTGGAACTCTATGTAATGTGTGTGTGTGTGTGTGGACATGTATATATGAGAACATTTTTTCAGTTCTCACAAGGGGAAACTGCATTTTATAAAAATCTGTGAATGCTATAAAAAATAACCTAAAAATGCTAAAACTCTTGTATTTTGTTTGGTTAATTATGGTAAAGGTTCGGGCTGGGTGGGGGTTAAGGTTGTGATTTTTGGGTTTTTCTCATAGAAATGAATGGATGATCCCCGCAAAGATATGAGAACAGGTCTGTGTGTGTCTGTGTGTGTGTGCGTGTGTGTGTGTGTGTGTGCGCGTGTGTGTGTGTGAGCGGGTTTACCTATCCTTATGGGGACACAATGTCCCCATAGCGTGATAAATATCTGTTTTTTTCCCCTTATGGGGAGCGGTTTCCTGGTCCCGATAAGGGAAAACTCTATTTTATAAAAATTGGTGACTGCTATGAAAAAAATAAAAATGTAAAAACTCTTGTATTTTGTTTGGTTACTTATGGTTATGGTTAGGGCAGGGTAGGGGTTAAGGTTATCATAGTTAGCGTTAGCATTTTTCCTATTGAAATGAATGAGCGGTCCCCATAAGGATATGTATACCCTACATGTGTGTGTGTGTGTGTGTGTGTGCCGTGCTCTCCCTGATCCGCACTGCTACATTAAAGTATTCCAGCTGGATAATTGGACAAAATCTTCATAAAGATTTAAAGCCTTAGAATGATTATATGATTATGGACCCAATTCCAACAGGCTAAACTGTTTGAGACAGTGTGAAATATGCTTGTTATTGTTCATTCCAACCGAAGACTATCCAAATAACAAAGTCTGTTTACTGAAATGTACTCTGTATCTCCAGAATTATTATTTGTAATGGAAAAATGGTTCATACGGCAATTATATACAACAATTACTTACAAATTAGATTCTTCAGCTGCATGCTTGGAGATTTTCTTTTGTGGATTTACTGGAAGCCAGTTTGAAAATGGCAGAGAAATACAAAAGGACAGCGTGTATGGCTTGGAGACCGAATAAAGACACCCAGCTTGCTTTTATAAAGGAACAGAGAGGAAGCGATATCGCTGCCAAAAACTAAGGGAGGCCAACAGATTACAACAGGTCCAGCATATCAGAAAACTTCAGATATTTGCATTCAGCAGAGGATTTTTTCCTGACTCCACTTGAGATATGAAACAATATTTACATGCAGAGAAGGCACGCGGTCAGTTTACATCAGTGGTGGAGTTTGCGTGGATGCTGTTAACTGAGCCAGCTATTGGTTTGATCATTTAACGAGCCAATTATAACAGGTTTGCGTAGCCTCCAGTGACACCTGGTGGTGGGCATTTTAATTACAAGAAAATTGATAGTTCGTCTAATAACCAAAAGGCAGGAGATCCTGCAGCAGCGGTTTAAGAAGAGACAGACGGAATCTCACGGGGGAGCCGGCGCTGTGCGTGCACAGGCTCACTATACACCAGCTGTTTAAAACTATGTGAGCAAATTATGGGTAAATAAATAATTTCCTGATTAGGAGCTGGGCAGGAGGTTGGAGATGGACAGCACTGTGGGGTCCCCGTCCTCTGGGATGGGATTTCCAGGGCAGGGAAGTGGGAGATTACAGGGCACGTAGCTGTGCTTCTGATGCTGGATATTGTTACTGCGGTTATATCAGCATTAATACCCCGCCCCCCTGAGCCCGTCAGTGGTATTTGGAATGTCAATAATCAGTGATCCTCCCCCCTGGGGGGCTTAGGGCTTATCACTTATTACAGACCCCTCTCCTTCTGCACTGTTAATGAATACTGACGGCTCATGCTGAAAAATGGATTTTGGACAAAACACTGTAAAACCTGAAGGCTTTTAAGCAGAAGTTTCTTGGTCACTTTTACAAGAAAACAGTTTTATATACAAGATTAAAGTGTCTAAAATGAAAAAATAACAATGAAGCATGTATTAGTGTATGTGTGTAATGCATAAATAAGACATACGGACTGCCGCTGCTGCCAGCTGTACTGGATCCGCTTTCGGGGCACTGCTGTTTATCAGTCTTGTTTTTTTCCCTCCATCTTTCAGCCTCTATCTCTGAGGCCTGATAGGATGCTGTGAGTGAGTCTCTTTTCCTATGCGAGGCCGCCTCTGAGTGTGTGCCCTGAGCGAGGCTGCCTCTGTATGCATGTGCCCTGAGCAAGGTTGCCTCTGTGTGCGTGTGCCCTGACCGAGGCCGCCTCTGTGTGCGTGCCCTGAGCGAGCCCGCCTCTGTATGTGCCCTGAGCGAGGCCACCTCTGTATGTGCCCTGAGGGAGGCCGCCTCTGTGTGTGTGCCCTGAGTGAGCCCGCCTCTGTGTGTGCCCTGAGGGAGGCCGCCTCTGTGTGTGCCCTGAGCGAGGCCGCCTCTGTGTGTGTGCCCTGAGCGAGCCCGCCTCTGTGGGTGCCCTGAGCAAGCCCGCCTCTGTATGTGCCCCGAGTGATGCCGCCTCTGTGTGTGCCCTGAGCGAGGCTGCCTCTGTGTGCGTGTGCCCTGACAGAGGCCGCCTCTGTGTGTGCCCTGACGAGCCTGCCTCTGTGTGCGTGCCCTGAGCGAGCCCGCCTCTGTGTGTGCCCTGAGCGAGGCAGCCTCTGTGTGTGCTCTGAGTGAGGCCACCTCTGTGTGCATGCTCTGAGTGAGGCCGCCCCTTTGTGTGCCCTGAGCGAGACCAGCCATGTGCGCGTCTCATGTCATGCTATGTCTCCTGTTCACTCTCCTAGTGTCATTCATTGCCTCATATTTACCTAGCCTGTCTGTCTCACACTCACGTTCTCTGTCTACCTCAGATTCACTTCCTCTGTCTCCATGTCCAGTATCTCTCTCTCTCTCTCTCTGCGTCTATCTCACGTGTGCTCTCCTCTTTTCTCTCTGTCCCCATCTGCCTTTGAATCAGCCTCTGTCTCCATGTCCACTCTCTCTCCCTCCCTTTCACTCTCAGTCTCCCAGTCACTCTCTCCCTGCCAGTGCAGTCTAACCACCATGACTATGACTAGCTTGGGATGGGGCCCTTGGCCTCCTGCCACACGTACCCTGCAGCTACAGCATTGCCCCCCCCCCCCCCAGCTCAGAGAGGAAGCGGCTGTCCCAGGAAGCCGGGAAAAATGCCCCCTCGGGGAAGAGATGCTCTTATCGCTCCCCACTGCTCCTCCAAGGGTCCAGATGTCCTGAGTTGCCCACAGGCATGGCAGGAGGAGGTTGGGGAGAGGTGCAGCGAGACCCCCACCACCCCAGCCCCCCCCCAGACAGCTGCAGAGGCCTCAGCGTTTGAGGGGATGCTGCCGTGCCTCTTGGCCGCCCATTCCGTCAGTGATGTCCATCTCCCCTCCCTTATGAATCTGTGGTTTTAATATCAGATTCTGATCATGTGGGGGGGGGGTGAACTGGAACACTGGCATCCTCGAGCATCAGCATCGCATGTGTAACAGGAAGGGGGCACCGTGCGTCCAGGGGGGGACCAGGTGGTTAAATCGGCGAGCATCCCCGTGTGTCTGCCTCCCGTTCCTGCAGCTGGGAATGTCAAAGCCGTGTCCTCCTGAAACATCTCAGCATCTCCGAGTCTCCCTCAGCTTCTATGGGCTTCAATTTACTGTGTTAAACAGCACAAGGAGATATCAATGAGTGTGTGCATGTGTCACCCACGGTCCCACCAGTGGCGAAATTGTAAAAATATTTCAAGGGGGATGATAGAGTCAAATCTTTGGGGGGGGGGTGGCTTTCAATGATAAAATTTGCTGAGCAGGATGGTTGTTGTCATTTTTCCCCATGGGGGTGGCACCCACACGCATCCCATTACACCTCAATCTCTGCTTGCCACGGGCACCAGGTGAGCAGTGTCATTTTTAGTGAAGTTTCTCTTACTAGCCACTTGCCAAAATACCAGGGGAATCCTGATGCTGAGCTTCTGGGCCAAAATAACACCCAAGCTGACTGCAGATTTGGATACAGAGCATGTAGAGAAGCTTACTGAGCCGGCAGCCTCAACTAAAGCCGCCACTGGGAAACAGAACAGTAGGACTGCAGAGCTTATTAAGGTATCAGGAGGCCGTGCTCATTTCTGAGGGCCTCGGAGGGACAGCGGGCCGGAGCAAGCTGGGCGGAGCCGTCCGGAGAGCCCCATTCCGGGGCCATGATGCTGACATAGCAGCGCTGGTCTCCAACCCCATCCACTAGCCGCTCAGCGCAAGATCACCGCCAAAAAACAACGTAACCGACACGGAGCCGGGACCAGGTTGGGAGATAGACGTGGGGTCTGGCCCAGCTGTCTGACTGATCCCCACCCGGCATCTGACAAGTGCTTTCGTTTAAATAATCACGTTAGGCGCAATTCGATCCCTTCAAAGATGGCTGAATAGGAGCAAATAAGACTGAAGAGAGAGTCAGGGATGATCGGGGGAAACAAAGGGAGCAGGAGAGAATAGGGTGGCTTATTTACGGCCAAGCTCCGGTCCCAAATAACCGCATTCCTAATCTCCCTCAACTGGAACCAATTTGTCTAATAATCCTATTAGGGGCTGGGTGCTCTGGAGAATGAAGACTTCATAGAGACTGGATTAAAACGGGAGAAGAGACGTACTGGCTGATTGAGTCATTAAATGGAGCATCTATAGAGAAGGGGGGGCCTCTCCCTCCAAATGTCCATTCTTGGAGCTTCGTTAGTGGGATTTCAGCATCAAGCAAGGCTGGGGATTGTTGCACAAGCGTAGGCCTCAGTTCAGCTGCACTGTGCGCCGTGTGGTTTCCTGTGTTGCGTAAGCGAGCTCTTTGACCCGGGCCGTACAGCTGTCCTGTGGAGCGACAATGCCGGATTGTGTTTCTCGTGGCAGGCCAAGAGCGGGATTTTGAGAAACGTGAAGAATTCCGACTTCTCCTGAACTCCGGCTTGCAGCAGGTGGTCGGCTGGGCCTTGGGCGGCCGCTCAGCTCTGTGGGCGCGCATGTCTGTGGCCCCCTTTAGGAGGTGGGGAGGCTGGCCCGCCTGGTTGCTCTCCCAGCAGGACGGGTCACACCGTCCACACGCTATCTATTGTGCTGCTGTCAGCTTCCAGATCCCCGGAGAGCCGGTTGGATTGTCGCGGGCCTCAGGGTCCTTCCTCGCTCACGGTCTGGGAGGGGTGGGGGAGGGTAACCAGCGGTCGAGGGGCGAGACGGGGTTGGCGACACCCCCCGAAATCTAAGAGGCAGAACAAAGGGGCCCCAAGTCAAACGAGGGCAGGTAGACAGGCCCAGCTTGACTGTCAGTAACCGTCACCATCAGCATGAATGCATCTCAGGACGTCATTACAGAGTTTTGTCCGTCACACTCAGAATTAACAGGCAGCCGAGTTCCTGCTAGTGGTGAAAGATTGTCACATTTTCTGTAACCTATTC
>JAOYFF010000102.1:607904-626449 GCA_025773925.1 Cryptomyrus ogoouensis | reverse complement strand
TCGGCACATCGGCACATTAATGATGGTTCATTACTGTGAGTTCCTGGGCCTGCGGAAAAACACGCCGTCTGACACTGATCTGGGGTCTGTGGGCCGGCAAGCCACCCCGCCTTGCAGACGCTCCCCCCCCACCCGCCGCCTGTCATCAGATCTCCACGGAGACGTGAGAAGGGCTGATTAAAGCCGCAAACGTGCCGCTTCTCTCCTCGGGTTGGTCTGAGAGAGCAGGCAGCTCCATGCGAGAAACAGATGGAGCATGATGTCGACATGCCTGTTGGTCATTATCCTGTTTGGTGCCCATTACTTCTGTGTAGCTGGAAATTAACGGCCATTATAAACAGTGCTTGCAGGTTCCCATTCAGATCACATAAATGCTGTGTTTACCAGTAATTACCAAGAATTACTACTATGCACTGAAAATCCTTGGGGTCTCTACATCTTTTTTTTGGACCCACCCTGACCAGTCTTTGTTCCTGAATTAAGAGCAGCAGATCTGAACTTGGGGTCTTTGGGATACATTTGGAGACTTGGAAGTTAGATCTGCACCTCAAGGTCATGGGTCACCCTCCCCCACCTCACATGGAGAACAAGGGGTGGATCCGCCCCGAACTGTGTGCTGTTCTTGCGTGTGTCTCACGCTGGTGAGGTCACTGCACCTCCAATCACGAGATGGATGGATGGTTTGTTTGGATTGTGCTGATTAGGACCCCTGGAAACACTGGAAGCTGAGTGGGGAGGGTCTTCTGCTTCTTCTGAGGTCACTGAGGGAGTTGAGAGATTCACGCTTAAAAGCAGGAGTTCGTTATATAAGTAACCTGTGGTGAGACTAGCAGATCTAACTCTATTGATCCTCTGTGCAAAACTATTCCTTAGATGAGAAAGGTTTCTTCTGCCCTACTCAGGTTTACAAGAACCTGAAAAAAAAAATCTATATTTTTTTTTTATTTTCTTTGTAGACAAAGGCCAAAATCTTGTTTAGTACCTGCTGGGGCAAATCTTCCCCTAAGTGAATTCTAACCCTGGAAATTCTCAAGTTATTTGTTGTTCTGGATGTTCTGGATTAATGTATTTTTTGGAGGGTGTGAGGCAGGAAGTGAGCATTAATGAGACGGAGTTGCCACCAGGAGACCTGGGTGGGTGTAAGATGTCATGGGACAAGGCAGGTGGTCAGGAGCACAGAGAATGAGCCGGACGTCACCGTGCGCATAGCCCTGCTGCCGACTCTCCCTGCTTTCATCCCCCTTACCCTCTCTGCCTTCTCATCTTCTCTCTCCCTCTCTCCATCTCTATCTCCTCCCCGGCTGCCCCTATTTCCCCCTCCCCGGAACCCCCAGGGATGATGGCACAGAGTAAACGAAGACCCGGCTCGTTATCACAGAGGAAGCAGGAGTGAAGGAGGGAGAGAGGAAGGCGATTCCAGGGGTCCCCTCTGCTCTGACAAATGTGGCCTAATTGGCAGTCAGCCGAGGGGGGTGGGGGGATAGGCCGACAGGCTGACAAGCAGATGCTTGCGGAAGCGGCGGTAAGCTCAGCTGCATCGCCGCGGGCTGCAAGGCGCCGTGACGCCTGTTTATGTGACGCCAGCTTCTCTCTTCCCTGCCTTGGCAGGCGGTAAACGGAGATGTCAGAATGAAAGCATTTCTTCCAAAAAACGGAACATCAGGATCAGGTACAACAGCTGTTCCCCACCCCGGGATCTCAAATCACTGATTCTTGACTGGTGAAGGTACTATAAAAGTACAACAGCCGATTCCACTTGGCATTCTTAGCCTCGAACTCCATTCTGCATCTACACCTCCAAGGTTCCCTCAGCATGCTGTGTATTCACTCTGCTCTTCCTCACTGAAACTCCAAAGTGACGCTATGTCACACTCCCCCACCCCATCAGCAGAGACCCCCCCTCCCCCCACTGGCTTCCCACCCTTACGGCATTCCTGCCAATAACGAGCACGGCAATGACATTTCTGACACGCGTTCTGGCCCCGCGCACATGCGGTACATCAGTCGGCATAGCGACATCACAGGACCTGTCACACTCTCCCCTTCGCTTCCTGCCTGTCCATGTGGGCTGGGCCATCCTGCTGGATTTACATTTCTGTCACAGGAACTCTCTCTCTTCTTAATCCCTTATATTTATTTATTTATTCTCCCTGCATCCACGTCTGGCTGCTTCCATGAGATAAAAAAAATCACTCCAGGGGGTCCACTTAATTAAATCTGTGGATATAAAACAGGAGGGGGGGGGCGTGGTGGATTTTATTAATCAAACTCAAGTGAGCTGCATTAAATACATGCTTTTTGTGGATGTCCTCTCCAAATCGTTTTGCCTTTTCCAGGGAATGAAAAACAACCGAACGTAGAGGCTGTCTAAGACGTCTGCAGAGGCCCTGAGACGCACAATCCCGCCCCCCCCCGGCTTGTGTGGATGTTTTATATCAAAGTTTCGCTAAACTTCAACAAACTCATTCAGGCTTGTTCTAGATGTCTGCCTGGATGCCACCTCCCAGCCTCGCATTCTCGATTTTTTCCCCCCATTTTGCACACATGCACCTTTTTAGCCCCCGGTTCTGCGGCTGCAGTACGGGGACCTTTCAGGGTCTGTGTGATGTGTGCTGAGAGTCCCTTTCTGAGGTGGCGTGGATGGGCAGATGCGCAGGGCTCCTGACTTTGCTGCTGTGACTGAACCCTCCTGAACACTTTGTGCCTCTGGTATTAGCTTTTACAGGCGAACGTACGGTATTACTCAGTGATTATAAATTGTCTGTAAAACAGAATTTCAGTCCAATTCCTTTACCTGAATTGTCTTAGTGGCCTAGATAAGGAACTAGCATGTTCCTGCAGCTTCCTGAATAAGTGAGAAATTTAAAAAAATAGTCCATCATCTCACACCTCCAGGGTTGGGGGACAGGTTCAAATCCCACCTCCACTGTTGGGTTTGGGTTCCCGACACATTTTTGTTACCAGGAGCTGGGTGGAAGCAATAATGTGGATCAACGGGTCTCTTAATCCAAGTCTGAGAAACACTGTCATGTGACATTAGAAGATGGATTAACTCATCAGCTGAAATGAGTAACATTACTTTTAAGTTGCTAGTTATTGCTAGTGATGAAAATAAACAATTAAATCACTACAATAATTACATTGCTTTTTTTTTTTTTAGCTTTACTTTCTTTTAAAAGGTTGGCGAGCACTGATCTACAGTATGAAGGGTTATCTGACAAGGCCTGAATCCTGGGTCTCGCCTGCCGATCAGAAGCCTTACTGAGGCTGTCGCCCGTCTGCCATCTCAGCTCTGCTTCTGGGCTCGGCCTGCCCTGCATGTCAGACACCGAATAGCATCAAAGAGTGGAAAACTTTCCCCCTCCATGGCTTTTTTAGACAAAGGGATTGATATGATCTGCCGCGTGATATTTATTTCTTTTACACACACCAGCCAAGACATTGGAAAAACACAACCCCACCAGTGAAGACTCCCCCGAGTTTCAAACACACTCATTTATCCACAGCATCAGCGTAATACGGGTGCAGAGGCCACAAAGTGTGGGGGCCACAACCCCCCAGCGGAGTTAAAGTACTGAACATATTCTCTGAACACGGACTGTGCTTGTGCATCTGCATGCATAATCCGGACACTGGTCCTACTGGTCATTTTAAACATGCGCAGAATGAACAGGAGGAAACTACTGAGGTATGGGAAATGCTGGCTGTCGCTTTCGGCTATTTTGCATTTCACAACAGGCTATAACAGCAGCTTACAGACTGGGGAAATCTACCGGAAGCTGCTTTCAAGTAGAGTCACATGTGCCACATTCAACACAAGGCACAATTTAATGGCTTTTTGCCAGACAAGTCAAGGCAAGAAATGGCCGCATGTGGAGGATTTCTGAATGATTCATTTTTTTGGGGGAAAACAACTTTAGAATGTTTCTGAGATTAACAGTTGTCTGTTAGTATGAGTGTGTTTAAAATTAATTGAAACATGTCTTTTACATGTCTGAAACACCTTGAAACTCTTTAAAAAGCTGGTGGACAGGCATCTCATTTATAAATTATAAATGTCTGAAACAAATATATCAGGATTGCAAACTGCGTCTGTTTAGAACAGTTGTAGAATCGAGAAAAGATAAGAAATCCAGAGCTTAATGAAATTCTGCGCAGATGTACGCGTAATGTTAACTTGGGAATTACCGATATGCTGTCGGTTGTATTAAAGCACTCAAGTCTTGCTTCCGTTTTTGAATGATTGGTTGATAAATTTATTTTTTGCTTTATCATCGAGTATGTAAAAGGCAACCCAAAATCTTACTTTCCAGCAAAATCGACATGTATATCATACATATAAGCTGTAATAATAAACCCTCCCAGCCTGGCCATACCTGCGCCTCCTTTGACCGCAAACACAATGCCAATGGGACAGTTTGTCTCAGTCACCTTTGCCCTCCGATCCTCTCCTGTTGTGAGCTGCATATTGTGTGTATAATACCCAGGAGGTAGCACAGTTTGTCTGATTGCCTCATGCCCCAATATGATAGCATTTTGCTTTGGAAACTGGAAAAGGCGGTATTTGCGCCAATTGATTGACGTGTTTGTGTTTAGGCAGAGACCTGTGCCGTTATTTCTGGTTTCTCATCAGCCTGCTTGAATGAAAATGAATTGTCACAATGTCACAGTAGCCTAAAGGCTACGCAGGATGTCTGTTTTGACGTACGCCTACGTTTAATCATTCTCAGAGATATCGTGTTTCATGGTGTTTAGTATGTTTTTAATAAAACATGGATTGTTCGGCCTACCACAATTAAATCGGTGTTATTGTTGAATGGAGCAGGCTACTTGACCCATTACTTTTTGATGGGCTAATCTTAATGTCTATATTGAATTCAGACGTCCCACCTCTCCCAGAGGTTCCTGGAATGTCTCGTAATTGACAGCAGTCCCCGTGAATGATGCACAATGTCCTGGAAATCTGTTGTTCTGCTACTCAGCAGTGGTAAAATTAGCCAGGAAGAAAAATATAATTTGCAATTCTGTTGTACCATCCAAACATTATACCATGGTGTATGGTATTTTGATGATATTTTAAAAAGCAATGCTATTCTGGTATTTCCCAATCAAATTTTCCATGTGGGAGGAGGTTGTATTGTCAAATGACAATAACACCGTATATGGCAATAACCTCGTGCTGCAGTATGATGACAATGAAACATTGTATTTCTGTACGATATTACCGTAATACCTCCCAAGCCCCCCTCCCCTCCTGGGTCTTTAATATCAGAATGATTATTTATGATTTTCTGCATGTTACCCAGACTGTGATGATTCATGTTGTTTATACAGTTGCCCTTGAAGGCCCAGTACAGTGGGTCATAGTTTGTCATTGCAAACAACAGAATTTAAAAATACAATGAGTCCAGACGAAAATGAAAATGTGGGTATGGTCAATAAAACATTGCTAATAGAGACTCTACATATTGGCCCCCACCATAGGCAGTTCTAGATCCTAGTCTTGTCCTGTGGTTTCTCAGGGGGCTAAACCCCCCCAAGGGTCAAATCCTAGATTGACCCACGCTTTTTGCATAGGTCACGTTTCTAAATTGGGCGATGGTGTAATAATTATCATAATCTCATGGCTACGGAATGGGCCTGATAGATCTGAGGTATGTCACTGCACAGCAGTGCAGCCAAACTCTCACCGACTCACGCTTTCAGACTCCCACACTGCAAGATGCAAGAAATCTTACGACAAATCTATGTTATTCCATTATAAACCTAAAATTAGCTACATCAAAAGCATTGGGGTAGTTTGCAATCCCTACTAGACTATTTACACGGTAATAAAACTGTTACGTACATGTAAACGCGTGCGCAGACTTGTCACAAATTGAAAATCTCACTCCAACCAGCTGACCAAAGTCGGCAACCCTGGTATAGCTGAACCTGATTTTCCGATCCGACCCTTACAGACACTCAGTCGAGCAATTCAACAATTACAGCATTCAGCTCATCATGCTGTAATTGGTATGACTGTCCTACTACTGCTGCAGGAGTGGAAACTAGTGAATTATAGGGTGCTTTGCACAAGTCACACAGAACAATTAATTCAACAAAGACAATAAAAACAACTGTGCTCGTTAAGATGTTGGCCTGTCCAACAAGGAGTCTAATTGTTCACAGACTTGTGTCCACTATCCCCCACCTTGCTGTCTCCGTACTCTCGCATACCACAGTTCCCATTACTGCCAGCTGACCATGCTTCCGCTCAGTGTTCTGTGGCTCAAATGTGTTTTTTATTTTATTTTATTGCTCACACGTGTGGGCACTTACTTACCCACACTGGTTACGACAAAGACTTGTTATCCTGAGGGTTACTGGCTCAAGTCCCAGGTTAGGGTCAAATCCTAGAATCACTCCTGCCTGAATCACTTTGAAAAGTTAAGCTTTATCAAATGCAGAATGCTTTGGGGTGGGATGTAAGCTGCGAAACAATTCATTAAAATGAGTAGATGCTGTAAGTAGATCTTAGAACAAATTAGTTGGGTAAAAAATTAAACCATTGTATTATCATTGTGATTATTAAACATGTTTATTATTAGAAAAGGTAAAGTTCATAGGCATATATTTTATCAATTTATTTAAAAAGTGATCACAATACTGTATAAAATGGTTTAAAATAGGTTTTGAGTTTTTTTAAAACATCGTTCTGGGTTGAGTTTTCTGTTAAGGAACATTCATTTTTTTAGAAGCACTCAGCATCTTGTATACAGTATTTCCATCTGCATCCTCTCAGGCCTTTGAAACAGTCCACCATGACACATTATTATTTATTAAACGCCATTCTTATGTTTGTGGCTATTCCCATGAGAGTGCCCTAAAATCCGCCTCATATTGCATATGTGACACTAATGAGCTGCTGAAATGATTATGGGTGGAGTTTAATTTTCATCCACTCGAGTGAGACTCTCCCCAGCTTCATCGCTCCGTGTTTTCACTGGGTTCCAACCAGCCGTGTTCACATCTGAGCCAGTGCAAGCCAAAGTGTTCCCCCCATACTGCTTTAATAACAGGGCGGCAGGGGAAAACCATATAACTGAGCATGTCGTCAATCTACAAATAATGCGGCAACCGCATTTGACTGACATATATAAAACATATTTGCTTTTGAATCAAAGTGTCATCTTTTCACATCGACAGAATGATGAATGAGTCATCTAATACAGCAAAGTTGACTTCTTGTGGGAAGGGTCGATGTAAAGCATTCATATATTGTGCGTTTCCCACGTGGCAGTGACACGCTAAGCGGCCGTGGTGGTGTTTCTGTCAGCAGGCGTCCGAGGTCCCTCACAATTCGATGCTTAACATGACGGCGTCTGCTGAGTGGAAAAGCAGCATTCCTTCGCGTCACTCTCACTCAGAGCAAAACAGTCACTAAGCTCTAACTGTAGTGTCGTGATGAGTTAGGTTGGTACAAACGAATAATTCTATTATCAGTATGTTCATATCCTGTCCTCTTATCTTTATAATTGCTTATCCCTGGAAGCACATTATACGAGGCAGGGGACACCCTTAACTGAGAGCTACTCAACCACACAGCACACGTTCACACGCTAAAGGGAATTTACAGACAACTCATCTACAACACTGCTTGGATAGTTTGGTTAGGGGTGCTAGGGTTACGGATGGTATCTGTGTAAGTCTCGGCATTAAGGTCAGAGATAGGATAATCTTGCCTTAAGGGTTATAGCTAGGAGTGGGGTTCGACTTGCATTAAGGGTTGGGGTTGCTCTTAGGGTTCGAGCTTGGGTTAGGCTAGAGAGAAACAGTTTTCCACAAGTGTCTCCTCTGAAAAAAGGCCCCTGTGGCTTAGCTTGTGATTTTCCTTGTCTTCTACCTCAATCACGTACATTTGGAAACATTGATCTGTCAGATTCATTTCTGAGGGACACTTATGATCCTGTTCTTCTAGGGTTGCTGTTGAATCTACAGAAGACAACGATTACAGTAAACTAGGTGTATAAGACGATTCAGTACACTGTTAATGACCACATAACAAAGAAACTGCTGGTCTTTAAAATAGCATTTCGATTCGGCCATTAGGAAGTCCGATTTGGAAGATCACTCAGTGGCTTACTATATTGATGACCAGGCATTGATGAGGAAATGGTCACCTCTGACCGTGTCGAATAAGTGGAACACAGTCTTTCAAGTTGTGGTTACACAGTTGTATCAGAGTTATGTATTGCCTTTCTCTCATGACAATCTGTTGTGATGGAAAGCGGGCAAGCGGGAAAGCAGGTGAGTCGAGCCGTAAAGTCAGACACGGGGTTTATTACCACAATCGGGGCAGACATCGACGAACATCAATGACGGATCTGACGAGACGTACTCAGACGCGGACTAAATACACAAGACTAGCCAGAAATATCAGGACACAGTTGATCACAATCAGGAATTGACACGAGGTAATGAGGGGGCGTGGCACACACGAGGATCGTACGGAGCTGGGCGTGACACCATCCCTATTCTGGTCACCTAGAAATCAGGAAAGAGTGTGATCATCAGCCCGCTATACAAATGGACATAACCTAGTATTGTCGCTCTTGCCATACCTGTCAGCTGGTTGAGAAGCCCAACCAAACCACTTCGCCTAGTCCCCTGCACCCTATTCCTGCATCAAAGAACCATTTAAATATATAATATCTTGCGTTGGACCCTCCATACCCTGAAGGTATTCCCTTGTACATTTTGAAATTGAAAACTGTTATTAAGGCTTTGATCAAATTCTGTTCCTTTGTCCGCCCCATCTAGTATCCTGCTATGTGAGAACTCCCCAGGGTTCGATGATCTGTACATTGGAAAGAATTGTTTGGTGTGTGCAGTTTCACTGCTCAATGGGACGTTAGGTCCTCGATAGAAAAATCCCTGCTTTTGCAATGCCAGTCAAATTTGTTTTGGGCAAGGTATGTTAGCTAGGGGTAATCATTAAATCAGTCTGTGTGTTTTTATTATTTTGGCCTGGGTCACTACTGCAGTTCTCACCTGTGTGTTGTTGTACCGTTTGCTTGTCATCAGTACTTCCAGTAACATCAGTTCAATATACTGTCCTGTTGTCCATTTTTATTCATTGAACCCACTACCCATTCTGTTACAGCTCAGCCCTAAATTTGTGGTTAAAGCTAGGGATAAGTTAGGATTGCCTTAAAGGGGTAGTTCACCTAAAAACTGAAAAGAAATGTTTTAGAGGGGCTTTAGTGCTATCTGTCCATCTAGGTTGTTCTGCTGGGAGTTGCCTATATTTGGAGATATCAGCCGTAGAATTGTCAAGCTTCACTAGAACATGATGGAAGTGAATGGCACTCATTCTGTGGTGATTAAAGTCTAAGAAAAATGCATCTGAAAAATCCAACAGCAATGTCTCTTACCAGAAATAATGACCCAGTTATTGAAGATAATCCACAGACTTTGTAGTGAGCAGTTTAATGTAGGAACTATTTTCTTCTACCGAACTCCACACACCAAACGTATCACTAAATAGGAGCATGATCACCCCGGTGATATCTACTGCACAGTGATATGATGGGTGTATGTAACATAATTGGATCGGGTGAGTAGGGGCCTTAATTTGATGTGCTTTCATGGGACCCAGAATGTCTACTGGCACCACTGGAGATAAGGTTAGGGTTGATATTAAGGTTAGATCTATTTTTATGGTGTTATTGGGTTAGAGAGAAATTGTTTTTGAAAATAAGATGAAGCTCCCTGTGAAAGACAAAATGCACAGGTCATCCTGTCTGCCCAAGTGCTAAGGTTAGGATTAGGGTTAGGATTAGGGTTAGGAGACGGGCTCGCCATTATGGTTAGGAGACAGGATCACCATTATGGTTAGGAGATGGGATCTCAATTACGGTTAGGAGATGGGATCGCCATTATGGTTAGGAGACAGGATCACCATTATGGTTAGGAGATGAGATCTCAATTACGGTTAGGAGATGGGATCGCCATTATGGTTAGGAGACAGGATCACCATTAGGGTTAGGAGACGGGATCACCATTATGGTTAGGAGACGGGATCACCATTAGGGTTAGGAGATGGGATCGCCATTACGGTTAGGAGACAGGATCGCCATTATGGTTAGGAGACGGGATCGCCATTATGGTTAGGAGATGTGATCACCATTATGGTTAGGAGACAGGATCACCATTATGGTTAGGAGACGGGATCGCCATTATGGTTAGGAGACGGGATCACCATTACGGTTAGGAGATGCGATCACCATTAGGGTTAGGAGACGGGATCACCATTATGGTTAGGAGACGGGATCACCATTATGGTTAGGAGACGGGATTACCATTATGGTTAGGAGATGCGATCACCATTAGGGTTAGGAGACGGGATCACCATTATGATCAGTAAATGTCAGGGTTGCCATTATGGTTATGGCTAGTGTTGATGTATGGTTAGTTTTTGTGATATGGTTAATGTTTGGTTCAGATTTGCAGTACAATTAAAGCCACAGTTTGAGTAATGTTTCTGATTGTTAGGGCTATGTTTAACCTTAAAATATGATTAAGATTATGGTGGGTGTCACTGGCTAGGCTTCGGTTTAGCTTTTGAATTGGCTATGCCCCTGTTTATGGTTATTACTTTGGATATGGGTAGAGCTAGCATTAAACAAAGAGCAAGCATTATACATAGAGCTAGAATTAAACATAGAGCTAGCATTATACATAGAGCTATTGATAGGAGTAGGTTCGGCCTTTGTGTTGCGGTTAAGGTCAGAGTTACAGTAGCATTTTTTTTGATGTCTGGCTTCATTTTAATCATAGGGTTAAAGTGAACATAAAGGTTATAGCATGATTAGGATTAGAAGGACTGGTATGTCCTATTTTGGGGCAGGAAAGTGAAAGCTAAACTACAGGTTTAACCTTCCAGTAGAAACGGCCTTCCCAATCCAGTAAAATGAGCCTGAATGGTTTTTAATCCCAGCACTGTGTGTTATGTTCCCCCTCCCCCGCTTCCTAAAAGGAGCCCCAGTGCATGGGGTCGGATGTCATTGCTTTGGTGGGTGGCTGGGTTGGGTGGGGGGAGTTGCAGAAAGTGCCTGCCGTGTCTCACAAAGACGTTCCTGTTTGCACTCGCGCCCAGCTCAAATTCTTCTCCACCCCTCCGTCACCACCTCTCCAGTGTTCTGGGCCAGAGCCTGGACAAACACAGCATTAAATGATAGATCAGTTCCGTAACGGGATCCGCGTTGCCCTCCCCCGATTAAAGCTGAATCGCACATATCACTCTGTACCCGTTCTCACACTCAACATAAACACATGCACAGCCCACTCGTTGTCTATGGAATTAACTGATTTAAAGCACCCGGTTCCAACCGTTCCGGAATGGCAGTGGTTTGCAGGGAGGAGGTGGTCTGTGGGAAGCAGGATAGTCAGTCAGCTCAGTCTGCAGGCGAAACAATATGGTACAAATAAGTAAACAACATAAACAATGACGTGCAGCTCCTGCCAATACTTTTAATAAGGTTAACTGGGTTAGGCTTAGGGTTAGGGTTAGGCAATTTAGCAAAGTTACTCAATTAGGTTGCTTGTGTTTTTTTCTACAATAATGACACATCATACAAACTGAAACCGCAAAGGTGACATCAGACTCTTTTTTCCTCATTTATGCTGATTGCGTGAGTTCACATGTGCTCTTCATTATTATATTCATCCTCCAACCTCGTGAATGAAAAATGATTCCTCCGATTCCTGTCTTTGATCTCCAGGGCTCTTCACGCTTTCCCTTGGCTGGAAATCAGGAAAAAAATTACTGCATACTCACCCCCCCAAACACACACACACATCTCTCCCTATTACACAGCCATTTACAAGACCTTGGGAAAAAAAATTGGATGTATTTGTCTTTAATATTTCTTCGGAAACGCTGACTGGAGTACAATGCATCTGAGAGGGCGTGTGATAAATACCGTGAGCAGATTTTGACACGTCCGGTGCATGATTGCGATACCATAAGGGAGCTCGTTTCCAGTAAAGATGTGGTTAACCGCTGCGCGCCAATCAAAAAGCGCCAGGCAGAATTTTTTTTAAGGAAAAAGCAGCTTGTCTGATGATTCATTTGGCCACTTTGATGTCCGCTCAGTGAAGTCGGGTTAAACAGACGGCCTTGGAGTGCCGGCCTGAATGTTTGTGGTTTGTAAAGACAAATAATGCCTCCATCTCTGGAGTTTGCTGGAATGTGTTTTTTTTACCAGTTTTTGAAGCTCATGAGGTGTTATGATTTAAATCCTGCTAAATTGGAGTTTTTGTTTTTTTTTAAACCAACAGTGAGCCTCTTAATGATGGCCTGATTTACCCTTGGACTTGAGTTTGTTAATTCATTTGTGAAGAGCAGTTTCTCTCTGATGGGGTTCATCCTGCTGTCCTGAGAATCTCACTGTCCGCCCTTTAAGGCTGATCTAATCTCTGTATGAAATTATACCTTAAATAGCAACAAAATCCAAAACTTCCCCCAAAAAGAGCAGAGTAGCGGCATGTCCGCTCTGAAGCCTAAGTCTACAACGGAAACGTGCTTTAACAGATCATTGTTTAATTACTTCAGTTGCTGGGCAGATGTTTTTGTTCACCGCAACTTAACGTGAACCTTTAATGTGGCTGAAGGACTTCAGTGAAGCACCCAGGTGATTAACAGCCCCCGGCCGCCTCCGCTCCACACTTGTGCTTCTCCTCACTCTTAACCCACCTGCTTTCATTCATCTTCCACGAAGGGGATTTTTAGCCAGAAGCATCCAGGGGTGGCCTTTAGAACTGTCTAATAATCAGTTATGTAGGATTTTCGGTAGAACAAGCGTGCGTTTGTGAAGCTTGGGGAGATGCGGTCGGAGACACACGCTACACACGCAGACACGCACACACATCCTCAGAGGTGGTTTTAGGTCCTCCTGAGCCTGAGGGCTGCCCTGTATCCCCCAGAAATCTCAGTCTGAGTCTTATTCAAATCAGGTGGGGATCTGGCCCGACAGTACGGCTACTGATCGGCTGGGGTGGGGGGGGCTTACACATGGGTGTCCTGAGGTATAAAGTTACTCCTTTTTCAGGTTTAAACCCCTGACGTTCCTGCGTGAAAGAGGCGTTTCCCTTCGTTTCCGTGGGCGTCTTTGTCTGCGGCCCAGGGGCGTGGACTCTGCCCATTTCTCGCCAACCCACGTTCCTGGAACTGGCCCAGGTGCCTCCTCTCTTCTTTGGCGCTTTTCCTTTCAAGCTGGACTCATTCGAACGGCTCACATGCATCCCACTCGGTCAGTGGGGGTGCCAACGGACCCCATGCCCACGTCCCTCAACCTGCCTTCCGGATTCCTGCAGTCCGACAGGAGCCATGCGAAAGCGAGGCCTCACTCATCTCTTTAATCCCTTTGTTGTTTTTCCCTTAACCCCCTAGCTCGCTGCCAAACTTGGTCTCACCTACATGTGTGTCATGGAGTGCAAGAGGTGGTAGGCAATAGGAGATCAACAAAGTGTCATTATTATTATTATTATAAAAGGGATGCCAGTTTTCTCTCTCTCTACAGACCACACCCCCAGACCTCCTTGCCACCCAGCATCCATCTTCTTTCTGTTTTCCCACTTGTGCTGAAACTGAAACCGCTATCTTTTGTTTTGGACGCTCTCCAACATTCATTGAACGCGCACCCCAGTGACAGTCCCCTTTCCACACCCCCATCTAGATGTCAGATGGTTTCGCACGCCATTGATCTGCGAGTCCTTCGCAATTTTCGATTGACAGATCCAGAGAGCCGCGCACCGGCCTGGTTTACACATTAAGCCATTAACATCGGCAGACGTCGCCATTGATCGTAACATGAAATCAATAGATATTGAGATAGTGTATTTCTTGGGGCATGTACAAGGTAAGTGCCATTTTCTCCAGGGCAATCAGCTAGCTGTTGCCCGAACCTCTTCCGCTTATGGCCAGATGGCTCTCGGAGGGGGGGCGTGAGGGGAAACATGGATGTTCTGAGGTTTGGGTGGAGGAGTGGGCTGAGAGTTCGGGGGGCCTGACAAGCTAGGCAGCGTCGGACCCAAACCGCACACGAGATCCGGGAATTCTCTCCCTTTTTGCGTTCAGAAAACCAACCTGAAGCAAATTCCTTTATTAACTGGCTCATGAACGAACCTTGTCCATCAGAAGAGACATGGCATCTGCTTTCAGCACCATCCAGAACCAGTGACCGGCTCGCCGCTTGGACCTGGCGTCGCCAAGTGGAGCACAGGCTCCGCCCAGGGGACGGACAGCTTTAGACAGAGTGAGTCCGATGCGAAACCACAGCCACAATCTGCTAAGTACTCTGCAAATATTTAGATTTATTTTCCTCTTTTCCTTGAAAAAGTTACAGATTATGACTCTTAGCTGGTTTTCTCGACCTGCGGTTGAAGTTTGATTAATTTCCAGTGTAAATCATTTAGTGAATGTTGTTGTTTACTTTTGTGTTTTATTTGCCTGTACAAAGCTTGGGCCTTTCTTTGATTTCAGCCAGAGGGTGTCTGGTGAGGCGGAGAGGGAGGAATGGGAAGGGAAGCGGGGAGGCTGAGGCTCAGCTGACCGCACTGCCTGGCGCGTCTGACGGTGCCCGAAGTCTCGCGAGGGACTGACTGTGTGGGCAACAACCGTCAGGAGTCACGCGCCATGCCAAGCCACCGCAAAGTTTCACTTTCTGGTACTGGGGAATTATGGGAAAGGGTGGGTAAGGACAAAAATAAGGTGATTGGGGTGGGGGCGTGGGGGGGGGGCTCCTTTCCAGATGCACAGCTACCTTCCCACATCAATTAGCGGCTGACTGTCGACATATAAGGACAGACTAATGTACCAAAACCCATGGTCACACTTTCATTAACTTATATTGCGGCCGTTTGTGTGCTGGGCCTGGTGCTCCTTAGGGGTTTAGGGGAGCATATTTTAAAACCATAAATATCTTTAAATATATATTTACTGTACAATATTTCATCACCACTAAATCCACATACATGCCAACATCACTGGTTCCTTTGAGACTGTCAGAGTTTCATCCTCAGCACATATATAACTGTGAACTCCTCAGGATTACCAGCCCTCTGTGGTTATGGCAACAGCAAAACATTTATCGCTAATGGGGTGTAGGAAAACAAGATTACGACTGTATTCCTGGTTCCTGTTACAGGCCGACGCAAACGCTGACAGCAATGGCTGCTGTAGGGTGGCAAAGTTCCCAGCGGGGAGAGCGAGGGAACGTAGGGGGCAGCCTGTACATCTGACATGATATCCTTCCATGAGAGGTTCCACCCTGCAACACTCTTACTGGGATCCTGCAATGGGAACGATCCAGAAACACCAGGAATGTCAGTGTTCTTGAGTCATATTTGAGGTCAGATACGAAAAGATGTTGTGTTCTGATTAATTCCAGCAAATAAAATATAAGGATTCGTGACTAATCGTCTGAGACCCTGTCCCTAAGCTGTGAGTCTCTCAAAGGGTGAGTGAAACAGGAGTCTTGATGGTTAAAGTCGCTAAACAAAGCATGTAGGTTATAGCCTCACAGACCCAGGTCACGTATCTTACAGACAAGCTGATGTCTATTCAACTATCTAAATTGGTTTAAAAATATATAATTTGGTTTGGATAATAGTGTCAGTTGCTTGACAACATGATAATAATTGCAATTAAATTCATAATCATTTTTTGCAAATCTGCCGAATGCTTCTGTCCAGAGAAACGTGGCATGCAGCTCCCCATAGAACAATCTGTAACGCTGAATCTCCTGAGAAACACATGAGCCCACAGCATTACAACCACGCTTCCCCTGTATCCCAGCAGGCTGGTCTATCCCTCAGGGACGCTTCCAAAATCAGGCCAATGCAGACACATTTCACCATGGTAGCTCTTTACTGCCTCGCTCTGTTTTCTGCTGCCATCTGGTGGCAGGGAGTGTAAGCAACATATCGCGCCCTGATTGGCAACTGCCTTTACTTAGTTATTAAATGTTGATTGAATTTTTTTTTATCTATCTGTAAATTCAAATCCCTACAAGGATATATTTTTTCATACAGGCACGCATGTGATAACAGAAGGGTCATAACAGTTATTTGGTACTTGGCCCCCCACCTATGGGCAGACCATGACCTCAGGCAGGTTTACTGGCCAGGGCTGAGTGATCTCCACACCACTATCCCTGCACATTAGTGTTCATAAAAAGCCACAGGAAATGATTGCAGGAGTCTAGACTTAAGGACTGATTAGACCCAAACTATGACCTGCCTATATGCAATCCTCGAATTACACGGAACCTCAGGTTTGGGTTTCATTCCCGCCTCAGTACGAACCCAGGAAGATCAGCCCTACCTGATAACATATCTGATGATGGATTAATTGCTAAAGCTATGGGCGCCGTCGTCCTTTAGGGTCAGCAGCACGTGTGTCTCCAGTTTCTATCTGTGTCCATCTGCTGTGACCACCCTCATGAACCATGCCCAGAATGATCTGGAAAGATCTAGCAGGTGACAGGTAAGAACACTGGGAGCGTTTAAGCAGGTGTGAGGTCACTCGTGTTCTGTGAGGTATTGATTTGAGCTCTATTGCTGTAGGCATGACGCCCACATTACGCTCCGACCGGGGGGGCTGCTGTTACTTCAAATATGGAAACACAAGCAGAGGTGTAACCCTGAACTATTTAACTTGTAGAGCTTCTGTCAAAATCCTGTTATATAAATATGTAAGATGTGTGGATTTGTGTTGGATAAATCCACTGAGCAAATGAATAACAGTCTGCAGTCTGTCAGCTGCAGGTATGCCTAACTGTACAGTGAAAAATAATAATCTCTTGGTTAATCTTGAGAACATAGTCAACTTGTGAGAGTCAATCCTCAGCTTGACAAAGAGAAGCCTGTAGTTCAGGCTGCATAGCTGAGGTTCTCAGAGACATCGTGCCCTAAACCTCAGGAGCTCCTGGGAGGAGCTGAGGAGACCTTTCCAGCCGTGATTAATAAGCTGGGTGTTCGAGGTTCGAGTAGGCGTGTTTCCTGGGGCACTTATTTGCACGCATGTTTGCACAGTCCCGCCAGCCGGGGCAGACAGCAGCCCGTCTTATCCGCCTCCCGGCATTCGTTTCCAGCGCACCGTCGAGCGCTAACAGGAAATCTACGAAGACGTGCCGTCTGCCAGCCAAGGCAAACACAAAGCCTTCACTGGACGAGCACGTGTAAGTGCGACGCCCTCTACAGGAGACCTGTTGTCGGTGGCTATTTCGTTTTTACTGAAAGTCCTGGTACTACTGTTCACTTTTCAGGTTTCACAGATGGTTTGTGAGTGGATCCCCAACCCAGGGATTTACTTAAATTATTCACACCCCCTACCCATAATCCCCTGTCTCCCATGTCCATATTTGGAACGCAGGTCTCTCTAACATGCCTGCATCTGCTGCTCCGGCTGCATGACTCGTGGGGTCAGGAAAGGTACTTGATTATGAAATGCTGCATGTCCTTCAATCGTTTTTTTAATTTTTGGTGATTTTTTTTTGTTAGTTGCTGGATGGTGGAGGGGGGGGGGCAGTGATGAGTAAGCTGGGCCTTCCTCCATACACATGCAGATCAGTCGGGTCACACACTATGATCAAAACCCAGGAGGCTGTTGGGGGTGGGGGCCGGGCCAGGGACTAGGAGAGGGGAGGAGCCATTTAAATAGCTGAGGTGTGTCATTTTCAGCTGTGTAAGTACCTGCTAAGCTAAAATTACACTTATCAGAAATCCATCCATCCATGTAGTACAGGGGGCGGGGGTGGACACCCCCCTGGATGGGATGCCAGTCCTATCATAGGTGTGTGTTAATAATAATTATGCTGTTTACCCGCCATATCCTATACTGCTCTGCGGATAGACTTACTGTGAAACAGCTGTTTGAAATGGAGTGTTGGAAAAACTTATGACTGTGTTCAACGCCCTGAGTCTCGAACCCGTGGTGACTGGGAGGCCAAGACCGCGGCGAGCTGCAGTGTTCGGGAAGTCCTGTTTTAATGCCTGTTTCTATTAATGGGATTGCAAACAGAAAATCACCACGTCAGCGTATTCCTTAACCCAGACCAAACGCAGAGCTCTCCCATCCCAGAAATCACTCTCCCGTGAGCAATTACTACTTAAAGATGTCTGATGAGTGACAGTAAGTGTGGCCAAGGGGCGGTTTGGCCTGTTAAGTCACCACTCTCCGTGTGACATGCAGCAGCCAGCCGGACCAGGAGCACATTCATACGGCTTAGCCTGAAACATTCACATTCATATGTCACCTTTCATATGTCACGTGTACCGTTCATACTTATTTATTCTGTAACATTAGCATCTGTACACTGTACGAACTGTATGTTCTAACCCTGTGCTCGCTCTATCTATCTATCTATCTATCTATCTAATTTCACAAGGTCCATCAGCTCTCAGTCTGCGTCCCTTGATAACAGTAATATCCTCCTGAGACCCCACCCATTCATTTATGTCCATTGTAGTGGACATTTTGTTTTTGCATCTATCTTTTC
>JAOYFF010000102.1:538139-590409 GCA_025773925.1 Cryptomyrus ogoouensis | reverse complement strand
TATGGTGGGAACTGGGAAGAAGCAAAAATTAGGACCCCAGACAGTCCTAATTTTTGCTTCTTCCCAGTTCCCACCATACCTGTAATAAACAACCAAGGAGATTCCTCTGCACACCTTAATTTAAGCTTGTGGGAGTTACACAAAAATGTTCAGAGGGCAGAACGAAAAATGATTGGTTTACCGATCAGATTATAGAGTAGGTGGGTCCAAACAACTGGAGGAGGCGGGACCAAGACATCTGATTGGTTGCTCCCACCTTCTATGCTATCTGATTGGTTATCTCTCTGAACCAATAATTTTTCTTTCTGCCTTCAGAATATTTTATTGTCCCACTGAACTAAGCTAAACTGCCTCCTAGTGGCCATAGTGGAATTGTGGGTGTCCAATACCATGACGTTCCTGAAACGGTTTCATGTTCTACAGGTACTGCAGCTCGGTGGGGAACTTCATGGTGATGGGTGGCTTCCAGGCGCTGCTGAAGCCATCAGTGTGAGTCCCCCACCTCCCTTGTCCCTGGTCCCTGGCATTTCTACCCTATTAGTGAGCATAACCTGGTCCCCTTCCTTCTACTCTGTCGTTGCCAGGGAGGCCTTTGGGAAAGGTTTGGAGGCCCTGCAGCGGCTAGCGGAGTCGGGCGAGGAGAGCTCTGCCCCAAATGACCTCTTGGTGACGCTATTCTACATGCCCATGCGACACCTGCACGAATACGGTCGGCTTCTTCTGAAGCTAGCCACCTGCTTCGAGGTGGTGCGTATGCAAGGGGCTGGGGTCTCTGCTGGGGTCCCCATCACGGTGCATAGTTTGTTTGAATGCAGCTCAATGTATATGCAAGACGTTCAGACACACACAGCACTGTCCGTCTGTAGAGAGACGTAGGAACGTGGCAACGTGTTAAAAGCTGACTGTAATAATGTACCATGTCCTCGTCTGCTGACAGTGTCTCCTTAAGCGTCTCGAAACCTCTTTGAACACCTTGCTGTCTTTCCCAGAGTTCCCTGGAATACCAGAAGCTCCAAGACGGCTGCTCCAAGTATGAGGCGCTGGCCCTTCACCTGAAGAGGAAACGGAAAGAGGCGGAGTACACCTGCCACTTTTGGAAGAGTTTCCCTGGAAAGATGACCGTAAGGCCCGCCCTGCTTCTGACGTGTGATGGGCTGTGCGCGTTCCTGGTTGGAACGTCTTATAGATGTTGGCTGGCATTCCAGTTTCCACCCCCTCTGCATAGCGTTTGGTACACTATGGTGATATGCCTGCTGATCATACCACTGTGGTATTCCAGGATTCCCTGCGGAAGCCGACGCGCCGGCTGGTTTGCGAGAGCAGCAACAAGGCCCTGACGTTGCAGAACGCTGGCCGGTTCTCCGTCAACTGGTTTATCCTCTTTAACGACGCACTGGTGCACGCTCAGGTGAGAGAGACACGAGGGGGTGCTTTGAAAGCAGAACTGGAACCGGGGGTGGGGGGATGGGGACCAGGAAGTACAGATGATTTTTTTTTTTTTGTCTGTGTGGCTTGCAGCTTCTGATGCTCTCCGCTGCAGCTGTATGACTTCTGTTCTTTGCTCTGTCAGGGCGTCCAACCCTATAAGAACCTTGTAAGTATGGAGCAGCTTCTGGATCTGGCCTGTCTCCCCGGCGCAGTGTCCCCTGTGTGTTCAGGGCTTGGTTTGGGAAGTAGGCCTCCAGCTGGTATTCCACCTCCTCTCTGTCACTTAAGTTTGAATGCATTTTATTAATACATTACAAAGCCCTGCGGCTGTCCTGAAATGTGCCTGCAGGAAAATGGCGTTAAGTAAAGATAGTCAAGTCCCCCATAAACTGTCAGTAAGGCCGATCAGGCTGTTGCTCAGTGGAGATGCGTTGCGTGAAGGACCCATCCCTGCCTTTTTGTGTGATCTGGCTCGGTGCCGGTCCCTCTATAACCGGCCTCTGAAGCGACAGCCTGGGCCCAGGACCTCCCAAGCCAAGCCTTGTTCCATGCTGCCCTGCTAGTGTGTGGATTGACGTGTAACATCCGACGGTAACAGCCAAGGCCCCACCCTACTCCCCTCCCGTCCCTGCAGTGTTCTGTTCTGTGTCCCAGGACCAATAACACCAGCTTAAAATGTCACACATTCTGTAGACTAAACTTCACAATGATATTTTTTTCCTACTCGTACTAAGATAGCAGAGGTTCATAATTCACTGGTCCAACAGCCAGTCTGTCGGATGCGGCCGTCCTGTGGGTAGCGGCACCGCGCCGATAGGTCCTGCTAGCCCGATCCCGCCATTCTGATGTGGAGCCCCGCCCTCAGTGGGGGTGGGGTAGGGAGGGGCTCTCACATCGTCCGTAGCATCTCTGGCCACCGTTTACCCACAGCCTGTAGCGCTTAGCATTTGGCCATCTGTGCCAAGGAGGACCAGAGGAGGCAAATTCTCCATCTGGTTTAGGGCAGTCTGACAGCTGGGGGGTGGCGCGTCACTCCGGAGGGGGTGCATACTGGTCCTCATCCCCACATGCTAGCGAGAGGGTGCTGATGGGATTTATGCATTATTTCAGAAAATGGGGAATCTTTGTGGGGGGTGGATTCATGTGAAATGGATGCTGGATGGTGGATTTGTGTGTTTTGTTGTGTGATGGAGTCCCAGTGTGTGTGTACTCTCTCTCTCTCCAGCCTCGGTTATTACTGGGAGGGGGGCGGGTAACAGATGCCAGGTGACCTCCGGGGACAGCGCTGAGATGGCCGTTCCTAGCTGACTTCACTTCCTGTCCCTTTTTGTCTTTCTGTTTCTTCTGCACTCTTTCTCCGCAGAATTGTCCCTCTGTCACTCTCACTACCTCATAGAGGCCCGGCTTTGGGTGCCCTGTGGACTGAACCCTTTACACACTCTCTCTCTCTCTCTCTCTCTCTCTCCCTCTCTCTCTCTCTTTATTTCCCCTTCTCTAGATTCTAGTCATGCTCCGGTTTAGCTTGCGTAACAGTGTGCGAGTACCTGTACTGCATGCATATGGGTGGTTGTGTTGAAATCTAGACGAGGTTGCCATGCTATCAGAGGGTCAACCCACTGGCGTTGTTCATGCTTCCTGTATGAATTCTCAGGTTTTCACCTGCATTTGTCTGTATTTGTACTTGTTTTTGCTTCATGGCATCAGTTGGTCCTTGTGCTGCTCAGAGATTTTCCTTCTGTGGTGCCGGGACACAGTCATTCATTCACACAGTATGTTTAAAAGGCCCATTTTTTGGGGGGGCTGGTTTGTTTCAGATTCTTCCCCTCCTTTTTGGAAATGTGCTCTTCCTTAACATTTGACAGCTGTCGTTCTGGGTTATGAGGCGGCGGCAAGCACCATAGCCCTGTGTGGCCAGCAGGGCGGCGCACTTCTAGAACATCAAGCTGTTGTTACTTGGGGGGGGGGGGGGGGGGGGCCGCGGGGGGGGGGGCGGGCGGGCGCACGATCGGGGGGGGGCGCGGGGGGGGCGCGGGGGTGGGGCCTCGTGGGGGGGGTGGGGGGGGGGGGGGGGGGGGGGGGGGGGGGGGGGGAGTGTGGGCAGCAGCGCAGCCGGCCATCTGCTCATCGGGGATGCGAGAGCCAGAGATTTCGGCATCGCGTATGTCCTGCGGCGGGAGGGAGCGGCGGAGGGAGTGGCCGACAATGCGGCAATGCTGTTTGTCCTGGAGCTATTTAAATTAGCACTGTTAGCCTGTTAGCAGTGGTGCTGTAAAGAGACTGTGTTCCTCATCCGGCTAAATGGCATGGGACTGTTCCGCTCTTTTCGTGTGTGAATGATGCCTGAGTGGAAGTGTGTGATGACATCATCATTCCCTGTTCATTCCCTGGACAAAGTGCACGAATTTGACCCCACCTGTCGACAGTCTGCTACCATAGCAACCTGGTGACCAACCACATGCCAAGGCTCAGTGTAGACCCCCCTCGCTTAAACCATGCCCCACTTTTACACTGGCAGTGGGGGGAAACAGCTGGCCATGATGTCCTTCTCTGTCTCCCATCCAGTTTTCCACTCACCATGTCTTCCCCCTGGCCACGCTGTGGGTGGAGCCTATCTGGGAGGAAAACACCAACCTGTGAGTCATTCGACCGGCCGACCAATCGGATCACAGATGCAGCTGTCGGCTGCCATTCTGATGCTAACCAAACATGCTAAGAACTGTAATACACCTCTCGGTCCATTGTCAGGTATGGGCTCAAGGTGACCTCACCTGAAGAGACCTTCACGCTCCTGGCCTCCTCCCCCATGGAGAAGGTACGCAGTAATCACTGGTCATGAACACTTAGCGTGAGGCTACGGCTGGATCGAGAAGATGCGCGTAGAGAAGGTTTCCTTGGCAGCTCTGAATGTGCCACCCCCCCCCCATCCCCCCAGGCCAAGTGGCTGCGAGCCATCAACCAGGCGGTGGACCAGGCCCTGGGCGGGGCCGCCGCCGCCGAGGTTGCTGTCTTGGGTTCGAGCACCGTACAGCGGCCGGAACCGCCCATATCACGCACAGCCTCCTACACCTTCTACAAGGACAGCCGGCTGAAGGAGGCCAGCTATGAGGGCCGCTGGGTGGCCGGGAAGCCCCACGGAAGGTGGGTGGGGGGGGGGGCGCAGGCTAGGGGGCTGTTTCTGATGCTAATGTTACCATCGTTAATGCTAACATTTATAACTGGGTGCTGCACTGGCCTCACACCTCTAGGGGGCGTGCTTCTGTGCGTGTAGCATCTGCATGTTTTTCTCTGGAGAATTGCGGCCTTCTGGGATGAATTATAATCGGCTTTCACCTATACTGGACTTCCGTGTCTGTCTTCTCGGCCAGGGGTCTGCTGAAGTGGCCAGACGACCGGACCTACACCGGCACCTTCAAGAACGGATTGGAGGACGGGTCAGTAGGACCCCGCAAGCCAGGGAGGAGGGCGTCTCTGCTGTGGGGGTGACCTTTGCCCTTTCTGTGTGATTGGAAATCTGCAGGTTTGGGGATTATGTGGTTCCCAACAAGAACCTGAACAAGAATGATCAGTACCAGGGCCACTGGAAGGAGGGCCGGATGCACGGATTCGGGGTGTACAGGTGAGTTCCTGCTCCAGTGCCCTCTGCCTCTGTCTGTCGGGGATTATCAGCGTCCTGCCGTTCATCTGGGGCTTCCCCCGTAACACTGCACCTCCTGAATGGGGCCGTAGGGTTACGGCCTTCTGTGCCAGCTGTGTGATCTGTGTCCCTCAGCCGCCCTTAATCAACTTAATTAGAAAGGTTAAGCTTCCCATTGAAGTAAAGGTCAGTGGTGTGTGTGTGTGTGTGTGTGTGTACATTTTTAGAATTATTACATTGTGGGGACTAGATGTCACCACAACATGATAAAAACCTGTTATTTTCACGTTATGGTCACCACAAAGATCTGTGAATGCAATAAAAAAACTAAAAATCTTGTATATGGTTAAGGTTAGGGCTGGGTAGGCGTTAAGGTCGTCGTGTTGGGATTAGGGTTTTTCCCATAGAAATACATGGACAGTCCCACAAAGATCTGAATACAAACGTGTGTGTTTGTGTGCGCGTGTGTGTGTGGGTTTGTGTGCGCGTGTGTGCCCCCGCCCCCCAGGTACGCCACGGGCGAGGTGTACGAGGGCTCCTTCCAGGACCACATGCGACACGGCCATGGGATGCTGCGCAGCGGGAAGCTGAACTCTTCCTCACCCAGCGTCTTCATCGGCCAGTGGGTCCAGGACAAGAAGACGGGCTACGGGGTCTTCGACGACATCACCAGGTGGCGCCCTGCTCGCACCCGTGGCCGGCATGACCTCGACTCTCCAGCTGCATTTCAGAGGGGTCACGTTTTCATCTCTTGTTTCAGCTGTAGTTTCAAACCAAATTGGCTTTTTTCAGTCGTGATGTTTATTTTACCTACAGTGCAGCTTTAGACATTTATTTATCAGACATACGGGTGACATACGGGTGACATACGGGTGAGCCAGGTAATATATCAGAAGCACACAGCTGTCAGATGCCAGCTTAGGTGCCCATGCTGCCAGGTTCAGCTTCCAGTTAGGGACTGGTAAGGTACACGATCTATACCAGTGGTCACCAACTGGCTGCATTCAGACTGAAATACAATTCAGTCTAGACTGCGTGATTGATTTTTGCAAAAACTTGTACTGTCTATGGGTCCCCAGGGACCAGATTGGGAAAGACTGCCCTAGACAAACTGCCTCACCACGGTGTGTGTGTGTGCGCAGTGCGTGTGCAGTGCATATGCAGTGTGTGTGACTGTGTATCTGTAGTGTGTCACTGATTAACCGGCCCTATGCACAGCTTGTTTCCACCTGTCATCGCTCTGCTTGCTGCATGAACCCGAGCCGTTCGGTTTGACATGCCCCCGGTGGCCCTTTTCTCAGGGGGGAGAAGTTCATGGGCATGTGGCAGGACGACCAGCGGCAGGGAAACGGCCTCGTCGTCACCCAGTTCGGCCTGTACTACGAGGGCACCTTCGCCAGCAACAAGATGAGCGTGAGCGTTCTTTAGCACCTTGCCTGGCCCCCGGTGTTCAGGCCCCCGGTGTTCAGCACCACGGTGTTCATCTCTCCTGAATAATAACCAGCTCTCTTCTGCCCCGTGCAGGGCACAGGGACGCTGCTGTCAGAGGACGATACTACGTTTCAGGGAGAGTTTTCCGAGGACTGGACGCTGAATGGGAAGGTGAGGCTGCGGGAGTGACCTGAACAAATGTGTCTGGGTTGGCATGTACAGGTCTCAGCACCTTTATACCCCCCAGGGCACGCTGACCATGCCCAATGGCGACTACTTTGAGGGCACCTTCAACGGGGAGTGGGGCACAGGGCTGAAGGTGACGGGGACCTACTACAAACCAAACCTGTACGACGGGGACAAGGACAAGAGCAGGGCCATGTGAGTGTGTGTGTATGTGGGGTCCAGGTATACCTTACCTTGTGGGGACCAAATGTCCCCACAACGTGATGAATACCCATTCTTTTTTATTTACCTTATGGGAAAACTCTTTTATAAAAATCTGTGACTGTAATGAAAAAACTAAAAACCTGTAATTTGTTTGGTTACTTATGGGCTGGGTAGGGGTTAAGGTTGTCATAGTTAGCATTAGCATTTTTCCCATAGACATGACTGAGTGGTCCCCAAAAAGATATGATTACACGACTGTGTGTATGTCTGTGTCTGTGTGTGTGTGCACAGCAAGCTGGGCAGCATGGCCGTGCGGCCAGAGGAGAAGTGGTGCGCCGTGTTCGAGGAGTGCTGGACCCGGCTGGGCTGTGACGCTCCAGGCCGGGGGGAGAACTCTAAGGCCTGGGAGAACATCGCCGTCGCCCTGACAACCAGCCGCCGGCAGCACAAAGACAGGTATTTACACAGCTGGAGCATGTGCACGCACACATACACACACACACACACACACACATACACACTCATACAGACACATGCAGACACATACAGAGAAACACATGCACACACACTGACACACAGAGATACAGACAGCCACACATGCACTCTCACTCTGACTCACTCCCCCCCCCATGTCCAGCCCTGAGCTCCTGAGTCGGTCCCACAACAAGACCCTGGAGAGCCTGGAGTTCATCCCCCAGCATGTGGGCCCCCTCACCTTGGAGAAGTACAACAGCGTCCAGCGTTACCTCATCAAGGTGGGCTCACCGTCGGACGAGAAGCCTGCTGGACAGAAGGCGCCCCATCACCGAGTCGCTCATAGTCATTACACTCCCACCACACAGGCCTGCGACACCCCCCTACACCCGCTGGGCCGGCTGATCGAGACGCTGGTGGCCGTCTACAGGATGACATACGTGGGTGTGGGGGCCAACCGCCGGCTCCTGCAGCAGGCCGTCGGCGAAATCAAGTCCTACCTGAGCCGCATCTTTCAGCTTGTCAGGTGGGCGCTGGCGTTGCATTGTGGGAGTCGTAGTGTTCTGAAGGTTCTGTGTCTGAAGGTACGGGTCATGCTCCATGTTCAAGTCTTTGTCTCAGGTTCCTGTTCCCAGACCTGCCAGAGGAAGGCGCTGTGATCCCAGGACCCGCTTCTGAGTCTCCAGGGAAACGGGTTCTCAGCTCCCCAAATGAGGCACCACAGCTGGAGTCCCCACAGCCTGGGTATGGCCATACCACCCTCTGTAATCCCATTGGCTCTTGATCTAGCCAGAGGCGGGACCTAGTCACACATTGTTATTAATGGTTTCTGAATGTTATCAGGGCTGAACACAGAACAGTCAACTGACTGTTCACCACCTGCAGTGAAGGAGACTCGTACAGGTTAAGCAGTCCTGGGACTTGAACCTGCACCTCTGTGGTGTGCTTATGTGTGTTTGGTCTGACTCCGTGGCCCTCATCCCGCAGACGTGTGGTGAGCAGCTCCGCCTTGCTTTTGCCTGTGCTGCTGCCGCGCCTCTATCCGCCCCTGTTCACGCTGTACGCGCTGGAGAAAGAACGCGAAGAGGACGTGTACTGGGAGTGTGTGCTGCGGCTCAACAAGCAGCCCGACCTGGCCCTGCTGGCCTTTCTGGGGGTGCAGCGGTGAGAGACGGGCGGGGGCGTCATGGAGACACACACACACATATATACAGACAGACAGACAGACAGACAGTCGTTTATTCACCTTTCAACTTGTATTCATCTTTGTGAGGAATGTCCATTCATTTCTATATATATATATATACACACAAAGACACACATATACACACAGACTCATGCCATATACTGTAGTATCTGTCTGACTCTCACTCTGACCCCTGCTGGATAGATCTTGTAACGTCTCTTCTCTACATTTGTAATATTTTTCCCCTCCTTTTAGGAAGTTTTGGCCTGTGTCTATCTCAGTGCTTGGTGAAAAATTGGAGGTAAGCTTTCCATTCACATCCACAAGCTCTCATTTTTCCCCCCTGTTGCCTTCTGCCCTCTTTTCGCCTCTCCCTACTCTCTCTATTTCACCCTCTCCATCCTGTCCTCTTTTTCTTCTAAGTGTTCATTCCATATCCTTCCTTTTAGTAATAATGCCATTGATGTTGACTTGTCTCATATTGATGACCTCACACTGGTTGACTTCATGAAGCACTGCTTTCTTACTAAGAGCTCAATGAACGCTTTCAGCCCAAGGCTCTTCTCTAATCCATCCAGGTTCTCCCAAACACCAAGGACGCCTGCTTCGCTTCCGCCGTCGAGACTCTTCAACAGATCAGGTACCAGCTCCCAGCTTTTGCATCTGGCATCTGCCCTAGTCTCCTGTCTGCTTTTTCGAACATCTCCATATATATTTCAGCACGACGTTCACACCCTCGGACAAGCTCCAGGTGATCCAGCAGACCTTCGAGGAGATCACTCAGGAGGTGCTGGCACTGCTGAAGGAAGACTTCCTGTGGTCTATGGATGACCTCTTCCCCGTCTTCCTCTACGTGGTTCTGCGTGCTCGGTACGTCCTGCGAACCTACTAGCTCAGGATCATGGGTTGACGTTCACCTACTGAGATATGGAGATGTATTACTGACTGACAGAATTGTATGACCTGTGACCCCAGAATTAGGAACCTAGGTTCTGAGGTCAGTCTGATCGAGGACCTAATGGACCCTTGTGTACAGCATGGAGAGCACGGCATCATGTTCACTACCCTTAAGGTATGGGGGTGGGGTCACTGACCATTCATGAGCCAATCAGAACATGCAAGAGTCCTGTCCGCCAATCACAGCAACTCCGACACATCCACCCCTAAACATTGAATAATTACTTGACTGTTTTAAGCCATTATAATTTATATATTTATCAAAATATTCTGTATTGGATTATTATACCAACCCTCATGGACCTACAAGACATTAAGAATTAATTATATATTTTCATAAACATTTTTGGCTCTCTCACTCCCCCTACAGGCCTGCTACTATCAAATCCAACATGAGAAGATCACGTAGAGGAGGTCCCCGTGTGACTGGCGCGCTCTGTGCTCTGCGTGCTGCTACAGGGAACCAGATCCAGCACGGTGATGGTCTGATGGGTGGTCTGGGTAGATTTGGCACTAGCTGATCTGACGGAGAGGCTGAGGGAGAAAACCAGCAGTGTGTCTGTCAGGAGCGACGCAAGTCAGAACAAGCGCTGGTCCTCTCCACTTCCTGCCCCCGAGCTGAAGGCCCCCCCCCGAACGGGGAGCCCCCTTCTTTGGCCCTCCTAAACCTGCCACCCCTGCCACCCTCATGACGTCGAATCCCATCTCGCCTACCACTCGGAGAGAGTACTGGGCCCTCATGTCTGGCTTTCTACCGCGGCTGTTCAGTTTTGCACGGCGCTGTGGAGATAAAGGAGGGGGGCGGTGACATCATCACTGCTGGGGGGCCCGAACGTGAGCCGGTCCCATCACCTCTATGCACACGTCGAACTTAGTTTGCACTGTTAGGAAGCACAGGCGGATCCTTGCGGGGGGGTCTGCCATCCAGAACACACCCTGCACCTGTCTGCCAGGATTTTATTCGAAAGGCTCCACTCTTACAAAGGATACGGGTCGAATCTCTTCTTTTTGTTTCATTTTTTATTAAATACACATTGCAGGTGTTCTTAGATGCATAGAAAAACAGTTGAAATTGTCACGAGTGTCCAAGGAGCTACTAACTTAGATAGAGAGATGCTACCAGACGACATCGTAGGTATAGACAGGAAGTTTAGGTATTTGATATAAAGCAGTGTTTCCCAGTCCAATCCTCAGGGACCTCCAGACAGTCCACATGGACGGGTTGGGAAACACTGAAATAAGGCACTGAGTGTAGATCTGTGTAAACACACTTGCTTGGTCAGTATGTCGAGCAGAAAAGAGCCAGATCTTGAGGTCCTTTCATATATTCAAGTGACTTTAAGCTTGTTATTCTAATCAGACTCATCCTCCACAACCCAAATTAAGAACTTTCTTCAGACTTCTACATATGAAGCTGCCCCCGAACACGTCTGTCCTTTTCCCTTCCTGTGCTGGGGGGACATTTATCTGACCTTGATATTCATATATACTGTATTTGTGCTGAAAACTGACAACTTGAGGTTAGGGTATGTTGGGCTGTACCTGGGAAATGACCTTGTAATCGGCAAAAATTTTATCTGTATTTTGACTTTTATTACCATGCAAAGCCATCCAGTTTTGGGGGACGTTTGAGTTACTTTAAGTGCCTGTAGATACAGCGGCCAGGACCGTTTTGGGTGATGATGACATTGTCGCTCCGGTACTGCATACACGGTGCATGATGAATGTCTTTGTGGCTCAGGCAGTGCCCCGACGGGCTGCCGATGTGGACAGACGATCACATGAATGCGGCACCTGTTCAAAGAACCGGATAATGAACTTTTATTTATGTTCCAGATCCAGACATGAACAAAATGCGCAAAGTATTTATTGACTCTTTCATGAGCACTTTTCAAAAACACGCCGTACCATAAGAGCCAGCAGATCATCCATTACACATGAACCATGTAGTATTGCACTGATAACCCTCTGAGTTTTGATGAAAGCCAGGCTAAGGATGGAGGCCTGCTTTTAACTAAGGTTTTTTGAGGAACATCTTGTTACTGAACATGAGTATAAACTTAATTCATTTTTATTGCTCCTGTATTCTAACATTTTGAGAATGGACTGTATTTGTGTCACATCAGAACTTCTTCAGTAATGTGGCTGATGGCTGTTCCCCGAATCTGCTAGTCATGCACTGGATTGTAATGATCATAATGAGCACCGGAAAGATGAAACGGACCATTTTGGGCTAGACTGTGTAACCTGACGCTTGCATAGATGGATTCATACAAACATTCGATGGGGGAGGGGGTTAGGGGTTGAATTCCTCCGCTAAGGGTGATGAAGACCAAAAATGAGCAGATGTAAGATGCTGCCGTTGACCATTTTAAGTTTGGCAGGGTCATAATAAAACTCGCCTTTTCTCCCCTTTTCCCGTCAGCATGTTTATTTTCATTAAATCCTGGAGTTGACCTCCATCCACCCTCTTGATGAAGTTGCTCACATTCATGCTGTTTTTGCCAAATTCCCGTTTACAGCGTGTACACTGGGATCTCGCCTGGCGTCCCTCGACAGTGTCCTGTTACAGCTTCAGTACCAGGTCCATACTTTAGGTGTTTGTTGAATGTTTGATCTTCCCGTCAGAAATTTTTTTTCTTTTTCAATGAAGTACTTCTATATGTTTACTGTATATATAAAATAGGAAGTCAACTAAACTATCGTAATGTGAACAAAGCAATAAAATGAAACGGTAGATAAATGAAGTCCCTGTGTTTTATTAATTACATTTGCTTAAAAACTTCTTAAAAGTATGCTCAATGCTTTGACGTTTATCGAGTTTATGCCGTAGTAGTTGCATTCCCTCTCTTGTAGCATTTCAGCTCTCATTATTAAAGCAGTTATTTAATGTTTTGAAGATTATTAAACCTGGCACAGCCCATGCCCTGCTCGCTCTCTATCAAAATCTAAAAGAAGAAGGAGTTAATGAGCTTTGAGGAGAGACACTGACGTGGGATTATTTGGGATAGAGCAGAGATTACAGACTCGTCCCTTCAGGTGGCTCATGGTGAACACCACGAGCGATGCAGTGAAACCCACGAGAGGCAAACACGGCGTCTACGGGGCAAGGATGACGGGGTAAGACAAGGCTGGTCTCCTTGGCAGTCCTGGCATGGTCGAAAAATCTCTCAAGGTGAGGACCTTTTTCTTCTGGATTATCTGTTCACCCCCCACAATTATAGCAGGTACTTTAATCCCTGTCATGGTAAATGTTAAGATAAGTGAAGAAAACAGGAGGGTGACCATGTGCAGCAGACTGGTTTATCTTGATGGTAATTTCCACCCAAACACAGGCATATGAGTAGGGTCTGAAATTTGCCTGGCTGGACAAAGGAAACAGTAGAAATACTCTGGCATGTTCATTTCCTGCTGAACTACTAGTTAATATCCTAAAAATCTGCTCAATAATGGGAGACTAACTATAGGCCTGTTATTCACATAAAAATGTATAATGTCAAAAATAAGCTCAATACATAGATTTTCAGATCTGGTTATTGTTTTGTCCAAAAAAGTTTGATGTGAATTTTCAATTTCTCTAGCATAACAGACCAGTCAGCAAAAGTAATTATCTTAATTAGCGTTTTAAATCAGCAGGAGAAATACTCAAAATTACATCGAGATTTATTCATTCTTCAATTTTGCGTTATGATAGTTGCCTACCATTTCCTTTATAAAATGCACGTATTAGACAGCATTGAAATAAAATTTGAATGCATAGGCGATTTTGCAAGGGGTACATTTGCGCCCCCTGCTGTTGGAATGGAAACCATCACCAGAATTTATGCCTTTTTATTTTTTTTATGTGCACCCCGTTTGAAAAGTGTACAATTTCCACTAAAATGTTATGGGCAGGGTACAGTAATGTCCTTGATTTTCCTTGTAAAATTTCAATCCTTCTTTAAGTCCATGAAGCAGTACACTGTAGCTGAGCCATCTGTGCCGGGAGAGAGGCATTCATTGCAATACAAACTATGTTGTGGTATTTAGTAGAAACACAATCTCTGTTCCGGTTCATACCAATGGTGTTCAGAGGGTTTAAGATCAAGGCTCTGTGAGGGCCAGTCAAGTTCTTCCACACCAAACTCACCCAACCTTGCCTTAATGGACCTTGCTTTGCACACTGGAACAGAAAAGGGCCTTCCCCAATCTTCCTACAAAGTTGGAAGCATAGAATTGTCCGAAATGTCTTGGTATACTGAAGTATTAAGAGTTCCCTTCACTGGAGCTAAGGGGCCCAGCCCAACCCTTGAAAACCATTATCCCTCCTCCACCAAACTTTAGTTAGCACAATATGTTTCTGCTGTTCCTAAATGCTTCCACTTTGCAATAAAACCTTTTACAGTTCACCATGGAATATATGGGAAGGAAGAAATTTCACGAGCTGACTTACTGCAAAGGTGGCATCCTACTACAGCACCATAATTCACTGAGCTCCTCAGAACGAACGTTTGTAATCCTGACTGCATGGCTGGTGCTTGAGTTTATACACCAGTGCCAGTGAGTCTGAATGAAACACCTGGATTCAATGATTAAGTGGTGTGTCCCTATATTTTTGTCCAATTATTATTATTATTATTATTATACACATACTTTTAAATAACAATAAATTAGGCGTTTTAATTAAGTGAACTTTAAACATTCTAATATGTAAATAATTGGAATGTACTTTGATTGGTCAGTTTTTACCACATGGAGTTACTCGGTAAGTAAACTAGGCTGTACTACAGTTTTCGCCCATAAGAATACAGGGCGGCGCCCCTGATGATCACGGGTGCGGATCCTGCGTCCTGCAGGCCTGACTCAGATCCTGACTGCGGTGCTGTGTGGGATGGAGACCTTCATCAGGAGGAGTGTCAGAGGAGCTGACCTCCAGCCCAGCCTGCATAATGCCCCCCGCCTCCAGTCTCTGCTGAAGGTCAGCGGTCTGCAGATCCACTAATTGGTTCTTTCATATTTGTTGGTACTTTGTGACCAGATATGTGTATTAGAACCCCCAGCTGAACACTGTACCGTAGAGAACCGCAGAATGGTGATACTTCAAAGGGGCTGCGGTAACAGTGGTATTCTGGAACATTACAGCTGTGATCCCTTAATCAAAATAGAATCGGATGATTTAAAAATCTATCTGTTCAGCTTGATTATTGCACTCTTCTCCAAAGCTGAAGGTCTAATGCTGAGTTACACTTGAACTTGTAACTTGCAAATTCTGAGCTCGGAAATGTCATTTGGAACTTCCCCTGAAGTTGGAATTCCTACTCAGAAAGTTGAAGGAATCTACACAACCCTGACCTCATAATTCAAGATGGCTGCGCCCTTCACCAACAGAAGCTAAAGCTATAGTTATATACTGTTTATTAGTAGTTAAGTCCTATATGTGTCTAACTACACTGAATGTAAGTGAACGAAGATAAAGGCCATTTAAACCGGGGTACCTTAAATCTGACAAGTTATCCGGCTAAGCAAGAAATCCTGCTTTTTGAATCAGGTCCCTGGTACTGCTAAATGGCTTCCCGACTTGTTGAACTGGAACTCGGTTAACCCAGCACCGACTTCCAACCTCCAAAGTTAATAGTATACAGCGTAAAAATAACAGACCAATGACGGTATGCTCTTCCCCCAGGTGTATGAGGTCCTTCAGCAGCACACGAGGAGCAGCCCAGAGCCACAGCTACTCCATGCCTCCACACTCTCCCAGCAGGTGGGCGTGAGCACATCAACCTCCTGGGAAGGCCCGGTTAGGGATCACGTCCCATTTCTCTCCTGTGTCAGTGGACCTTGGCTACCTGTGTTTTTTATCAGAGGTGGACATTTCAGGTCCAGAAAGTAAAAATCCAGACCAGGGTTTTGTTTCAACCAACCAGCTGAGTGTAATGAGTCACAGTCACAGAGTACTGAACTGGTTGGTTGAAACAAAATCTTGGTCTGGATTTTTACTTTTTGGACCTGAAATGTGTACCTATAGTATTTTTCTTATTTTATTATTATTTATCATTTTATTTTTTACTAGACTTTATGTGCCTATTCCTTACCTTTCCATCCTCCACACTGGCTATGCTCAGTTGAATTTAGTAGCGTAAGATCCCCCCTGTGTCAGATTAGCCTTCAGCTGAAGCTTCTGGCCAGGTGACACTTGATGGGTCCTGTTCCAGATGATCACAGACCTTCGAGGCCTAACAGCGCCCTCTTCTGATGCTAAAGAGCTCTGCGGCCTGCTGGGTGGCCCCGGTCTACAGGTGGGCGACATGGTTCGTGTCGGGATCGTAGGATGAACAGTGCATCTGCCCGACACCCATCGCCTTCATTCCTCCCCCCTCCAGGCACTACTGTTCTCCCACGACGTGGTGGCCCAGAAGAAGTATGCCCCGGTGCTGCCACCAGTGCCCGACGACCTGCCCACCGACGAAGAGGCCGTGAGGATCGTACGCATGGTCAAGAACAACCAGCCCTTGGTGAGGATGACGCCTCAGTCCCCGATACAGGGGCGTCCTTGACCTGTGCCGGTGTTAGCACGTTTATGGGACGTCCACGCACCTTATTCTGCACGTCAGTGTTTCATAACCGAGTTCTAGGGATCCCCAGACAGTCCATAGTTCTCCCAACACGCCTGGTATTCGGTGTTCATGTTTGATTGGCTCCGGTGCGTTGAGAGCTGGGAATGAGCGAAAATGTGGATGATTTAGGGTCCCTGACAACTGGCTTGGGAAACACTGCTCTACATGAACAAAACTTTACAAAATCAGTCACTTCTCAGTATGTTCCACATAATCTTGGCATATGCTTCTGTTTGCTAATGGATTTTTCTGTTATTTATTTGTACACAAATCTATTTGTAGTAATATTCAGTCCGTAAACAGGCCGCGGCTTCCCACATCGAAGGCACACCCCTTTGCAAGAATTCCTTTTTTTATCTGAAGGGGGCGACGATAAGGAGGGATGAGGTGACAGGAGAGATCTTCGTGGCCAGGGTGATCCACGGAGGACTCGCCAGTCGAAGCGGTTGGTTGTTCACGCTACATGTAACATTTCTTCCTGTAGGGTTGGGCTCCTGGCTGTGTGTCTGTGGAGAAACAGACGTACGTTGGTTTGTGTGGGTCTGCCGCAGCTGGTGTGTGTGTGTGTGTGTGGATGGGCGTAAATTACGGGGGGGTGAGGGGTTGTAACCCCCTCAATTGCCTAAATGTGCTGAAACCTCACCCCCCCCAATATTCATACCAAAGTTATGCCCTTGTGTGTGTGATATGGTGAGAACGGAGTGGGTTTGTTTGTTTGAGAGCAGAAAGCTGAGGCCATGTACTGGGCGTGTGTGTGTGTGTGTGTGTGTGGTCCAGGTATACCTTACCTTGTGGGGACCAAATGTCCCCACAATGTGATGAATACCCGTTATTTTACCTTATGGGAAAACTCTATTTTATAAAAATCCTGCCTGCAATTAAAAAACTAAAAATACAAAAGCCCTTGTATTTTGTTTGGTTACTTATGGTTATGGTTAGGGCTGGGTAGGGGTTAAGGTTGTCATAGTTAGCATTAGCATTTTTCCCATAGACATGAATGAGCGGTCCCCAAAAAGATATGATTACACGACTGTGTGTGTGTGTGACACCTTTGTCTGGCAGGTCTGCTGAACCCGGGCGACAGATTGATGGAGGTGAACCAGCAGCCCGTGGGGGGAATGAGCCCGGAGGAGATCATACAGATCCTGGTGAGGGTCCCTTGCACACACAGGCACACACATGTGTTCTGAGGGCAGAAGGAACAATAATTGGTTCAGAGAGATAACCAATCAAATTGTACAGGTGGTGGGTCCAATCAACTAGAGGAGGTGGGACTAACCAATCAGACTGGCCACGCCTCCTCTAGTTGCTTTGACCCACCTCCTCTACAATTTGATTGGTTATTCAAGATTCAAGATTTTTTATTCATCACATACATAATTATAACAAGTACAACATGTAGTGAAATGAACCCTGACCGATACAAAGACTGTGCAAACAAGAGTAAACAAGAATTAATATATACAAATGAATTTAACAATATATACATAGAATAGAATAGAAAATAGAAGAAAAAGAGGAATCTTAGATTGCATTATGAACAACTGACTGTACATTGACTGTAAAAGTGTGTTTCACAGTTGACAGCAGGAAACTGTAGCATGTCTAAGGTGCAGTGTGCATGGGCTGCATTTAAAAGGGCATCACTCTGAACCAATCACTGTTCCTTCTGCCTTTAGAACATTTTTGTCTAAGTATAACTGGACAAAATGGATGCGGTCATGCTAACCATCTCTCTTATGTGTGTCACCTGCAGGCCAGCTGCCAAGGTACAGTCATGTTTAAACTGGTTCCCAAGATAGAAAAGCCAGCCAACCAGCAGGCCACAGTAAGCAGCTCTCCATCACGAACCTGCATATATTGCCCAGAACATCATCAGTGGAATGTCCAATTTTTTGAATTATTATCTATTTGTGAATCTTCCATAACCCCTTATACAGTGTTGGGCTGCCTTAAGCCTTTTTATGCAGCTTTGTAAGTGTCCCAGAACGTCTGCTTAAATTCACCACTCGTGGGTACATTTTCCTGTGCTGTCATTGTTCCCCTTTTCTTTGGGCCCCAGCTGTTTGTGCAGGCGATGGTGGACTACACCCCCCAGCAGGACCCTGCCATCCCCTGCGCCGAAGCCGGCATACAGTTCTGCAGGGGTGATGTGCTGGAAGTTCTTGACCAGGCAGACGCCCTCTGGTGGCAGGCAAGGAAACTGCGGGGAACACCAGGCTGTGCTGGCCTCATCCCCTCCATTGGTCAACTAAAAAGGTAGCTGTAGGGGGACTTTGCGGCTCTTCACCCCCACGATATGAGAGAATAAACATAGAGCTTTCCCCCTTTCACATAACTGCATGCTAAACTCCAAAGCTTTAAAATGTAGCAGATTTTAAAATCATATTATATGTCATTAAATGTTTATTTAAGCCTGTCCAACTGAATTCTACGCTGGTTTCTGTACTCAGGAAGCAGAAAGAGACCTGTCCGTGGCAGTCTTTCCGAGCGCTGAGCTGGTTCAGCAGCTGTGAGTAGCAGTCGGCAGTAGCCCAGCTGGCCCAGATGTCCTTGGTCCCGTGTGTCCTGGATGTTCAGACAGACACTCAGCCCCTGTCTCTGATGAGCAGCGATGCTAACCAATGAATGGTGTCTATCAGTACGAGAACGTCCCTCTGACACGTGACCTGACATGTAAAAACAAACTAACGGTCCTTAGCACACATTTTAACCAGCCGTTCTTTGTTTTTTCCCTTTCTGATCGGAAGTGAGCTTTGTCGACGATGGTGAGTATGACCATATTAACTGGGATTCTAGTGCAGGCACCGCGACTAGGAAGAGAATATATGATGAGCATAATACAAGTTTTACGTTTCCTCAAGTATGAATGTGTGAATAGATATTTATGCTGCGTGGGGGAGTGGTCAGAACTGTTATTTCACACTTCTGGGACCAGGGTCCGTGTCTCCACCATGGAGTTTGGGGTCATCAGGTCTCCTCTGGATATTCTGGTTTCCCCCCACAGTCCAAAAACATGCCGAACTTTATTGGAGTTGCCAAATTGTCCATAGGTGTGAATGGTGTGTGAATGTGCCCTGTGATGGGTTGGCGCCCCATCCTGGGTTGTGTCTGTAGGCTCTGGACCCCCTGTGACCCTGAAGAGGACAAGCAGGTATAGAAGATGGATGGATAGATGGACATTTATGCTGACAGTAAAAAAAAAAAGTCCACTCTGTTCACCCTTATTGATAGCTACCATCTATCTCTTTCTTTTCTCTTCAGAAGAAGACATGATAGCCATCGATGACAAGTGTGTTGAAACAGGTAAAGAGCGACCCACCTCAATGTCCACTGTCAGTTTCCAGTTCCTGATCTTTTCATATTCATAGTCATTGATACCAGACATTCAGCAGAGACTGTGTGCACAGGTGATGTGTGGCTCAGTATGTGTTCATATCCGGAAGGTTGTGCGCTCCAGACCCATGGTCGGCAGAGTGCCCCTATCACCACTGGTCCCTTGAGCAAGGCCCTTAACCCCAGCTGCTCCTGGCTGCTGGATGCTGCCTCGGCTCCCTCACTTGTATGTTTCTTTGGACAAACAGCATCTGCCAAATAAATGTAATAGAATTTCATTCTGCTTTTGTTTTACAGATGAAGAGGTTTTTGAATCTGGTAAATACTGACTTTACATTTGTCATTTCAGTAAATAATCTGCTCTTGGTAATATATATATAAGTTTATCTCTGTTTGTAATTACATAGATCTGTAACACTTGCGGAATAGAATGGATTAACCAGAAACAAACGCAGTGAATGTGTTTTACTAATTTTCTGTAATTTTAAATGTACCTTCTGTCACATTGAAATGTCTCTTTGGAACTCAAGAGGAACTCAAAGAAGGTAAACGTGTAGTGTTTTCTATTCATATCCAACGTACTGCTCTATTCCCTGTGAAATCTCTATGTGGTCAGTTCACGTCACTCTCTGACCTGCTTCTGCATTACAGACGATGGTGAATTCAGCTGCAGTGCAGAGGGTTTCTACATAGGTACAGTATGCTGATAGAGCTTCATGGGCCATCTGCCATGCAACTGCGATGTCTCACTGTCAATAGAGTGTATACTTACTGTCAAAGGCCAGTTCGTTAAGTTCACCTCCTCATTAACGCAATAGGCCTGCCCCTACAAGCAGAATCATGTGGCTGAATCTGAATATATACAGCATGCAGGCAGGATATAGAGGTTCAGTTACAGTGAACAGCCAAGATGTCTGATTTAAGCATTTTGATTTTAATTTAATTATCGTGCCGTACGTTACGGTTCCAGCATCTCGGAAACAACTGCCCTTCTGGGCTGTTCCTGCACTAGAGTGTCCAGAGTTTGCAGAGATTGGGGAGATGAAATGATGGATGGATGGATGGATACTGAAATCACTGATGCCATTTTGTAAGAGAAGCATCTGACCATCACTAAGCATATGAATGATAATGCTTCTTCATAATTGCGTGTATAAAGACTCTGCAATCTGCTATCAGCTTCCACCCTCCAGCATGCTTTCCTGGCCCACTTTGTCCTACTGGGGGGGGGATGGGGCTTTAAAAGGCAGGGATAAACCCGGCATGCCCTGCATGAGTGCATATCTTCTAAGTATGGCCATTGTTGCATTTCATGTGTGCCGACGGATTGGGCTATCCCAGCGGGTTTCCGCCGCAGCCTGCGTCTATGTCGGAGGAAGACCCACAGCTGTTTCCATCATTCTCGCCCCCCCTTTTCCCCCCGGAGCCTCTCCAGTGCTCCGACCCCTCCATACATAGAGGTCGTGCGGTACCAGCGCCACCTGCAGGACAGGCACCGCCTCATCGCTCTCGTGGGTGAGCAGGGATTGTATGACACATATCATCGTCCAGTGCTTCAAGGCCATGACCACTCACACCGAATGTGTCCCTCCCCCAGGTCCTTCTGGCGTTGGGGTCAATGAGCTCAGACGAAGGCTGATCGAAACCCAACCCAAGATTTTCCGAGGGCCAGTGTCACGTATGTGTACAGCATCCTGGGGTTTGACCTCTGACCCTTTATGTGTCACTAAGCGGTAGATTGTCCCATCAGACCCTACAGCGAAGTATTTAATCTGAACCTCAGGGTAAACCTGCTTTGAACAGAGGCCATTAGCGGTCCAGTGTACCATCTAAGGTGTGTTTGACGTGATGCGTCACATGTGAAGATCTTCACCTGTGACCCACTGGGCTGACTGGGTTTGGCTTGTTCTGTTACCCCTGCCAGACACGACGCGGCCACCAAAGAGCTACGAGGAGCCTGGTCAGGAGTATCACTTCATTAGCAGAAGCCAGTTTGAGAGCATGGTGGACAGCCAGAGGTCACCATCCTACCTTCCTCTCTTTTTCACTCCTCCATTTCCAGTTCAGGTTGTCTGTCTTTTCCAAGTCTCATCCTCTCCTCTTTCCTACTCGGTTGGGATTAGATTTCTGGAATATGGGAACCACAAAGGCCACCTCTATGGCACCAGCTTTGACGCCATTGCAGATGTTCTGGACAGGGGGATGGTTTGTGTCGTCGACATTGATCCACAGGTGAGCAGCGCAGGGGTTTGCCTGGGCTGTAAAGGGGCTTCGGCCTAAGGGCCCATGCCGTATTGGGGCCACACCAGAATGGGGCCATGGCCTAAGGGGTCATGCCGTAACAGGGCCATGTTGTAACAGGGCCTTGTTGTAATGGGGCCACACCATAACGGGGCCATGCCATAAAGGGCGGCGTGGTTTTTAATAACCAACTTCAACCATCAGGCGATCCAGCTGGTGAGGACCCAAGAGCTCTGGGGGTATGTCGTGTTTGTCAAGCCGCCCAGCGTCTACTCCCTCAGGCAAACGAGGAAGAATGCACAAGTGGTCACCAGTTACTATGTTAACCGCCCGTTCAAGGTGACTAGTCAAAGTTTGCATAATCATTTTTTATGATTATTGCTAATAAAACAGAAGACATATAGATCAGAACATCTTCTGATCTAACAATGTGATTATTAATCAACTCAGTTATGGTGTAGAATATTTTTTAGACCCTTCCATTACTTATGGTTTGGGAGTCCTTGTCCTGGATGGTGCTGTAGCACTTCACGGATGCTGTCATTTCGTGCTCCAGGATGAGGATTTCCAGGAGATGGTGGACATGGGAAGGAAGATGGAGGCTCAGTACGGACATCTGTTCGACTACGTGCTGGTTAACGACAGACTGCTGGACGCCTGTGTGGAGCTGCTCTCGGCTGTGCAGAGGGCCCAGTACGAGCCCCAGTGGGTACCTGCTCACTGGGTGTCACCTGCTGACCGGCCCTGAGGGAAACCATGGCGATAAGAAGGGGGGGGGGGGCTTCAGATGACGTGGACAAAGAGGACAAAAAGTGAGACAAAATGGCAGCTTTGCAGAGGAAGGATTGTAACATGGTTTATTTCTGTGTGTGGGGTCAAAATGAAGTGTGAAAGTGAGAAAAGGGAGGATGAATGGAAGGGTGGAGGGTGGTGGAGAAGCTGAAGGAGAAGGAGATTTTAGGAGCATAAAATGGATGGTCTCACCTGGGCAGAAAGCATAAAGCACACAGAGAATATGAAACTGAGAATAGAACAAGAATAAAAAATATCCATCCATCCATCTCTTATAGCTGCATTTCCTATGCAGGGTCGTAGGCATCCAGAGTCTATCCAAATAACCCAGCGTTGCCAACGCTTACACATCTGGGCATGACGCTCGCGCATCTGGGCATGACGCTTGCGCATCTGGCATGACGCTCACGCATCTGGGCATGATGCTCACGCTTTCAGACCCTCACGCCCATGCAAGAAATCTTCCGGCAAATCTATGTTATTCCATTATAAATCTAAATTTAGCTCGAAAAGTTTTGGGGTAGTTTGCAAACCCTACAGACTGTTTACAAGGCAATAAAATTGTTACATATATGTAAATGTGTTTGTGTGTGCAGACTTGTCTTGAATTGAAAATCTCATTCCAGCCAACTGAATGTGAAATGCATAACTAAATAACTATAAATGCAATAGTATAGGTTACATAAATACATCCCAGACCAGGATAATAATTGGACAATAAATCAAAGTGCATTTAATAACTTTAACGGTGCAACAGAAAAACTCTCTCGGCTCCCACGTGACCCGGACCAAGTGAGATAAATGGATCTTATGTTTATGAGATACTGTGTAGTGTTTAAACATTGAACATTAATAAATGCAACCCTGTAATATTAAAGTATTGTACTTTACCGTCTTCAACCACTTTAAACTGTATTTTCACCATAGTATGTATTTTAGAGCTTTTAATTGCACTATCCTTTCGTATGAATGTTTAAATGATGCTGATTATTTTTGTAGTTTATAGCAAAAGATTTAATTAAACCACCAGGAATTTGTTTTCGGGCATCATATATTGAATACGCGACACTGGAAAGGGAAACGATATTTAATTTAAACAGTATCCTGCTATCAAAATTGCTTAGCATAACGATTTACCCTGTGACCCTATACTAGATAAACGGTCTGAAGATACATCGATCGATGCATAGACGGATGAAAGTATGTACGGAGCGATGGGGGAAAAGAGGATTTAGCACTCTGGGTTTGGATAATGCGTGTGCGCATCTGACACGGAAGTGAAAGGGGGACGGAGCCTGTAAACAAAGGCATGCTTTGGGAGCGGGGCAGAGATTTGTATATATTTTTCATGTGCTGACTTTTATTATTTTATCTTATTTAAGGGTGATTTTGTAACTTTTATCAATTCTAACTTCTCGTTCGTATTCTGAAAGCGATCTCCGGCTCAGTATTATGGACAGTGAAAACACAAAGGTAAATGGCAAAGCGGGTTAGTATGTGAGCTGATGCAAAGATCCTCATTGGTGATGTAGTAGCTTTGAAATAGTTTGTTTTATTAACGTTTTAGTCGCACTCGCATAATTAAGGGTAATATTTTAAACGATCAGCTAATCATAGAAAACGGACACATACTTTCGGTTGAAATGTTCTGTATGAAAAATGTAACGCTTTTTGAAAATATTTGTAACTGGGAAAATATTCTGCATGCAGGAGTTGCAATATTTTATTTTAATTTTAAACGTTATTTTTGCTAATATTGTAGAAATGTACGGAAGGTAAAGCTGTCTCCGTCAACATTTATTATTAATTTTGAAAGTATTGAAATAAGTGTGTTACTGGTTCTGTTTAGGAATAACTGGGTGACCGAATCCCCATCAAAACGCGTAGAAATTATGGATTTGGATGATCAACAGAAAAGCTCCAGTGCTGGAATATTGTACTTACTCTGACGTCCAGGTTTTCTGAAGGGTATCTACAAACTCACGTATGATTTTAACTGTTAATTCCTACACAGGGAAAAGGGAGGCGGCGCCGGGACGCCCCACGGCTGCCCTCTGTAAGTGCCGTATAATTTCTGCTAGGCAGAGGAAGAAAAGTTTACTCAAACAACATTAATTTCGTCCTGTTTGTTTAGCAAATTCGTTCTCTCTGAAGTTAACCCCATCTAAATGCCCGTGTAACTCTTTATTTGTTTAAATATCTGGAATTTCTTATTGAAAATGGCGGCGATCAGACACAGTCTGAGGTATTCCACCATATCAGCTTCAGTGTCAGCGATTAAAACGATGTAGGTCATACTACATACTACATTTGGCTCTGTTTCCACCAACAGGGGCGTAACTATAAATTCTGGGCCCCCCGCCCAATTTGCCATATAATTTAACATATTCAAGGACCCCTGTAAAGTGTGGGGGCCCCTGCATCTGCTGTGGTCTCCAGGCCCCTACTGTGCTCCTGTTCACCATATCAACTTCAGTGTCAGTAATTAAAACAGTGCGGGGGGGGCCACGCGGGGGAGCTTTGGCTCTGTTTGACCGCAGAATGATGCTGTGCTGGCTGCTGTTTCGGTGGGGGTCTCCCCTCAGCTGTGTCCTTAAGCCTCCGGAGGTTTCTGTGCTGTGGTAATCCCCTGATGGGCCAGTGTGGATTTAGCTCAGCATTAAGCAGGGCCACACCCCTCACCAAATGGGGTCAGTTCTGTCCCCAGCCTCCCCCCCAGTTCCCAGACAGAACCGAGAAGGCAGGTGGTGAGTAGCGTGCCGTTCCCGCACCCCCAGGGCGGGTGTTTTGGGGGTGGTGCACCCTCTGACGTCTGTTGTGCCTTCGGGTTTCAGACACTGGAATGGATGAAGTTTTAAATTAGTGAAATGACATGGAGACAGTTTTTAATTCCCTACTGGTAGATACCTTGTTGTGGAACTGGGGCCATATAATACTGTATTTCATTACTGTTAAATCAGTGAAAGTACAAGGATTACAATAAATTATGTGTATTTCAGAGTGAGAGCAAATGATGTAGTATTTATTTATTTATTTATTTATTTGCTTCTTTCTGGATAATGGTGATGAAATCTCCATCTCTCAATAATGCACGTATTGAGCAGTGCATTGTGTTTCATGGACACAAGTTTTGGCTCAGGTGTTGCACTGGATCAGTGCGGTTTAATTCAAAGACTTTGAAAAACATCTGCCTGTTTTTTTCCCCTGTTTTATTTTGCTGTCTTTCAGTTTATGCCATTGGTGTTTAATTACTATTGGGGTTGAAAAATTTTGGGAATTTTCAAAGTTAGAAACTTTCCATGGGAATTAATTGGAAAGGCACAAAAATTTGCAGGTTAGCCTATAACAGGGAACTTAAATGTAGTTAAAAAAACATCTTGACTGCACTAACAGTGATGTCATTGTGTTACCAAGAGGTTGTAAGTTGTGCAAAAGCACTTCAAAATAAGCATCTGCATTGAAATGCACTGCTTATAAGCAATATTCTGTGTTTTATTATTCATACAGTTTAGCTCTGAGTTCGATATTTCCAAAATTCCCCAGCTTAATTTCCCATGGAAAGTTTCTGTCCCTTTGCAAGCCTAATTACCATACTAAGTTTCTCTGATATTTGGAGTGAATTACTTTAATACTTTATTTCAGCTTCTCTCTGCTCCTAACTCTCTGCACATACCACATCAATGAATTTATTCCCCTTGGTCATTTCAGCATGAGCCACGCGCCTTGCCCCCATTGCCAAGGTGAGTCTCAAATTCTACATCAGCTGTCTGCAGGGATGTGGTGAACACAGAGTGTGGTGAACCATCTCTTCAAGGCCACTTCTGGGTGTGAGCCTTCTGAAGTGTGCCTACAGCCTCTGTCACGCTCTGTGAAAGGGACCAGCAGGCTCGTCTGAGAATCTCAGTCTCAAAGAAAAAAGATAAATCACTCCAATCCAGTAAATATATCTGGGATGTTTGCTATCGCTTATTTTGCTCTTGAGCCCGTCCTCCCTGTGTTGCTTTGCCAGGGAGCCTAACGGCTGAACATCCCAAAAAATAAAAGTTTTACACTAGGAAGTCATTTGAAGGGTAGTGTCACTGACATAGCTGTGACATTGATGGTATTTATGAGGTCTGGTTGGTTCAGGCTGATTCCACATTTAATCCAGTCAGGCCAATGATCTTGCCTGGAGAGCTATATCAAGTTTAAGAAGGGTGTCACTCCTGTGTTGGTTGTCACCTCGGAGAGAAAGAATCAGAGAAGTGTTCATGGGTGACAGAGAATGAAAAGGCTGATAATGGGAAATTGGTAGTTTGTTGATGTGGTACCCTTGAACTTTAATATAAATCATATAGGAGATGCTATTAGTAAATTTATTTGTATAACGTCTTTATAGCATAGCCCATTTATGCTATTATGCTAATTATTCACTAAAGTATTTAATTCTTGTAAATTAACTTTCATTGGAGCACAACAGTCAGCAACAGCGTTTCCTGGGTGGAAAAGATCCATTTGCTGAAACTCTCTCCTGGGTTCTCCCTACCTGCTCTGTCCTCCTCATGCTGTTGATGCATTTCTCCTTTTTCCCCCTCACTTTTTATGTTTGTGGACAACTGAAGCGAAGACACTGGAGGTGAGTTTGCTGAAGGAGATCTCCATGGTGCCCAGGGCCAGGAGCTGGTGACCTTGTCTTGTCAGACAGTGAATATCCTGCAGTACTTGTGTTGCATTTTATTACCGAGGCACCATTCAGCTTCGGGAAGGTCACTGGTTTTCATGCCGCCTTTGTAGACAGGTAGCTAGCTGAATTATCTCCTGTAGACTGGAAGAGCTCCCTAAAGCCTCATCATCCTCGTATGACTTTTGGTTTTATTGCACCTTTCGATTTGCAGTTTGTCGCTTTATTCCCTCAGACGAAATGCCACTCGCCAAAACCCGCAGGAGGAAACAGAAAAGGGAGGCCAATGAAGCAGGAGATGCTGAGGGTGGGTTATGAAAACAGTGTATGGTAATTCTTTACATCAAAGGCATCTTCATATTTGCCTTATGATGTGTTCGTAGACCATTCAGTGCACATTCATAAAGCATTCATAGAACATTCATAAACAGCATGTAAGTAGTCCTTAACATCCTAACACACCTTAACATCTTTAAAATACATTAATAACAAACATTAACAAACAGTATAATTGTACAGTCATATGTTAAGGTATATTAGGATGGCATACTTAGTGTTTATGAAGGTTCTATGAATGCATTATGAAGGTGCAGTTAATGCAAAACATTGACAAATGTATGTAACTTATTAATAAAGGAAATTATGTCATTTTCTTACATTATACGTATTATATATAATATACAACAGTCCTACTGAAACTGTATATCACATGATTTTTACTTTGGAATGAACTTGGGTATTTATGATGTTTGTCTTGCTGGTGCAGAACCAGGGGTGGAAATGGATCGAGTTACCAGTGGAAGGCAGTCTGAAAGCCAGGAGCCCCTCACTCCAGAACACCAAGAAGTCGCTCCACACAGGAGAAGGAAGAAGAAGAAGATGCAAGCCATTGGTAACTGGGCCTACTTCAGCTCCTGGTGGACTCGCAATTGGATTTCTGCTAAGTGTAATTCTGGACAGAAGATCTCCAGTCAATATGATATTGGAGTTCTTTCTTTATGTATATATAGGTTTATATACTTGTATGATATCTGTTTTCAGGACCCCTAGACCAGTGTTTCCCAACCTGGTGCTTTCGGACCCACAGACATTCCACGTTTTTGCTCCCTGCCAGATGGTCCACATTTCTGCTCCCTCCTTGTTCCTAGCGAGGAGCTGGGAGGGAGCAAAAATGTGGACTGTCTGCAGGTCCTCAAGGACCGGGTTGGGAGAAACTGCCCTAGATGTTACTTTAACTCTGTTCACAGATGTGGATGAAGACAACCTAGTGAATGGGGATGGCGAAGGGCATCACACAGATGGAGAGGAACTGACCCGGAAAAACAGAAAAAAGAAGTGAGTGCCTGGGGTTCAGAGATCCTACTAATGAGCGAGTTCCTCTGAGCAGGCCAGAGAAAAGAGAATGTTCACCTCTCTTCACAGGAAGCCCAAAATGGCCGAGATGCAGTATGTGAGTGATCTTGACGTGCAAGATGACGACATCGTAACGGATGTCCAGGCACCAGTCCCCCAGATTTCTCTGTTTTCAGCCCCGACTGGCCATAGCCAGCCTGTCAGCAAAGTGTTTGTGGAGAGGAGCAGTGAGTGTGCACCCCAGTGGTGCCCTACAATACACCATTGGCGATTCTGTTGTGTGTCCATGTGTTTGGTCGCTGGGGAAATGCTGACCGACGCTGATGATAGGCTTTGCTGCTCCGGGTGCTTAGGACGGTTCCAGGCCGCAGACCGCTTTGACCTGGGCAGATCCATTGGCCAGGTGGAGGACTACATGGAGGTGAGACCCTTATGGAGCACCAGGGACGTGGCCATGAAGGTGCACAGTGGATTCAGGTGAACGACAAAGAGCAGATGTTCTGGGCCGGGGACTGTGTTGGCTTTTACTCAGTGGAGTGACTCTCTCAGAAGAGGTATTGGGTGTTTGTCAAGACCAAGAGCACAAAAATTGTACTTGTGGTCTTGGCAAGACCAGTCTTGCTAACTTGCCTTCCAAGAACAAACTTGGGCCACAATGAATCATGGGATTGGTCCCGTTCAGCGAGGATGCAACCGATGTATCCTTGATATCTGGGGTATGGCAAGAGCAACATCTGGGGATTTTTACCATTCTCCGTACTTCCGTCCTTGAGTATTGGAACTGGTCTTTGGCAACGGAAGATGACGTAAAATGGGTACACAAGAACACAAGTATGGTGAAGTACGCATATTGAGAAATACCCATTGAATCTGTATTGGGTGTCCCCTCATCCCCCTATCTTCCTGCAGACTAATAGGACTCTTCTCACATGGGTTCTTGGCGGGTTATACGGTATGGAACATTATCATGGTGTACGTCCTGGCCGGCGACCAGCTCACGGCCTTGCCCAACTTGCTCCAGCAATACCACATGCTCGCCTACCCATACCAGTCCCTCCTCTACCTCCTGCTGTCCATCAGCATAGTCTCCGCCTTCGACAGGTCTGTTGCCTTTCATTTACTCCCGTGTTGCTCATGTGCTGTAGACATGACTGACATAGCTGGGAAATGGCAGAATAGCACTAAACTGAACAGTGTATGACTTGTTCGCATCTGCAGTAGCATTGCATCTCCTTTGTCTGCATTAGCATTAGCATTAGCATTGCCTCTCCTTATCCTACTGCCTTGTCTCCCTCCCCTGGTGCAGGGTGAACCTGGCTGAGGCTTCAGTGGCCCTCAGGAGCTTCCTCACTCTGGACCCCGCAGCACTTTCCTCCTTCTGTGAGTGTCACATGGGCTGCTCAGCTTGGAACGACTCCTTCATAACATGGCCGGCACTATCAGTAGCCACCTCAATCCTACGAAAATCCTAGGAAAACACGACATGTTCTTAAAGTCATATAATAGGAATTTGTTAGTTCTTTATGAAGCTAACAGTGGTTTTCACTAATGCACTATTTTTGCATTGTAGATATTCTAACTCCAGTTGACTGGATGCTCTTTAACCCCCCTGCGCCCCACCCTTCTTCTACCCAGTGTACTTTGCAGCACTGATCCTCTCACTCAGCCAGCAGATGGCCAGCGACCGCATCAACCTCTATCCCACCGGCAATGAGACCTTGTGGTGAGCCAGGCCCTTGCTAATACGGTTTGGGAGTGGCTAGTGCCCCCACCCACGTAGGGATCATCCAGGCCTTGTTAAGTGTGCAGGGTTACAGTGACCTTCTTCTGAGATGTGGCTCAGCCAGTGATAAGAGTGGGAAGTCCAGGTGATTTGTTTCAGTGCTTATGTCCTACTTACAAAGATCCAGAACTGTTGAAATTTGGCAGACAGATGCATAACAAGGATAGTGCAGATGGCCTTTTCCAGCCATTATGTGTTATTTTAGCTGTGCTTTGTGGTAGAAGCTTGAATGAATGGGTGGGATTATCATGTATTGGTTGGTGTAATCCACTTTCTGTTAGTTCCTATTGGATTAAACCAAGTAAGGACTGATAAAGCAGCATAGTATTGTCCTCTAGTATAGTGCATCAGTGCATGGGAGTGTAATTGCATGTGAAGGTGGGTGCACCAATGTCTCTGCAGGCCCCCAGGCTCCGAGCACCAAGTCCTGCAGCCCTGGATTGTGGTGAACTTAGTGGTGGCTGTATTGGTCAGTCTGGCCTGGATCTTCATCTCCACTAGGCATGACGTGGACTTCACTGAGGGTGAGTGCTCCCTCTGGAGGAGACAGTGGGGCACTGCAGGATGGTGATGATGGTGGTTTGGGTAGAACTGGCTGTGTATGAATTTGTGCATGTTCTCTACTAATGCTGAAAATATTACCAGTGTATTTTCTCCAGTTTGTATATTATCCCAGCTCCAGGTAAAATATAACTAGGTACTCTTACTAATTTTCTCTGGCAGAATTCTTATTGGCAATGGATGTGGACGGCTGTATAAGACAGGAAGAGAAACCAGAGGTCCTTGCCTGAAGGAGTTTCCTGTCCAGCTTTCTTCCTGCCCATTTTAGATCATTTCCACCTTATTCTAAATACTTGCTCCTCAGCGTATCGCTGAAACGATATAAAGATTTGGCTGTCACCCAATGTGTTTATTTTGGTGCTTTTAAGAAACTATTTTTGTATCTGTAAACTGTATATATGCTTTTTGTTGCACTAAGTAAATCTCTTAAAAATTAGGACAATGCTTATTTTTTAAGCTGTAGTTTTGTGTCAATATTGTGTTGCATTTACCACATTAACTTTACCAGCCAGGAAAATAAAATGACCAAAACAGTATTGCGAAGCATACTAAACTGAGCACATAGTTCTGTAATGTTCATCTGTTTTCATAACCACTTATCCAGTATTCTGTCAGGGTGAGCATGGAGCCTCTGCCCGGCAGTGGGGACAGAATTAACATGTCATCGTACGGTGCACACTGGGCAATTTAGAAATGGCAATTCACCTACGGAAGATAACGTGCAGCCTCATTTTGAAATTTATACTCAAAATTCTAAAACGAGTGAAAATACCATAAGCGTTATTTTAAGCGTTTTGTTTGCGGGGAGTTATTAACACATTTGTATTTTAGGAAAGCAGCAATCAAATAAGCTGACCGCTGACAAATGTTGGCTATTAATAATACATCGAGTGAATGCATAATTTTTTGTTTATCTATTTCGACGATCTTGTTACCATCTGGAGGACAACATGTCTGAAAAGGAAACATGAGATAATACATATACCCATCATCTATACCACTTCATCCATCAGTGTTGTGGGGAAGCTGCAGCCAATCCCAGCATCACCGTCCGGTCGCCAGTCCACCACAGACAAACTGCCACACACACACGGGCAATTTAGAGTAGCCCTAACCTGCATGGTTTTGGGAGGAATCCGGAGCACCCGGAAGACACCCACGCAAGCATGAGGAGAACATGCAAACTTCACACCGGGGATCGAACCCAGGACTTTCTCACTGCGAGGCGACACCACCGTACCGCCCTACTTATATAAATTAATTTATGGTCAGTTTTTTACAGCAATGATTGTAATTTACAAAACAGCGTTCCCTCATTTTATTAGTCTTAACAAACCAGATTTATCAGGATGTGTGTTTTAAACCACGTATTACGTGTGTAGTTGTGTAAAACTATTGAGGCACATAACGCGTGTGATAATGATTTCGTCAGAACCATACAATCACATAACTGCGTGGGCATCACCCCTCTCCACAAACTAAACATTTCAAGCTGGCCATCCTGGATATTCTAGCATTCCCATACGAACAACCGCGGTTTTGCTGCAAAATTGTGTTTACTCTTCGGGCACACTTGCTTTCCTGCTCCTTAATCCGCTATTGGGAAATAATCGATATGGTCGGCAATGTATTGGTGTGGTCTTAATAAGACCAGTTAATAGATCACCGAACTTTCAAACATTAGTGGTAGACGTGGTACGTGTTGGTTTAGAAAAAAGGACTTTGTTGCTTTCGCAGTTTTAATTGTAATTTGACTGAAATTACTATGCTGGACTTTGCCATTTTTGCTGTGACGTTTGTGATTATCCTGGTCGGAGCAGTTCTCTACTTGTACCCGGTAAGGTTCTGGAAACACCTAACTAAAACAACAGGATCAGAAGAATGACTGAGAATCAAGCCCGATCTACTGTTCACTAGCTTTTTGTCATCGAAACCTCTTTCTATCTATATTATTATTGCCGCAAAGATTTCATGAATGTCAGGCTGTTGTTGACTTCCTTAAATCTGTATCTGTAAAGCGGGCATCGTTATCTGTTTACATTCATAATAAACTGGCTTGGAATTGACAATCTGAAATAGTTTTAAAATGCCTTGCGGTAAAACTTGAATAGCAAACTTAAAGCTGTATGCTGTACATAAGGCTCTCTGATATTATAGTAATTATGTAATTTTTAAATTTTAAACTTCAGACGTCCAGAACAGCTTCTGGGATTCCGGGGCTCACTCCAACAGAGGAGAAGTATGTATAATAATAGATTTTTTGACGGTGCATATGTATTTATCCACATGCATTTAACAATTTAACATTCATCACTTCCTTTTTCCCAGGGATGGGAATCTGCAGGACATCGTGAACAGGGGCAGCCTCCATGAATTCCTGGTTAGCCTGCACGATCGTTTCGGACCTGCAGCGTCTTTCTGGTTCGGCCGGCGACCTGTGGTCAGCCTCGGCTCTGTCGATCTACTCCGGCAGCATATTAACCCCAACCGTACCAGTGAGCACAAAATTGCTTTAGTGGATTATAGATTGTATTACTTCAGGCTGTACTGTCCTTAAGAATAAAGTGACTGTTTATTGTATTACCTTAAGCTGTACTGTTCTTAATAATAAACTGACTGTTTCTGTTATTTTGGGGTCTTTTGTCTCCCTCACGCAGCGGATTCTTTCGAAACCATGCTGAAATCCTTACTGGGATACCAGTCAGGGCTGGGAGGGGGAGTGACGGAGACATTATTGAGAAAGAAAGTGTATGAGAGTGCCATTGACCAAACCCTGGAGAAAAACTACCCTCTTTTGTTAAAGGTATGTCCTCCACGACCACTGGCTTCTTTCTAAGGTATTGAGAAGTTGCCATAGTAGACACAACTCACTAAATCATTATCAGCAACACAACACTTAACATTACGGCCTAATTGAGGTAAGACGTGTCATACCTCGAGCTAACTCCACAAGTTACATAATTCAAAGAAGACTTTTTTTGCTGATTTGGTCTAACCCCTTTCCCCTTCATGTGCTTAGCTAGTGGAGGAGCTTGTGGGGAAGTGGCAGTCCTTTCCAGAGTCCCAGCACACACCCCTGTGTGCTCACCTTCTGGGATTGGCCATAAAGTGTGTCACTCAGCTCGCCATGGGTGACCGTTTCCGCGACGATGCGGAGGTCATCCATTTCCGCAGGAACCACGAAGCGGTCCGTATGTGTATGTTCACCTGTGCCATTCTGGGGTTGAGGTTCATACTTTTTCTTCACCCTTTCATCTCCTGGTGCCAGCAGATCTGGTCGGAGATTGGAAAGGGGTATCTGGACGGATCTCTGGAGAAGAGTTCCAGCCGCAAGAAGCACTTTGAAGATGGTGAGTGAGCTGCTTTATCCTATACACATGTGCAGCATGATTTCAAACTACACCAATGGCCCAACTGACGATGTCATGTCTGTGTGTGGACGTGCGCTCTGCAGCTCTGTCAGAGATGGAGAGAGTGCTGAAATCTGTGGTGAAGGAGCGGAAGGGGAAGGACTTCAGTCAGCCGGCATTCGTGGATGCTCTGCTGAAGGCCAACCTTACGGAGAGGCAGGTAAACTGTCAAAGGAACACACGCACCTCACAGACCGGTCTGCTTGAAGACAACTGGTATTTCATGCACATTTGGCTGAGGGCAGAATCTAGATTACAGTTTGTTTTGACATTTTTCATTTTGTTTCTGCAGGTGATGGAGGACAGCATGGTCTTTACCCTGGCTGGATCTGTCATCACTGCCAACTGTGAGAGTCTAGTTCACCCTGTACTTAGAGTGCCCAGGCCTTTGTAACGTATCACTTATATTCTACACCAATCAGCTGTAGGTGTCTTAGCAGTATTGGCCAATCAGATTCTAAGGTTTTTGTATCTTGATACCTTCCCAGTGTGCATTTGGGCAGTGCACTTCCTGTCGACATCAGAGGAAGTGCAGGAGAAGCTGTACAGGGAGCTGGAGGAGGTCCTTGGGAAGGAACGTCTTTCCTTGGAAAATATTTCTAAGCTCACGTAAGTCCTGAGTTGTACCTGGAACATGGTCTGCAGTGGGGTGACCCTGCTGAGGTCAGGGTGTAATCCCCCTGTTTATTGAGACCCTATAGTATGTTTGTCTTTGCTATGACAGGTATTGCCGGCAGGTTCTGAACGAGACCGTGCGGACCGCCAAACTGACTCCGATTGCAGCCCGGCTCCAGGACGTGGAGGGGAAAGTAGACCAGCATGTCATTCCAAAAGAGGTATTACCCCAAACTCACTGACGGCAACCTTTATTCACTCTGTGTTTAAACATTCCACAGTCTTACTAACCCATCAGTCATGTGCAGTTTACAAGACTGAACTGCCTTCCACATGTGGTTACTTTGTGATGATTCAACCATATGGATAAAAAACGATAGTGATCAGTTAATTGCAGCAGTCATTAAGCAAGTCACACACATTGATGTCTGTATTTTTACATATGATGCCCTTAAAATGACACCCACCATTAAGATATCCTTGTTCCAGTCCTTAAAGTGTATGTAGTAGTCTACCTCACACTAATAATTAATCCTGTCCATGCCCTTCAGACACCCTAACAGGAATATTACCCCTCAGTCTAATAGTTACGGTTAGATTATCAGTAAGCAGGAAGAGTTTGTGAGCATTGCTGTCTCTTCGCTTTTATTTTGGTGGAGATGAGGTTGTGTTCTAATATAGAGAATTGCATGTGATTACTGCTAATTAATTTGCTACTTATGGGATTACTGAACCTGACCAGTATGCCCTTACCTTTTCAAGCTCCTTTATTTAGGTGGCGTGTTTGAAATGGAAAAGGAAAAATATGCTCTGTATGTACAGCCTTGGCCAAAAGTTTTGACAATGACACAAATATTAATTTTCACAAAGTCTGCTACCTCAGTTTTTATGATGGCAGTCTGCATATACTCCAGAGTGCTATGAAGAGTGATCAGATGAATTGCAATTAATTGCAAAGTCCCTCCTTGCCACGAAAATGAATTTAATCCCAAAAAAACCCATTTCTGCTGCATTTCAACCCTGCCACAAAAGGACCTGCTGACATCATTTCAGTGATTCTCTCATTAATACAGGTGAGAGTGTTGATGAGGACAAGGCTGGAGATCACTCTCATGATGATTGAGTTAGAATAGCAGACTAGATGGGTGGTGCTTGAAATCATTGTTCTTCCTCTGTTAACCATGGTCATCTGCAAGGAAACATGTGCAGCCATCATTGCTTTGCACAAAAAGGGCTTCACGGGAAAGGATATTGTTGCTAGTAAGATTGCACCTAAATCGACCATTTATCGGATCATCAAGAACTTCAAGGAGAGAGGTTCAGTTGTTGTGAAGAAGGGTTCAGGGCACCCAGCAAGCGCCAGGACCATCTCCTAAAGTTGATTCAGCTGCAGGATTTTGGCACCACCAGTGTAGAGCTTGCTCAGGAATGGCGTCAGGCAGGTGTGAGTGCATCTGCACACACAGTGAGGCCAAGCCTTTTGGAGGATGGCCTGGTGTCAAGAAGGGCAGGAAAGAGGCTACTTCTCTCCAAGAAAAACATCAGGGACAGACTGATATTCCGCAAAATGTACAGGGATTGGACTGCTGAGGACTGGGGTAAAGTCATTTTCTCTGATGAATCCCCTTTCCGATTGTTTGGGGCATCAGGAAAAAAGATTTGTCTGGAGAAGAAAAGGTGAGCGCTACCATCAGTCCTGTGTCATGCCAACAGTAAAGCATCCTGAGACCATTCATGCGTGGGGTTGGTTCTCAGCCAAGGGAGTGGGCTCACTCACAATTTTGCCTAAGAGCACAGCCATGAATAAAGAATGGTACCAAAACATCCTCTAAGAGCAACTTCTCCCAACCATCCAAGAACAGTTTGGTGATGAACAATGCGCCTTTTCCAGCATGATGGAGCACCGGCCATGAGGCAGAAGTGATAACTAAGTGGCTCAGGGAACAAAACATTGACTTTGGGTCCATGGCCAGGAAACTCACCAGACCTTCATCCCATTGAGAACTTGTGGTCAATCCTCAAGAGGCCGGTGGACAAACAAAAACCCATGAATTCTGACAAAGTCCAAGCATTGATTAGGCAAGAATAAGCTGCCATCAGTCAGGATTTGGCCCAGAAGTTGATTGACAGCATGCCAGGGTGAATTGCAGAGGTCTTGAAAAAGAAGGGCCAACACTGCAAATATTGACTTGTTGCATAAACTTGATGTAATTGTCAATAAAAGCCTTTGACGGGTATGAAATGCTTGTAATTATACTTCTGAATACCATAGAAACATCTGACAAAACGATCTACAAACACAGAAGCAGCATTGTCATTCTCAAAACTTTTGGCCATGACTGTAATACCTGTGAAGCCAGTATGGCCCACTAAGGAAGCGATCGGCTTTCAGTTCCATGATCCAGGGGTACTACTTGCCTTCCAGCTCTAGAGCAGTGTGTGTGCAGGGGGCGCCTTTCTGGGGGGGTTGCTTTATAATGCTCTGTGTTGGTCTGCATTTAGACTCTCGTGATCTATGCGCTGGGCGTGGTCCTACAAGATGCTGACACCTGGGCTCTCCCTTACAGGTAGTGTATGTGCTTTAACCATGTCAGCACAAAACCCATACAACTATGCTATAGTTAGTATAACGTAGCATTTTTCGCAGCTCAGACTTTCCTCATTGACTTTAACATTTATATCATTTTGCTTGTGAGAGTTTTGCTTACACAAAATTGTTCTGAGGACAGAACAAAAAGATTGGTTCAGAGAGATAACCAATCCAAATACAGGGGAATGTGTCCAAGACATCTAATTGGTTGGGCCCGCCACCTCTTGTTGTTTAGACCAACTCCATAATCTGATTGGTTCAGAGAGAAAACCAATCATTTTTCGTTCTGCCCTCAGAACATTTTTGGGTAAGTAGAGCTCCCTAAAACGGCTTCTTTCAGTGACTCCCCGCACAGCCGCGGTTAAGCTTGTTCTCACCCTTTTCATTAAGGTTTAATCCAGACAGATTCGAAGAGGAAGGCGTGAGGAAGACCTTTTCCCTGCTGGGCTTCTCCGGGAGCCAGGCCTGTCCTGAGCTCAGGTAAAAAAAAAAATTTAAAAAAACATGAAAAATGGGGGGTGGGACTAAGGGCAGTAATTGATCTGTTGCCAAACCTATGACTTCTGCCCTTGACGGATATACAGTAGTTGTCTTATTTCCAGTGCTTTACTTTTCTACTCAGCAGTCATTTACTGGCACTTATTCTGAAGAGCTGATTGATCTGTTCTTTATATTAACCTTAATAATTTTTTGCAAACTCCTAACCATGCATGAGCAGGTTTAGCTATTAGTCAGACTTAGAGGACATATGGCTGAGATTGATGGCAAAACGACACCAATGGCTTACAGTTTTATTAAGTTAACAGTTCAGCAGTCTTGGCCACCTGGTAATACCATTTAGAAAAGCCAGTGCTGCTGGCAGCATTGGGTGGCAGGAGACGCCCCTTAGTAGATCTGACATGTGCACCAGCAGGACTTCGTCAGTCACTCCAAGTCATGGAGGAGTGTGTGATGTGTCTTTACCCCCAGATTTGCATACACGGTGGCCACGGTCCTCCTCACCACCTTGGTCCGCAGGCTTCGACTCCACCAGGCTGAGAGACAGGTGGTGGAGGCGAGATATGAGCTGGTGTCCACCCTGAAGGACGATACCTGGGTCACACTGAGCAAGAGAAGCTAGCGGCTGACCTGTGCTACAGCTCTGTGTGGAGAACTTCAGGCTCCACCCCTGTTCTAGATCTAGTTTAACGGGAAATGGTTCTGATGTTGGATTTTATGTTAGTTTTGGGGAAAGGGCTGCTACCATATTGGTTTATGAAGATTAATGTCAGAGTACATTGGATTTTGATAAAAGAAATTCAGGTAATTTAACCAGGGTGCACCTGCTGGTTGAAGCCCCTGCTTGCATCATCTCTGAGGGACCTTCTGTACTAACGGCTCATCTGAACTTCCACATTTTGATATCAGCTCCAGCAATTGACAATATGAACTGAATGGCTCTTAAAACACTCTACTTGTACGCCACTGTTTTTGATAATAAAGTTATATGCCTTCAATTTCCCTCTATTATTTTACATTTGGCAAAATAAGCACATAGATGTATGTATAAATGTACATAAATACTATCCAGAAAACTTGTATCGCTCTGGTAATCACGTGTTTCTAATGGGATGCATGTATTTTAGGGCTTGGGATGCTACTAGATTTCCCTCCAGTTTTCTGCACTTCTGTTTATAATAGAAGGGGACTCTATTTTATTGATTGGAATGGGTGGGGGTGATTATAAGGTTGTAATGACAGCAGTGCTGCACTTCGGACTCCTTTTGACCTTTGCAAGTGTAGCGATGTGCTTCATGTGTAGAAATTACCAGTTTTTGTTTAATTTTATTTAAGATGTTAAATGTTCAGTAGTATTGATTTTCCAATTTTACCAGCACCGCCAGCAATGTTATCAGCAAAATGTTCGTTTTAGTCATGGGTTAATTATCTCGCAGACACGTTACATCAGCAGTAGTGTTTGGCATTACTTTTTGCATTACTACCACGGGAAGTGGCAACTTCGTTCGCGCTGGTTTTTCCTTCGACACCAGATGTCAGCACAGTCTCGAGCCGGGAGGAAGTGCCGCACTCCAGCGCTTCCTGTGGAAGAGCGCGCCCGTATGCCAACCGGGAGCGCGCTTCCCGGGGAAGAGCGCGCACTCCTTAGTTCCAGCGTTCGGAGGAGGAGTAGTGGGGGGGGGAGGAAAAACATGTAAAGATGGCGGAGTTGCAGATGCTTTTGGAAGAGGAGATTCCAGCAGGTCGGAGGGCTTTACTGGACAGCTTCACCAACCTGGAGCGGGTTGCGGAGTACTGCGAAAGCAACTACATCCAGGTAAAAAGGAGCCGAGAACGGCGGCTGCTCCCACGGGCGCTGAGGTGGGGAAGCGCATGACCGGCGCTGGGTCCGGTCGCTGCCTGCCGTGCGGAGCTCCCAGGGGCCATGCGCTCTGGCGCTCGTCCTCCCGCCGGTGCTTCTCCTTCCCTCGCCGGTCACTCCCCCGTATACCGTCCCCTGCTCGGACACCTCATTCTCTCGCCGGTGATCCGGCAACCCCCCAGGCTCGCTCCGTATTTCACATTGGCTGTAGTTTTTCGACTCTCGTGGAAATTTAACTTAACGTGTTAAACCTTTCAGCTGAGGGTTCCAGTTGGGTTAGGTTTTATTTCCAGCCAACTAGTTATCTACTTGAGAATTATGTTTAATTCTGGCTACTAATGAATCTGTATTCAGACCGGCTTCATTAACCTAATTAGTTGGGTTTAATTGATGAAGTTTAAACGGTAACAGTACCTGTGTCCTCTGGTACTAACCATACCTGTTGGGTAGTTAACTGGTTAGCGATGATGTGGAATCGGTGTTGGGCGGGTTGCGTCTAGCTGCGGCCCGCCTGTTTTCTCTCCAAAATGAATCGTACTTTTCTGTACCTTAAGTTTTATCAACCTAATAAATGACGCTCCTTCTATTATTCGCTGCTGTGCATATGCATCGGAGAGCTTAAGGTCACTTTTAACTTTGTTGCGATGTATATATTACATGCTGGGGGGTTGTTACAAATGGTCGATTCGGATGTACAATCTGTACTTAAGTCATTGCCATAAGGCGAAAATCACTGCTCAAGTGACGCCCATAAAATAGATCTGCCTGTCTATCTATCTATTTCCATTTACTTCTGAAATAATATCGATCAGCTACAGTGTTTAAGAGCTATATGTAGAAAATTACAAATATTGCGGACCGTAACTGCATATGCAGTTATGCATGTGAACATGGGCTGATGTACAGCGCGGACTGACGCCTTGAGGTACCGTCTTATTTCTTGTGTAATTATGATTACTGGGTTACTCGCTCTATCGGATCTGATAAATGAGAGCTGCAACTTTCCAGGAGTCCAATCCAAACGTCGATGAGCAAAACGCCTCCAAGAGTAAAAAGTATTCTTAAATTCAGCAGGCGTTAACGCATTTCTGTATGCGACTTCAAAGAAGAATCATTTAGCTTTCATCAGTGTTTGGTGAGAAAATGCAGCAGATTGCTGCTTAGCGCTGCGATGTCCTTTGTGAGCCCCAGTACTTCCCGGGGCATCTGCAGGCTTCTCTTGCTTAGCGGCTGTTCTGTGCCACACGTTTAAGACGGAAAACATTAGCTATCTGTGGGTTATTTACTGGTAAAAGTTCCGGGAATGTTTTTGGAAATGAGGAAGTGTCAGTTTACCAAGTAATTGGCGGTAGTCTGCCAAATGTCTTAGTGTTTTTTTCTTCGTAACCTTAGTGTAACTAACAATATGCAGCTAACTATAGGCTCAAAGTTTCTCAAATATGGGACTTGTATGAGGATTGGTGAACAGTCAAGTTGTTGCACTAATATTTGCTTAATGTTCAGTAATCTTACATTGCATGATATGTAAATAAAGTGTAGCATGGTAGACCACTAATGTTTAATTTCTATATGGAAATTAAATGCCTTCACTTTCAATTTAGCTGTGAATTCAAAGTGAAAGTGATTAATTGTGAAGATTAATTGTCATTAACACACCACAGCAATGAAGTGTGTTCTCTCCATTTAACTGATATGTGACATTAGGTTAGGGGACAGCTATTATTAAGCACCTGGGGAGCAGTGCGTGGGGGCGGTACCTTGCTGGTTCTCGAACCAGCAACCTTTCAATCACAACTTCACAAGCACGCTTTCCTAACCTTTAGCTCATCATTGCCCCCAAAACATTCCAGAAAACCTGTACATTCGTGGTCTCAGTCACAGGTGTATAGATATCTATGGTTAGGGATGTGGCAGTGAAATCCGAAATGTGCACCTTAGACTAGAGTCACCATCTATGTGAATCTTGGACCCCAGGTGATGATGCTTTTCTATTAACGCTCAAGCAAGTGTATAATCTTTTCTGTTACCAAATTGCGTGACATCCCAAGTGCATTGAGTTGGGAGACGTTCATCTGGCCTGGTGTGCTCCTAAGACTGGGGTCACGGTGAGGGGTGTTTCCATGCGGCAAGTTGGTCAGAAATAGGGCTTTGAACTGGCAGCATGAACATCGGCCGGCCCTGCCCTTTCATCGACTGAATGGAAGGTAGAGCGAAAAAGACAGGTGAATTTGGGTACCTAATATAGCATGCAAATGGACTTTATATAGAAAAACCAGAGGTTAATGGATTTCTGTATTAGAGGGCCGATTGGGGCGGGTTGCCACAAAGAGATACCTATCAGCACATTGCTGCCTGACTCTGACTCACCCCATTGCTATATTGTGTGTACGTGAGAGAGAGAGCATGCTCTCGTAAGCTCACTGCCATATTGCGGTCTGCACTATAGTGGACATGGGGACACTCTGACCTCTTTGTGTCAGATGAGAGATTTGCCATGCGGCACGCCGATGAGAATTGCTTCCAAAGGCACGTTTTCACTATAACACAAAAGTGCGGTGGATTGATTTTGATGAGAAGCAGAGATTACCTCTGATGTCGGTGGAAGGCCTTCCATTGATCTGTGCTGATTCATCACTGACCATTTCTCTCCTTTATAGGAATATATTAAGGAATCAATTGTTAAACTTGTGCATTCAACACTGTTTCAGTTGGTAGATATAGTCTGCAGCCTTGTACCAGATACAAAGTTGGAGGATGGATGCAAGGTGGAAACAATTACAAATTCTAAATAACTGTGGATAAAAGTGTAACAAATAAAGCAGAAATTATTACTGTTACATGTTTTAAAATAAAATTGCTCTTACACAACATTTAGAAACCTGTTGCAGATCAGATGTTTGGCAAGGACACAGAACTGCAAACGCTGTTTTTTCCATTTGCCTTTCAGCTAAGCTTATTTTCCATTTTGACTTTTTTAGATTTTTATAATCCCGTTTCTGTATGTTGTCTATATTTTCCTCTTTTTTTTTTTACTTCCTGTGTTAGAAAGTTGAATTACTAAATTTATTCCTTTGAATACCTCAGACACGCAGAGGTTACACTAAGGCGGACCCAGCGGGAGCATTAACGTTAAGAGTGGGCATTGTTCTGTTCCCTTTGGAGGGGAACAGTCTTTGAGTCTTTAACTGCCTTCCCACTATAATCATCACAAGCTGTTGCATAGTTGGCACCTTGCTTTATGAGCTGGTCTGGGCCTTCAGTCCTTTGATGGGGAGGGAAAGAGGTGCCTTCAGCTCTGTGAGTGACATTTTCCAGTGTTATGAGTAGATGATTGAAATCCAAAAAATGGCCAGTTCTGAAAATCTCTAGTCTACGTGTGGATCATCTGGATCTTGGTTGAAGGGCAGTCACCATGAACTACTTGTTGACGCATATCGTGAGCTGCCCCTGACAAGCTGCAAGACGCATAACTACATGACGAAGAACATAACCTGTGTCTAAGATAATGGATAGTTAAGTGGCTGAGGTCATGCACCTCTAGTCTAAAGGTTTCTATTTCAAGAGACCTGACTGTAGTACCTTGATCGAGGTACTGAATTGTTCTGGTGAAACTTTCAGCTTGAAATATGGTTAGGAACTAAGTCACGTTGGTTAGATGATAAGCAGCTGTGTACATGTTGACTGCTACTACTAATGAGTAGGCAGCACAAACCCAATGCTTTGCAGTGAGGTCTTTTAACATGAATCATGGTTTATAGAGGGTGTGTCTTCATGAAGTCTGCAGGCTGGAATGTATCCCGCTTGGACACATGTGTTTGTCATCTCCTCTGCTCTGCTTTCTCCATAAGGGGGGGGGGTGATCAGGGGTTTCTACAGGCAGGATACTCTCCTGAAAATTCACCTGAGTCAGCTGGCACCTGAACCAGCTGTCCTCTGTCTGTGCAGCTGGTCTCCCCTGTACCAGCTTGTCCATACTTGGGCTAATAGAACAGCTGTAGAGCCTATGTCTCAGAATGTTTGTGGCACGGCAGATTGATTGGATTGCACCAAAACCTGGTGACAAACCATTACAGACACTTACATTTAAACTCCTGTATTTTTGACACAGAATTACATTCTTTAATTTCATTTGTGTGATACTGAATGCTTAGGTTATCCGACCATTTGCCTCATGAAATTAAATTGCCAGATGTAGACTCATTGGTCAGTCTGTCAGGTACACCTGCTTACTGAAGCCACGTAGCCTGCTGCTCCAGACAGTGAATCATGCCTCTGCATTTTGAATGCTAGCAGCGTGCAGATGGGCTTGCTTACCGTGCGGCTAAGCATTAGCATGCCTAGCATGCGTCACGCAACTATGGACGTGCTGCGGTTGTTGGCGCCAAGCGTGGCGGTTCCAGCATCTCGGAGACGGCCACCCTCCTGGGATTTTCACACGCTGCAGTGTTTATGGAGGGGGTGCAGTCGGTTCTGTGAGTGAAAACACGTTGTTAAAGAGCGGCTAGAGGGAAATGACTTCTCCAAATTCAGGACTCGTCTGCCCTTGAAGCGATTCTAAAGGCATGAGTAGTTCCTGCTTAGATGCCACCAATAACCTGTTTGCTTAGTGTGACCTGTATCCACAGCAACGCATGCCGACAGCAGCGTGTTTGGGACACGGACTGCTGCCGTGCGAGCTGGCAGCCGGCCAAGCGATTCGAACGGGTGATGAGAGCAGGGCCCCAGTTTATTACGGCTTCTTGCTTTCACACTAACCTGTATAAGCGAGTCCGGTTACCTGTAGAATCTGGCTGTAGGTGCATCGCTTACTGGGGAGAGTCATACCCTGTTTCTGACACAGCCCAGAAATAAGGAATACGAAGATGACACTTCTTCTGTGTCACTTTAAGTAATATCTTCCTGTATAAATGGGTACAATCACACATCACCATGGATACAAATGCTAGGTAAGTAAATGTGGATGCTCATTGTAAATTGGTCGCAAGTATAATGCATTCCTTTAAGACAGCTGAGATACAGCCCAGACAGGTGATGGGCTTATCCATTGACTTTATCTGCTGTTTAATACTGAATGGGCTGCTTTTTTCTGTGAGCCTGCAGACCACAATGGTAGATTTTCCCAACCCTTTTTAACACACGACAACTGTTTTTCCTGAGTTTCCCTTGTGCTGAAGCTGAAACGGTCCCATTTTGCTTCTTAAATCCTTTCCACTGTTTTGTCAGACTCATCTCCTCTCCCTTTTTTCCATGTCATGTGGTTCTGTCTGCTGTCCCGTTTGGAGCAAGACTTACAATCCCTATCGCTGATTTCATTACCTGGCCCTCATTGAAGCTAATATTTCATTCTTCTTGGTTATGGCTTAAATTAAGATATAGCCAAGGTTTGTTTTTGTGACATTTTAATGCTGTTGCGTCTGCTATTGGATCCCACACTAGTCACACCTTAGGGTTGCTCACTAATGTCCTGCTGATGTTATCCTGCTGTCATTTATTGTGAGTTGCCAGCCAGGACAATGTGGTTCAGTCTAGGTAGAACACCCGAAGAGCATGGTTTACCTCAGTGGTGATACTGCTGTGACCTCAGCCTTCACCTCCTGGTCTGAAGCACAGGTTTGGTCTTGGTCTGTAAGTCCCTGTGGCCAGAGGTGGTCTCCTACACAGGGCAGGTTTTATTGGCTGAGCTTTTCTGATAGTTGTGTCCTGGACATGATGGTAAGTAAGCCTAATTGTGGGCTTGCCTTCCACCTCTCCATTCTGTTGACGTTGGTGCAAGTGTGACGTAATTGGAGCTGTCGTCTTTCTTAGAGTACTCTCCAAAGAAAAGACCACGAGGTTGCTGTTCTGAGTGCCGTAGACAGGAAATGCATTCATGAGTTTTATCATTTCACATTCATTGTCCTTTTCAAAGGAAGTTCTGCTTCCCAGCCGCTTTAATACCTCTGGCCTTCGGCAGGCAGCACGCCAACACACACTGGCGAGATCGTGGCGGAGCCCATGAGGTGGGTGACCATCGCTGGGAAGGGGGCTCAGCACGTGGCAAAGCTTTTCCGCGTGCCGCGAGGTCAGCCGCTTCCTACGCCGGACTGCGCGTTTGCGGCATAGAGTCCTCCCGTCCCCCCAACTTCTACTGCAGGGAGTTTCGCTCCAGTCATCACCTTCAGAATAAAATATGAACACTTTGCTTACTTGCGCTCTGGGAGTGAAAAACACTCCGTCCAGTTAGAGCTAATTGTAGATAGCTGCCTTTGTGTTTCGTCCTTCTCTTTCTCACCTCCTGTTCCTCTTTGTAAACGTCTCGACCTTAAGAATGAGAACACGGTCCCGAGACAAGGCCTTACGGAGTAGTGAATGCGCGGTTAAGGGAGTTGTTCCCCGGATGGGGAGGGATGGAGAGGGATGGAGGGGGATGAAGCAGCGCAGATCGCAACAGCTGTGAGCAGTTTTACAAGCCCCACCCCCCCCCATGTTAGCAGTTAGCCTTAACATACCCCCATGCGAGGTTTGTTTATACCAGTGCTATGATTTCGTCGGCCTGGGCTGGCCCGGTGTGAGTGAATGTGTAGTGAGTTCCTGCTGTTCAGAATCAATAACTGACCTAAGTCAAGTCACCTTTTCAGCCCTCGAGGGTCATAATGTTATTACGATAAAAATTCTTGCCATTCAATTACTCAGCACCATTTTAGCCTACTCCAGGCAGAGTAGCGGTGGAAGCTGACCTGTTGAAAGCCCAGGAGGAGGCACCGGTGAGATTAGCAACCCACATACTGCTGGTCTAGCTCAGTAGGGTTATCAGGGCTGGGAAAGGGAAGTACTGGACTGATGCATTCATTGTTCAGTTCGCGTGTGTAGAAGAGCAGGAAACTGTTGAGGTGGCAAGTACCTTTGACTTCCTGGTGCTTCTCTTCCTAGTTAAAACCACCCTGTAACTCCCCCCGGTGGTCAGAGTGAGTGGAGTGATACTGAGATTATGTGTGGTGCATCTGTTTTTGCGGGAACCACCCTCCTCTCTCTACAGACTGCAAGGTTTTTGGCCCGACGTCTCTGCCTGGATGGGGACTTGGGATTTTTGCTGGACCTGGCTCTCTAGGCTAAAGTCTCAGCCAAAGCGTCTCACTGTAGTGGGACAGACAGGAGACTGGGGGTTAAGTCTGCGTCCATTCCAGTACAGCCAGTTCCAGTTCTAGAGATTAATTTTATTTTAATCCAAATGCTAAAACACCAAAATTCGCAGTTCACTTGATTATCAAGCTCTTAATTGAGTCAGTTGTCTTAATGTAGTACTGCTATTAAAAACAGTCCATGTGAGTTTCTCAGACTAGAATTAGGGAGGGGGGACTGTGAGCTCGGTGTGTCTGGGGGGCTCTCCTTAGGATATCCTCCTCCTTCTCCTTGATGTTTTTGATGGGGGAGGAGAGATTGGAGGTGGTGGAGAGAGAGGCTGGATGGAGTTGTTTGGTTTGGAGTAAGGAGCCGTGTGACTCATTTGGCGAAGGCCGTTCTCACATTTGTTCCCTGGGGTAGAAGATTCTGAGACTAAACTCTTTCCTCCTCTGTTATGCAGGGATGTTTTATGTTTTAAATGAAAACAGGAACACTAGTATTGAGGCTTGTTTCTTTGTTGCTGGTGTCTGTCTGTCTGATACCGTGGTACATACTGTGGACTGGCAAAAGACTGAAAGTTCGAGCCTAGGAGGGACACTGCAGGCTTACCCTCTCAGCAGCTTGTATGCCGTTTGTAATTTGCAAATTAGCAGCGTCACTATGGGGGTGAGAACTGGATGTTTCCCCTGGTTTCCCCAGGACAAGAGAAGTGCTGAATAATTAGATGAAACCTATTGATCCCGCTCTGTCACATGCCCGAGAGTAACACAAGGTTCCCAAAATGCCCACTTTGCCTCCCCTGCACCCCCTTAGGTCAGGGCCTAAGTCAGGGGTGCCCGACTCTAGTCCTGGGGGGCCGGAGCCCTGTGTAGCTTAGTTCTTTCCCTGTGTAGCTTAGTTCTTTCCCTGTTCCACCATAAATGATTCAGCTGAAGAACTGTGTGGTAACTAGCAGAAGGATTTGAATCAGGTGTGTCAAACGAGGGTAAACCAAAAACTGTGCAGGGCTCTGGCCCTCCAGGACTGGAGTTGGGCACCCCTGGCCTAAGTCCTCAACTGGCGATGCTGTAATTGATAAGGATACAACCCCCCCCCGTTCCACCTTATCTTTCAGTGCTTGATGTGTTATCACATTGTGGTTTTTATGTTAAATATGTGTTTTTTTTTTAGTTTATTTTCTTTTAATTAGAAGTGGGTAGTTCAGGTTCAGAGAGTAGAAGTCCAGACCAATATTTTTTTCAACCAACCAGGGGTGAGTTTCCCGAAGCGTTCTTAACGCTACGTCGTTCGTTAGTTCTAAGAACGCTTCGGGAAACTCACCCCAGTTCAGTATAAAGAGTCACAATCACAAAATACTCAACTGGATGGTTGAAGCAAAATCTTGGTCTGAACTTTCACTCTCTGAACCTGAACTACGCACCTCTGCTCATAATCTGGTCCTTGAAGTCTTTATGTGTCAGGCCAAAGCATGGGTTAAACAGAAGTGGGGCAGCATGTAGGAGGAAACGCGCTTCTTCCCCCTCCTGGTGCGTTCAGTTTCTCGAAGTCAAGACAGTAGGTGGATAATAAGGGCTGTGGTGCAGGAAGCAGAATTAAAAATGATACGGATAACCCCGAGTGGTAAGGCTCTGCTCTCTCTCCTCCTCCCCCTTTTCGGTGATCCTGAAAGGGCCCTTGTGCTGGGGGCGGAGCTCGCAGCAGAAGATAGCAGTCTGTGATGCCGGAGCAGCTTCTGTGCCATGTACCGTGTCTGTATGTCCCTGTTTATCGCCATAATGTCTTGGCAGATTTGAGGACGCCTTTTCAGAGACATGGTTCTGATTTGAGCACGCCTCTGTCTTTTGTCAGACATGATCGGTAAGCCTTTGCTGTGTAATGATATTTAAATGATCTAGAAAAGCAGAGCATCTACGAGGCCTCTTCTTTAGTCAAGCTGCCCCACTGTCCCATGACGCAGATCATTCCGTCTGCGAGCTGATGGTTTGCTGGCAGGGCTACAGCCGATGGAGCTGGTGGATTTCTGGATGGAATCAGGACACTGACCTGTGCTTCACACGCCCTCCACTTTTACTTCTTTACTTAAAGAAACAATAAATATATGGGGGCAGTAGTAATCAGTAACTGGAAGAGTTACTGATTATTTAAATACAAATGTCAGGTGCGCCATTCAGACAGAGAGGGAATGAGGGGAAAGGACAGGTTAAATTAAAAGGGGGTGGGTCCTTTTTAGGGTGCAGAGGAGCGGTCAGGTGTTCCAGCTGGCAAGGGTCCATTTAGCTGTGTGACCGGGAAGAATACATGCCCATATAAGGGTAGTCTGATGGTGCCACCTGGTCTCCACTGATTGGGGGGGGGGCTTAAATGCACAGATTGGGGGAATGCCTCTTCTGCAGCTGCATTCAGGTGAGATGTGGCCAAGAAGTGTCCCTTGAGATACACCGAGCCCAGCCACGGCCCTGGGAGGTGAACCGGAGGTGGTTGGTTGGTCAAATGCCGAGATTTGAGTACCTTCCCAGCTCCTAGTTGATGTGTGAGAGCACCTGGAGATTTTTTGAGCTTTGAGACGTTGTGAAAACATCTTTGACTGTTTGTCTGAAGATGAGAATGCTGCAAGGCCTCTGTAGGCATGTTTCCAACTGCTCCTGTGTGACTCACCTTGTAGACTAACGCTTCCTATTCATCCTGGGGAATTACAGGCACACTGTGCTGCTGGAGTTGCTTTCCTCCCCCTGTTCCCTCCTGCCTCACTGTCCTGCTATTTTGATTCCAGCGTCTTCAGATACTGAAACTTTTAAAGACTCTGCAGCGCTGGGACTCCCTGCTTCATTGATGTCTCAGCAGCAGGCAGAGTAAACACAGACTAACAGAGCCTAAAGATAGTTATGTGGCCATGGTGCTGGGGCATAAGGAGGGGTGGGGTACACAATAGGGTTTTGCAGAGCTGGTGCCGGTGCTGGGCTGGTTCTCGCTTGGTGCCTTTTGAGAACCAGCCTGCGTTTCCACCGGTTTCAAAAAAGAACGGAAACAGAGGTGAGCTGGACCTCTGGCCGAGTTGTGGTGTGGCTGCCGTTGTACTGCATGGGGCACCCCTCATGGGCCTTGCTGGAACTGTTCGCTGCCATTGCTCATATCGCTTGCCTATAACTCAAAATCCTGCCATGCTTCCAGAGCACCAGCTACATATGAGGACAGGAGTGAAGCACCTGGATTCAAAAGCACAAAGTGGGTCGGTGAATCTGGGGGAGAGGGCGGGCACCTCATTAAATGTCTTAAAAAGGCACCTTTCTGGAAAAGTGGTACAAAAGTTCACATCACTCATGATGAGCTCCTTCATTTTATCTCTTTGGAAGTCTATCTTGCTACCTAATTTTTAAATGTGATTTGAATTAATCAAATGCTTCTGTGGAGCTAGAAACAATTTTCTTTGTTCTGCATTGATTCACTGAGTAGCTGCCATCTATGGCCTTGAATTGCTTCACCGGTGTGGTAGTAGTGTGGGCTGACAGTATGTTTTCTAGACTTGTCTGCCTCCGTCACATTTGCTGGGATGAAACAGACCTTGGGCCTCCAAGCTTTCGTTGCATAGCAATCTGAGAACAACTGGCGCTCTTCATGGTTGTGAGATGATCGGAGCCGTTTCTGGTGTGTAGACTACAGCTTTGAAGCTCCTAGCAAGTTGCACGGTGTCAGCATGTCTTCAGTGGCCTTGTTCCCTGAACTAAAAAGTAAAACTAAAAATGCATTATGGTCATGGCTTAGGCCATCATTCCTACCATCCTATGGGGCTCCAGGGATCACAGTCAGGGAAAACGGTTGCTTCTCTTTAAGCGGCCAAACATTTAATACACTTCTGAAAGTGCCGGAGACCTGATCTTGCGGCGAGCTGGCCCCCACGGCACAGCTGGCCCTCGGGCCCCTCGGTGCACGGCACAGCTGGCCCTTAGCCCCCCTCTGCTCTTCCAGTTCGCCCCTCTGATGGTGCATGTCTCCAAGTCACGGCTAATTCATTGCTGTCAAGTGAAATCCTAGTTGCCCGGGTGGCCGTGGGGCCACAAAGAGGGCGGCTGGCGAGCTCTGGGGCCAGCCGGGTTCCCGTGTGCCACACCTTCCAGCAGGCCGCACCAAATTTGCTAGTATAAGCGCCCAGCAGGGGTCCTGTGAGCCAGCGGTGGAGGAGCTTTCCCGGAGCCGGAGGCGTGTGTGTGGCCGGGGCCCCAACCCTGCTTAATGACGCCATTAAGTGAGCATGAGCGCTGGTCTGCAGCCAAGCTTGCACCTTGTTTAGTTTGGGCCACGCTAACTCAAGGCCGACAGTATCCATTGTGAGGACGTGTGACGATTTATTTTTTCCTGTCCTTAATAGAGCTGCCAGTATCTGACAGTTCAGTACAGCCGGGCTGTGTTTCACTGGGCAGGTCAGGGGGGGCTGCTTTGTTTTGTGTGGCACCACTCATAGATACCAAGGTAACGGGGGGGGTTGCAGACAGACACAGGGTCTGTCCCACTCATCCCACATTCCACACGGCTATCCTGTAGTGGACGGCCTGCTGACACCAATCAGCCCCCCCCCCCACTGGAGTAAAATCTGTTCCAGGTTCTGTTCGGCGTTGCATGTCTGCCTCAGGCTGACGACTCAGACCTAGAATGGATCAGGGATGTTCAGCAGGCTGTCAGCTATTAGTCTAACAAACATGATACACTTTAAGGACTGTAGGGTTTAAAGGTGTTAATTCATATATCTCTGTTAAGGAGGCTAAAATCCTGTATGGCTCCAGCGAGACGTGTGAGGTTCGGCAGGGAGTGAGAGAGCAGCTGCTTTTAATTAAGTTAAATAGTGCAAGAATCAGAATTTCAAATATGGTCACATGCACTATGCTCAACTTGTGAAATCTGTTAACATCTAAGATCGAACTTCAAGCTGCACTTCAGATTCTCGGTCTCTGCCAGATGGTATGTCAATGAACTTTTCATATGGTTCATGGAAATCAGCGGGGCTGGAATGCAAATCACACCTCCACCAGGAACAGGCCCTTTCACTACCTTCTGTTAAAGTGACTGTGTATCTCTGACGAATCGTCTGCCAGTAGCGAGTAGTCTAGGGCAGCAGTAGGCTGGAAGAATCTCCTCTGCCATCCTGTGCTCTTGTGGGAGAACCTCCCGGATGTATACCCCACTATGTCTGTTTCCAGTCTCAAGGCTCGGCACAGCTATTGGATATAAGAACATAAGAAATTTACAAACGAGAGAGGGCCATTGGGCCCATCAAGCTTGTTTGGGGAGAACTTAACTAATAGCTCAAAGTTGTTAAAATCTTATCTAGCTCTGATTTAAAGGAACCCAGGGTTTTAGCTTCCGCTACACTAGCAGGAAGACTAT
>JAOYFF010000102.1:517723-534686 GCA_025773925.1 Cryptomyrus ogoouensis | reverse complement strand
TTACTTCTATCCCCTTTTTTGAATATGGGTGTTATATTAGCATACTTCCAATCTGATGGTACCACACCCGCAGATAAAGATTTCTGGAATATTAAAGTTAAAGGTTGGCTAATAATATCCCTCATCTCTTTTAAGACTATAGATAAGATGCCATCAGGGCCCTGCGATTTTATTTATTTTGAGTTTAGCCAGGCTTAGTATCACATCAACCTCAGTTATACATATATTGGTCATAGACAATGCTGTATTTGTATTAATTGGTGGTAAGTTACTTGTGAACACCCATGAAAAATAATCATTAAACTCATTTACTATATCAATTTCGTTATCTGCAAAAGCTCCGTAAAACCTCCAGTTGACATGTTAGTAAATGTTCACCGGAAATGTTTGGTGGGTGTAATTTTCGATAAAGATGGACACACTGTACGGCAGTCATGTAGAACAGCAATGTCACAGCAAACATTTACAGGTTACAGGTTTGTCAAAAATTAGGTGCTGACGTTTCTACCTCGTCTAGACGGTGGACATCCATAAGGAGAAGGTTGCCCGGCGAGAGATTGGCATCCTGACCACCAATAAGAACACCTCCCGCACACACAAAATCATTGCTCCGGCCAATCCTGAGAGGCCAGTGCGCTACATCCGGAAACCAATCGACTTCAACATACTGGATGACATCGGCCATGGAGTGAAGGTATGGCAGTGAGTGAGGCATTTCTCAAATGTAGATGGATACTGGCATTTTAGCCGGAATCCAGCCTGTTTCTGGAAATGCATAAATAAATCCTTCTACCCATAAATGCAGCCCTGATTTTTTCAGGCAGTGAAGCTCTGCTAAGCTTTGATCAAGCATTTTAGGTCACTGCAAGCCTGCATGTCCCACCCCAGTGTTTGGTGGCTGCTGGTTCTCCCTGATAAAATGTAACATGGTGATGAAGGTTCCCCGAGGCCTTCGCTCCAGCCACCTCCAGCTGGAGAGTGCCTCTCGCAGTTTGCTAGGGTATGAAGAAGGCTGCGTGTAGATTTCATTGTTTAGGAGGGGAGGGGTGTTTGGATAAGCCTGCTGTAGATGTGCTGATCCCAAGATGACAGGAAGCCCTGTTTTATGTGAAACCATGGGTGTTTAATGGCCTGTCAATGATCAGATCTGTTGTTATATTAGCGACACATTGTTTGCATGGAGTTGGATTCTCTAACAAAGCCCTCCTTGGGGGAGGATTTTCATGGATTTTACTCTCTGCCATTTTAAAACCTTCAGCCACTAACCTTTTGACTACTTTCTCTTTTTTTGTGTTGCCCGCATTTTAATCACTAGTGGTTGCTTAGGTTCAAGGTAAGCATTATAATTGCTGTGACTTTCCTGAGGCTGTCTTAATGGTTGTCTTGCACGTAGAAGGACCTACAGATGATGTTTTTGTCTCTGCCCTCCTCCCCTCTGGGCTCCATCATGAAGGGGCGACATCCCAGCGCTGTTTAATAACAGTGATGATCCTCCTCAAGGTTGAGATCAGTAAGGCCACCCCCCCACACACATTCTGCTATTTCGCACCATTAAGAAACCACTTATCAGGTCTAGTTACTGCTCAGAGGATCTGTGGAAGATGAGGTGTTTTGCTAAGAAAGTGTTTCTTGATGATGGAGGGGAGGCAGAGAAGATATCATCGAAGGTCCCCCTGGTGTCCTTGTGTCTTGAACTACATGTTGTAAATGTGGATCATTGACATCAAAGCAGGTAACAGGTCCATCCATCGGTGATGAATATTCCACCCTCCCTTTATGCCAGTTTTTCTGACACTCGCTTCAGCAGTGAAGGAGTGAAATCTGATTGACAGATCGATCTCGGCAGACTTTCTGCTGCGCCTTGGTCCTGAAGCCGTATCTGGACTATTAGTTGACTGTCCAGAGCAGGAAAGCGACAAGACGGTACACAGAATCTGTTTGTACCAAAACTTCTGTGCAGTTTTTGAGGGCACCTCTGCACAAGAGAGGCTTTCTGTGTGTCGTCGAAGCAGGAGAGGCCCAACAAGCGGTCCCCTCTGTTTCTGTTTAGGGTACGATCCCGATGGCTAACCCGATTAGCGACGCGCTGGCAGTGAGGCTGGATGGGAAGTGGTGTTTCGTGGTGTTTGTCGGTGCTCCTGGTCCGTGCTTGTCTGTTGGTGGTCCTGTGTGTCCTGCAGCAGCTCGCCCTGCCCAAGCCTGCGGTGTTTCACGCCCAACCACTGTCCTTTGCAGGTGAACACTCAGAACATGAAGACGGGCGGTCTCCCTCGCACAAACCCGCCCGCCCAGAAGCCCCCAAGCCCACCTGTGTCAGGAAAGGCCACCGTTGGGTACGTAAGCGGGCTGTGCCTGGGTGTGCACTGTCATTTATGAGCGAGTGTATAGTTTGTATGTACCGGTGTTTCTCGGGGGCTGGTGTGTGTGTAATTTTGTGTGGGGGGGTGTCGCTGGTCATCTCCTCTCAGTTTGATTGTACCTAATACTGACATTTCATGAATAGCTCACACCCAAGGTGCCTTCAGTCACGGAATAAATGCAGTCTTCTTCCTCTAGTCAGTTGGCCCTTTGCACCACTGGGTCAGGGCTTGGAGGCAGATGGATAGCCCACATCTTAAAAGGCTGGGTCCCCGGGGCAGATTAGGTGGCTGGTGTCTGAGAGGCTGGGTCCCGGGGGGAGTCAGGTGGCTGGCCATTGATAGGCTGGGGCCTTGAGTTTATCTGGGTTGTTTGGGCTGTTGATCTGGGGGAAGGTGAAAACTACTGTGTGCTAGTAGAGGTGAGAGTCACACAGTCTATCTGGCAGGGGGGGACTGTCTGACCTTTAGGGGACATTTAAAGTGGCTGCAAGCCTTCTTACATTCAGGGATTTCAAAGACAGAGGGGCGGGGGGGGGGGGTTGTGTGTCCAGATGCAAGTGGGCCAGTCTTTAAATGTGTGACATTTAGCAGACATTTTCATTGAACGTAGCTTACTGCTTTCATGCACAAGCAACGAGATTAAAGTCCTCCAGGTGGCATTTTGGTGAAATCTTCCTCATTGCACGACGGGGCTCTTGCATTGCGGTGTCCAGTTAGCTGTACGCTTTGGTACTGTTAACTTCGCCCTATGGTCCTGGTGTTTTGTCTGTTTTAGTGAGCAAGGTGTGTGTGTGATGGTGGGATACAGTCCGGATGAGTGCTGCACTTCTGCCCAGTCTGAGGCTGGCACGTCCCTGGAACGTCCCCTCCCTCTTTCACATTTTCCAAACAGCACGTCGGCACCAGTTCACAGGTTCACCCTGCAGTAGCAGGATGCTCAGTGCACTCCTTCCCCTGCTTCCAAGATGAGTGTGTCAGCATGGAAATGCATGCTGCAGCTATTAATGTGGAATCCACTGTTTCTAAGATGTGAAAGTGTAGCTGTCTGCTCAGAGAAAGCCCCAGTGCATTCTGGGAGTTTGGGGTAAGAGTCAGCCATCCTGCTTCATCTTGATAAGCCAACTGGTAAAGTAATAAATACCGTTAAATGCTGAAGGACACAGCTGAACCTGGTGGGTGGAGAGAGAGAGAATGAGGGAGGGATGAGGAAGAGAGGAGCCGCCGTGGAGTGAATCACAGCACTGCTCAGTGGGTGTTTGGCCAGCAAGGTATCGATGTGCACTGTCGCCACGGTGAGGCATGAGCACGACTCTGCAACCAAGCAGCCCCCCTGGGGGCTAACAAGGGATGCTTCAGAAATACCCGATTATTGCACTGTGTTTCAGTCTGTGTGTCTGAGCATAGATAGAACAGGGACCCCCACCACTCCCATCCACCAGTGACACCCCCTTGTGTCGTATTGTTCTCCCCCACAGGCGGCACTCCCCTTACAGGACGCTCGAGCCGGTGCGTCCACCTGTGGTCCCTAACGACTATGTTGCCAGCCCGACGCGCACCCTGGCGTCCGCGCAGCACCCGAGCCCCGTGCGCACGGCGTCTGTTAACCAGAGGAACCGCACGTACAGGTACCTGCACATGGCCTAAGAGCACATGCACGCGCGCACACACACGCTTTCCCTTGTTTAACTCGGAAATGTTTGTGTTTTAGACATTATTTGTGCAGGGAGATTTCCTCAGACCTGGCATCATAAACTCATGGTGCCCCCCAGATCTGTGAAGCCTCCTGCTGTGGGTGGGGGCACTTCTATAGGCTCTGACTCTCCTGCAGTGCATCACTCTGATAAAAGGCAGCGTGACTCACTCATACCCCCTAACCTGGCCTTCCTGGTGGCACCAGCCCTGCGAGGCTGTAATCAGGCTGCTAACCGTCTGCCTGCTTTACCTGGGAGCCTTAACATCGGTCCCTGACCCTCCCCAGTAAACACTGTCTGACGATGCTCAGAGGCCCCTCTGGACGTGTACTGTGTTGACAGCGACCCTGCCACTGGGCCGTTATTTGTCTCTTATTGCGGATGATGATGGGCGGGGATGGGGGGCGTTCGGTGACAGCCTGACCCCCCCCCCCCCCTTTCCGACAGCAGTGGCAGCAGCGGGGGCAGCCACCCGAGCAGCCGCAGCAGCAGCCGTGAGAACAGCGGCAGTGGCAGTGTGGGCGTGCCCATGGCCGTGCCCACCCCCTCTCCGCCCAGTGCCTTTCCAGGTAGGCCCCCCCCCTTCCGTGTGGCAGTGACGATAGGGGCCGCCTCAGCGGGGCCGTGCAGCCTATCGCTGTGTGTCCGTGGCGTCTTGGTAACCGAACGGGATGCTTCCTTATCGCTCACTCCCTTCTTTCTCTCCTGCTCCTGTCTCCTTTGCCTCCTGCTTGCTTTGTGAAGCCGCAACCACCGGGGGCGCCGGTGCCCCCACCGCCCCACCAAGCGCAGTTTCCTCCGCCGCCCCCGCTGCCCCTGTACCCGCCCTTAACCTGTTCCCAATCCTCCCCTCAGAGGCCCCAAGGGCCCCGCCCGAGGCTCCTCCCCCCTCACAGCTCCCCCCTCCTGCTTCTGCTGTCACCACCTCTGCTGCCAACAGCACCCCTGTGCCAGGTGGGTGCCCCCCCCCTGGCCTTTGCCCCACTGAGGGGAGGGGCCGGTGCATGCACTGAGGAAGCCTCAGGCCTCCCACACATGCTGCGCTTTGGACTGGTTTTGCCGGATCCTGCCGGCTCTGGAAGCCATTATTTCCAGCTCCATCTTCACCGCACCACCCTGCCCCTGGAATTCGAACCACTGTCACTCCTCACGCTTCCAGCATGACGGCGGCCTGGTGATCCCAGATCCCACAATGCTCTGGGAGGGGGCTGTCTCCTTGGAGACAGGCCTGTGCCATTTCACTGTGTCCATCACAGGCTGCATCGCATCCTGACACCGATATACCCTCCTCCTCATCCATGTTTGCGCAGTGCTGAGTTTGTGCTGTAATGGTGATATCAAGCCTGCCTCATTCTTCACTGGTGCCAAAACATAATTCCTCCCACACTCACTCGCACACAACTCCAGGCTGCACCCCCCTCCTTGTCGTTTTGACCTCTACTTTTATCTGCCTGATAACTGCCCCCAACTTTTTCCTGGGCATTTGCAGGTAGTAGTATCGTTCAGATTAAAGAACAGTCTGGAAACCCTTCACCGGTACACTTGCAGGCCGAGTCTGTGTGCGTGTGGGTTTGTCCACTTCCTGTGCAGCTCGTCTGCCTGTTTCCTGTTCATCCTGAACCCAAACGGCATGAGTGTGTTTGCCAGCTGGATCCAGCTCTGCTCTGTGTTGCATGCTAGTGTACTTGGATCCCTTTGGCTGGTGATTTATGCTCAGAGATGTTAGGCTGTGGGCTTTGGAGAAGATCCTGGCTTGAAACTCCACTCTCAAGTCAGCCGTTTGGCCTCCTGCCCTTTTCCAGAATGAACTTACTGATGTGAAGCTTGTTTGCACAAAATCTCACATGGGAAACAGGGTAGTAAGCAATCCCCTGAGGACCTGAAGCTTCATCCTGCACAGATAGCTGAGCTAAAGTCTTTAGTTACTCTGCGGATGGCTAAGGGGTATGACATAGGAACTGTGTAGTTAATTTGATTAAGCATTTAAGAAGCTAAAGACTTCAACCCGCATGCCTGGCTGGTGTGGAAGAATGGAAGTAGCCGTTTCTCAAGCACATCGTTTAGTAATGACTGCTGCCCCCATACAGGCCCCGCTGCCCAGTTCTACAGCATGAACCGGCCGGTGTCGCGGCATGGCACCCCCGCGGTGGGGGGTTCGCTGCCGTACCGCCGGCCCCCATCTGCTACGGGCCAGCCCGGCCCCCCCCAGAACCAAGTCAATGGGGGGCCCTACTTCAACCAGAGCCAAGGTATGGAGAGCCACTCCCACCAAGTGGTCACCTGTAGTATTGGATGCCTGCTTAGTGTTTAAATTATTTCATTCTTTTTCAGAGAGAATTTTTCACCTTAATCCTATGTAATTATACCATGGATTTTGGTTTGTGCCCCTGATGTGATCATAGCAGCTCTCTCACTGTTATGGTTGGGGGGGTTGGGGGGCAGTAGACCCTAAATGAGCCCTTTTTAGCCTGTGTGTGGCATTGATGCTAACTGGCGGGGTCACTGTAGGCTGCTTCCCCTCTGCCGTGTAGAAGAGCTCTGTTCCTCACAGCGGTTGTCCGTGCACCAAACTAACCACCTGCCCTCTGTCTCCCCCTCCCCCCCCCCCCACCTCTGCTCCGCCCACCCAATCACCCCAATCACCCGGCCTCGTGCATGTTGTCGGGGGCGGGATCGCTGGAGAGCAGGCTCGCCCGCTCCCCCTCCCCCCTCCATCTTGCAGATCACTCCACAGCTCCCCCTGGTGGGCTTCGTGGCTCGGGTTCAGGAGACCAGTAAGTGGCCACAAACTGCCCCCCCCCCCCCAGCCGCGGTCCGCTCCCCGGAGGAGCCAGTCGGCAGCCAGCAGGTGGCGCTCAAACACATCAGCATGCCTCGCTTAGTGTGAAACCTGTGCCAGCCTACAGCAAAGAAACCCTATCAGACGTGATGCTCGTTAAACTCACGTGCAGCATGGGGGGGGGGGGGCTGCGTCACCGAGGTGAATCCCATGTAGTTCTGCATGGGGGAGAGCGTGTCACTGACTATCCCAGGAGCCACTGCTCCATCTTTACATGCTTTACTTTGTTCGTCTTGCTAATTGTCTTTACTGTTCATGCTCAGTCTCAGACGCGCCTCCTCCACCGCCTCCTTCCAACGAGCTGGCATCTGAGCAGTCACCCCCACCACCGCCGCCTCCTGAGGAGTACGAGGAGGAGTCAGCTGTGGTGGAGTACAGCGACCCCTACGCAGAGGAAGACCCGCCGTGGGCCCCCCACACTTACCTGGAGAAAGGTGGGCCTTCCTCTGCTGCCTGCGCTCATTCCTTCCCGCCTCTGCTCCTTGGCGCTGACCCTCACTTCTCCGTTTGCTCCCCGCGTGCTGACGGACTTCAGTGGTGGCCATCTATGACTACATCGAGGACAAGGAGGACGAGCTCTCCTTCCAGGAGGGAGCCATAATCTACGTGATCAAGAAGAACGATGACGGCTGGTACGAGGGCGTGATGAGTGGAACCACGGGACTCTTCCCTGGGAACTACGTGGAGTCCATCATGCACTATGCAGAGTGACCTGTAGATGGCGTGGGAATCCATCCAAAACAGCGTATACATAATGGATCGATGTGGGCTGCCATCGCTGCTGGGAAGGGGTGGGGTGCTTATTTGAACAGGGGTTCGAATTTTAATGTGATGGAGGGGTGTTGTATTTTAAAGATGAAGGTTAGTGATTTCAGCAACACATAACATGAAGGACGGTTGTAAAAAGCCATTGTATTTACATGTGCTGAAGTGGATCCTTGTGGATATGGCCAAACTATCACCTCTCGTTACGGCGGAAAAGGCAAACCTCCGGCATATTTTTAATCGATAGCTCGGCATTCATCATCTAAAGCTTGGCTGGCAGGCAGCCCATGGTGGGGCTTGACCAATGTCTTGGCCTGGTGCATTGTGGGAAGGCTGGACACAAATTATGATGATGGAAAGGGAGAGCCTATCCGTGTCCAGCAGCCGAGAAGCGGCCAATCCTCACTCATATGCAGTACTACATTTGTAAAGATAACCTTTTATCTATATTTTTTTATCCATTATTTTTCCTCTTCTGTTCTGTTGTTTAGTAGATCTGATCTCAGACCTAGTGGCTTTTGAGATACTGTGTATGTAGGGTTACATAAACTGCATGCTCAAATAAAATCTTTAAATAATTTATATACATTTCACCATGTTTATTTTGTTTTTAAATAGGCTTTTCTGTCTCGCTCATGTCCTGTATCTGTATGGCAAATGTCAAACTTTTTACTTCGTGGGATGTGAGTGTGGTGCCGTGTGTCTCTCTGTGTGTGTGTGTGTGTGCGTGCGTGTCTGTCCGTGCGTCTGTGTGCCTGTCTCCGTGCGCGTGTGTCTCTGTGTGCGTGCGTTTGCATGTGCGTTTCGCACTTTAAAAATGCTGACCAGTGTTTTTGTCCCAGTGAAAAACCTTTTGTTGGCTTTTACTTCATGTTCACATAAACGCCGAAACACTAACGGGTATTTTAGCTTTTAAACACAAACACACACGCCGAACATAGTGATCTTTTTGAGTCATTGCTCAGCTTCACCATTTGCTCGTGAATTTGCGTCTGGACTCAGAATTTGACATAGAATCTGTTCCGCCTCTTGCGGGGAGCTTATATAAACGCCAGCCACTGTAAGCGTACCCTTGGGTGTCTGCAATAATTCTGAAATGCCTAATTTTATATGTTTCCGATTAACAAAAGCACATGGTTTTATAGACAGGACAGATTTTACTAAATCGGCGATGTATTAAGGAAAAAAAAATGTTTCAATACTCTGATGGAAAGAGGCGAATTAGCGCCACCCAGTGTTGGACGATATGAAAGCGGCAGGGAAAAGGGGCCAACGCGGTTCACGATCTTATTCACTGGGATCGGGGGGGTATGCAGAGACTGAGACACTCGTGTTCGGCTCCAGGTGCAAAGCTCTTGGTTAGCTTGCTCAGCTGTAAAGGTGTGACATTGGTGTTCGTGTTTGTTGTTTCTATGAGTGATCCCGTACTCGTCAGTCTCGCATGTTCTGTCGCTCTGCCCCCGCTGCCGTCTGCAGTGGCGCGACCAAAGCCCCACCCTGAAAGTGGATGCCACAGGCATGTGACCCCCAACTCAACTGTCATAGGCACATGAACCAATATATTGAGACATATACAATAAAAATGAACATTGGAAATATAGTGTGACTCCTGGTGTTTTCTGTGTGTATGAACTACTTAGTCTGAATTAAAGTTGGGGTGGGAGATTTAAGGTGGTGTCTGTTAGCTGATAACTGGGACACGAGGAGGGGTTTGGAAATATTTTGTAGCGATACAGCCCCCTTAATTGGTTACATTTCATCACCCAAACAGGAAATGCAATGAAATGTAGAATTTGGGCACCTGCTAATTTGACCATTTCTAACACGATAACTACCTCACAGCAGCGTTTGTTTGCTTCGTGTCAACCAACAGCCAAACAGACACGAAATGTACTACCTACCAGTGTTACAATTATGGGGTTTTCTGGATGCCGGCAGTAGGAGGCGCTCTATCCCTCATGGATTTCTCTCTAGCAAATCAGTGGAAGAAAAAGCAGTCCTGCTTATAAAGCACGTGTCAGCCGATCCCAGATAACACATGGCAGGGGTATAACCTAGACGGGATGCTGAACTGTTGCGCGCACACACACAAGACTACAGCTAGAAACTTTAATTACCTAATTCTGTGTTAACAGGTGTCTTGTTATGACAATTACTGACTGATAGATGGCACTAGCGACCATAACGGGTGTTGGGGTTTCGCTAGGTTCTAGAGAGAGAAGAAGAATAAAGGTCCGTCCAGCCGTGGAGGTGAGACACTGCCATCCATATCTACATAACTGGCGACGAGGACGACTATTTCTGTGCCTTTGCCTGCACCGTTTCTGCCCTGTCCAGGTGATGGTGGGATTGTTTGACAATCACATGCTCGTCATCAACGCTACTGGGGACACCTGGCCAGAAGAAAGAAAACATGCTGTTCTTCACGCACTTCGTACGGAGGGGCAAAGACTTTTTTACACTTTACCCGATACAGGTACTACTTAAACTTCGGCCGTGGAGGGACTGAGAAAGTATTTTGCTCCCAGAGTTAACGTGATTGCGTAGAGGTACAAATTCCGCCAGAGAGCTCAGCGACCCGATGAGACAATTAACCAGTTTCTAGCTTCACTACATGAACTTGCCACAGAGTGTGACTTCGGTGACATGGAGGACCAAATGCTGCGTGATCAACTGATAGAACGCATTGCTAATACACGCATACGTGATAGACTTCTGCTAGAATCACAACTGACCCTGGATAAAGCCACTACATTAGCCTTACAAACCGAGGCCGGATTACGGCATGCTGACGTTCTCTCCAACGCGACTGCTGCGCCGGTGAGGACCATCCACCAACAGATGAAAAAGTCAAGCCAAGGAGGATGGAGGAAGTCCACTTCACCCATCCATGAAAGGCCGTGTCCATGCCAGAATTCATTGCGGCGTGCGACAGCTGTCTGGAATTGTCACTGCTACGACAGCAGATACAGGAAGGATGGCCTACCCGGAAAAAGAATGTAAGTCCTGATCTCGCCCCATTCTATAGTTTACGAGATTAGCTGGCTGTACATAATTCCTTAGTCATGAGAGGCATTGATCGCTTAATCACTACCTCACTGGGATGCAAAGTAGTAGACTTGGCACATGAGGGGTGCCAAGGGATTGTTCATACTAAGCAGAGACTGCGTGAGTTATGTTGGTGGTCACACATGGACAAATATGTGACGACCAGAATAGACTCTTGCATGGCCTGCCAATACAATGACAAAACAGCAAGGACAGCAGTTGTGCCGCTCACACCTATGGAACTGCCGAATGGGCCTTGGGAAAAAGTGGCTATTGATGTAACCGGTCCCTTCACCTGTGCTCAATGGGACTGTCGGTACGCTGTCTCTCCTACAGACTATTACAATAAATGGCTGGAGGCAGCTTTTGTCTCAATTTTTGGCTTCTGTGTTCAGCAGAGAAGGAAATCCTGCATACTTGGTCTCTGACAATGGGTGTCAGTTCACGTCTCAGGCCTTTGCACATTTTCTGAGGCAGAGAGAGAAAAAGCACTTGCGTTCCAGTGTTTACTATCCTAGAGCGAATGGGGCTATAGAGATATTCAACAGGGTGCTGAAGGACTACATACAGACGGCAGAAAGAATGTGCCTGGAAAGAAGCCGTAACAGGGTCCTTACAGAACGTCTGAGTGACACCACATGCTACAACTGGAGCAGCAGAAAAGTAAGGGGTACACTGATAAGAAGAGAGGGGCCAGAGTACCAAAGTTCCAAGTCAACGTTATGGTTCCTGTCCGCAGACCAGAGCACGTACAAAAAGGGTCACCCAGATTTTCCGATCCTTTAACAGTTGTGCGGAAAGTAGGACAGAGTACGTACCTGCTTAGTGACGGTTGGAAGGGGAATGCATCTAAGCTGACAATGGTTCCGAAGCGGACTTCACTTTGCACCAGTAAAGATCAGGAAGTTGTACTGGACGGACTTACAGTACCCGAGAATGTTCTTCCTGGGGTACATGAACAAGAACCAAGACCAAATGCAAGACAGAGAAACCCACTCCAGTGGTTCCAAGATTTTGTAAGGTAAAAAGGGTTCAACTCATGTTTAGTGAAGTATGCTGTTCCTAAGTGAAACACGAATGCATGTTTGTGTATCTATGTTGTGGGGAAAAAAGAACGGCATGAACCTTGCTAATACGGTTATTCCTATGTTAAAGAGGATTGTTCCTTATGCACAGTTAACAGACTGTTATTATTACAACCTTATGTTTAAGTGTACTGAATCTACTGATTTCCTTAGCGTACAAATTCTTTAAAGAAAAGGGAAATTTTGTGTCTTGTTATGACAATTACTGACTGATAGATGGCACTAGCGACCATAACAGGTGTTGAGATTTTGCTACGTTCTAGAGAGAGAATAAGAATAATAAAGGTTTTTGGTGAGAGCAGTACTCGTCCTGGCTGTGATATTTTTCATTTAATTACTAATTACTGGGTAAATACACTACAACGGGGGGGACGGACCCACATGACCATAAGGAGAATATGCAAAGTCCACACATACAGTGATGGTGGGATTCGATTATCCAACCATGGAGGCGTGAGACACCCATATTTACATAATTTAAAATTAAGTCACAGATGAGATCACAATCTAAGGAAAAGAAGTGATTGTGTGCAGTGATTATCCGAAAGTGTAAATACTAATATTTCTGAAGCAGCAGTATTTTCACGCAGTCCCTGTATTTTGCCACAAACCGACAGGGCGTCCGATAAGATCACACTAAGAAAAGGCTCACCAGGAGATGCCGCATCAAGGGGGCGAAATGCGTCAACCTGCGAAGAAAAATGAATCCTTCCAAGATTGGCTTTATACCCTGATAAGGCCACGTTCACTGTAACTGACGTGTGATGGACGTGTGATGGACGTGTTCTGACGGAGGTTTTGAGTGCGTGTGATCAGACAGCCTGGTGCGGAACAAAACACACTAGCGTGCAGAGTACTAATAAAAATGCACATCATCAATTAAATCACAAGCACACATTAACAGGGGCAGCAGTGACCGGAAGATAGAGATACATATATAACTCACAGAACTGCTATTTTACCCTGTTATACCGCATCGAGTCACAAATCCAAACTTACTTAGCAGGAAATGATCACTGCAAGAACACATTCAAAGCAACATTCCAGAGCAGGGAAATCCATTGCATTAAGGTCCGTAGCTTACAGTCATAATGCAAAACAGACTCACCAGTGAAGATCACTGCTTCAAAAGATCTTTCATCTGGGCGAACTTTAAATCCCTGATTGCTCTAATGGCAAGCTGCTAAATCCAACTTTTAATAATGTGTCCATTTCAGTTATTTCATTTCCTTGCTAGCAATGACTAACATAACAGCTAGACCAATGACTTTCGTCAAATCGATTAGCATTTCTTTGGCTGCCATCAGCACCAGCCATCCTGATCGTGCCCCACAGCTCATTATTGAAAGTGCGGTGAACATGCACATAGTTTTCAGCTGCTTACAGACGCTTACGTGCCGGCCCTATGCGCACCAAAGGAAGGCAGTTAGTTAACAGATAGAGCAAGATATTTAGAATTCATGACAACGCTACCATTGTCAAATGTAATAAATGCACAACAATAGTACTTGTGAAGAAAAACATGTAGTTACACTGAATTACTGCTCACGTCGAGCAGCACTGCTGAACAGTGACATCTGGTGGAGCCTGAGCACACCGGCTCCTAATGTAGAGACGTCACTGACCTCAGGTGCTGGGCTACTCGACTGGAAGTCAATGGAAATGGGAAAGCACCGAAACTACCGTACCAAATGTACGGTACCGGGTGCGGAGGACAGACGCCCTAACATTGCATGTGAGCTGAAGATTGTTTGATCTGCACGCCTGCATGACCATTTACACACTCCTGGGCAAAAAAAAAAAAAAACAAAAAAAAAAAACAAAGCTTAATGTTGTGGAATTCATGTTTGGCCCATTTTTAAAAATAGGAGTGTACAATCATTCATTGATATTTTAAAGTGGATAGCAGTGACCCTGGTTTTCCAAGAATCAACCATTTACACAAAACATTTTAAATTATAGGCTACTCGATATGTCCTGAAAATTATGTCTAGATATCTTGAAAATTGAATGAAATTTCTTCAAACAATTGAAATAAATCTGTAAATAAGGTATGCAATACCGTGCACAAGCCTTAGGATGTCAAAGAAAATGATGTTTAGATCTTTATGGTGGGGAAAAACTGCCTGTCAGCTTAGCCATTCAAAATCTCTCCTAAAGTCACGCCAGTATTTACAGCCATACAACCATCCAATATACCCCTGCATTTTTTTAACTTGACCACTAGCACAACTCTTATTGCTAATCAATTCCTCATTACGTCATTTAACAAATTAAGGTATTTAACTGAAATTATTTAAATGCAATTGCTGAGGTGCCCTTAAGGAGAGGTTCAGGAACCGAAGCAGTGGTCTTCTAGCTATCCATAAAGGTGACCGTAACCTTTTGGAAAAATAAACAAGAAATTATTGTTTTTTTTCTTCCTGAGGAAATATACGGTTACTTCCCTGATAAACAATTTTAAACATTTTCTGTGACTGCGTAAGACTTTTGCACAGCCCTGCAGATCTCTTACAAACTGGGTACCCTTGGTTCACAGGAAACAGCCACCATTCTCCTTCTCGCACGAAGCCCTTGACTCCAGTCTGCAGAGATGTCAGTCTTCAGCACATAGCTGCCTAATGGCCGGAGCAGTTTTCCGCTGCTACGAGGGTCAACTTTCATGTCATCAAAATGACCCTTTAAGAGGCCAGAAGACCACATCCATATTCTCCTCATCTCCTTTGTGACGGACTTAATATTCGTAAGGACAGCGGCGACCTGAACTGCCGGGTTTAACAATAAAATTGAGGCGAACGCCTACTTCAAAGACGTTAAGGGAATATTTATCAGAGCGACAGAATCAGCCTCCGCCATGTTACAGAAATGAAACAAGCCTCAAGTACCATTCATGAAGTTGTTTGTGTGGCACTAGATTGTGTTGCCAAAATTCTATCAGTGTAGATCAGTGTGGGGGGGGGGGAGAAGCAAATTACAGGATGTCACTTACTGTATTGATGTTTGTGACACTCTGGTTACTGCTTGAACAGGATCTGTTTTCTCTCCAAACAGCTCTATCTCACTTCAGCTCCTTACTTTATTACATATATTATATATAAAACACTTGTCACAACAAGTTGGTTTTCAGGTTGGAATCCCTCACAGTTGCAGGTTGTCAAGCAGAATAAGATAAAGTGGGGCTGGTTTTTCTGCACAAATTAGAAGGCATTCAAAACAGAGAAAGTGGAAAACGTTTCCTGAAAACAAGGGTTTCTTTCTTCACAGCCGTCGGGTGTCACTGGGTGCTGTTGTGCTTTTAAGATCAGATCCCAGCAATACCTGCATGGCTGTTCTGAGCCACTGCAGCTCCTCCCTCCCCAATCTGATAAGCGGAGGACAATGTGAAGCTGCTCAGCCCCCAGCTCCGGCTTCAGACAAGAGGAGCACGTGTCACTTTAGGTCAGTGACAATCATCTAAAATCCTCAAGGAAAATTCCAGCAACGGTAAATAGCCGGTATAACGAAACAAGAACTGGGACATTGTGAGGTATGATTTAAACATTTATATTTACTTTATATGCATTTTATTCTATTACTCCAATTTTTATATTTTAAGGGATGTTCCTGACTTTAAATTGCTCCTTTGGCCACCTAGTTCAGATACTATACTTCAATAATTTAATACTTTGCTTAAAGGTCTGTTTGCAGACATGAAAAACAGTAACAGCAGTAAATCTGAATACAGCTATTCATGAATAAAAACAGGGAATATTTGTACATGGTTACGTGAAGCACCAATTACATTAACCAGTCCTAAGTTAATCAAACCCCCCTTTTCTTGCTTTTTCATACAGTGGTCCCAGTACTGGGATGAGCGTTTAACACCCCTATGGCTCAGAGTGTCCCCCACACGAAGGCAGGCCAAAGGGAGCCATATAAAGGCGGGAACAGCAGCTCTATATACAGACAGACTGCGACGTGATCGACAACACGGTTTGCTGAAGCCATCTTGGCCATCAGAGACAGAACGTGGGGAAACCAGACTGGCCATCAGCAGGTGCAGGCGGACGCCTCTTCCTGTTTCATCTCCACATTATTAACAGTCAACACATCCCTTTTTACTACTTATGTGACACATATGATCCCAACCAATCCGGTGCAGAAAAGAAATTGGCCAATCACATTTCTACAGTCCTCTGGGAAGGGGCGCGAGGATCCAGAGCTGAAGCTGGACCCCACCCCATTACCACATCCCGAAACCATCCTCCAGCAGTGTGACTGGTCCTGGGGGAGGACCACGCCCCACACACTGACACTGAATCCGCAGGATTACCCCCCCCCCCCCGCCCCCCCAACACCTGTGACAAACTGTTAAAATTTATTCTGCAGATTTTAAAACTGAAATTTTTAAAAAGCATATTAAATAATGTGACATAAAAAAGTAACTCTACCACAGACATACACACGCCCCCCCCCCCCCCATCCCTGTAAAGTCCTCGGCAGAGTCCATGCAGTACCAAAACACCGACACATGTAAGGGGGGGGTCGTCCCGCTAGCAGGGCGCTAGCTGCTTATACTCGCTAGGAAGCCGCACAAAGACACGGGGAAGCCGCTATAACGTTTGGTTTGCTCTTTTCGCATAATAAGGTAGCTATTAGGTTAGGTTAGGAACAGAGAAATCGGGCACAGAACCCCCCCCTCCCCACACACACACACACACACACACACACACACACACACATTAGCACTCCCCGGTCAGTTTGGTGTTCTGGTCCCGCTTGGGAGGCGCCGGGGGGGGCCCGCGCCGAAGCGTTGCATAGCCTGAGATGTTTCCAGAAGCGAAGCCGCCCTTGCGCTTGTGGTCGAGTAAGAGCTCAGGGGGGGGGGGAGGCAGCAGCGCCATGTCGTCCATGGTGGCCACCGGCTCCAGCTTGGTGGAGATGCGGGCCGAGGTGAGCGAGCCGTGCCGGGTGACGGACTTGCGCTTAAGAGTCCGGTTCAGGTCCTCCAAGAAATTAGGCTGGAGGGACAGGGTGCCTTTGGGTGACGTAGGGGGCAGCGGGGAGGCGAGATGCGGCGGGTGCCCTTGCTGCCCCGAGGGCGAGATGAGCTGCGGCTCGGGGGTGGGAGTGCTGCGCCGGGCCAGCGTTGGGGGTGGCGTCAGCGTGAATACGTTTGCCTCGTATTGGCAAAAC
>JAOYFF010000102.1:460792-478845 GCA_025773925.1 Cryptomyrus ogoouensis | reverse complement strand
GCCCCAAATTAGGGTTAGCAAACTGAGGCTAGGGTTAGGGTTTGAAAAACTATGGCATATCCAGACATCAACAAGTGGAATTATAAACAATTTCTGTTTGCATGTTTACATGTACGCTGTAATTTTGTGGTATGATGCCGTTTTTTTCATTTGTGATGCAGTTTTCTAAATTTAAACATTCACATTTTTATTTATAACATGTCATGTATTCAGTTTTGTGTACTGCATCACTAACAAGTCCAGCAGTTTTTAAGAAAATCAGCATTTCCGTTGTGTGTGAATGTCCTTATATCTATTAATTTCTCCTTAGTCGAGAAATTAATTTCTCATGGAGCTGGCTAGCTTAATGGTTTGGTGATTGTGTTGCAGTTTTGGAGGACTTTGGTTCCTGCCTGGGGATGGTCACATAAATGCTTTGGGCCCTAGAGCGAGGCCCCTAACCACAGCAGCCCCAGGGACTGACTGATCCCTGCTTTTTCGCTTATATGTTGTTTTGGATAAAAGCATCTGTTAAATAAATTAATGTAAATCTAGTTGTATGCTCCACTTAACCACATGCTGAGACTCTTATCTGCTTGTGAGTGAACTACCACTTATGTGCAGCACGTGTGCCCTCTACTGTCTGAAATAGGTATAGTCGTTTCTCTTTTACTCTAAACCAGGTGCGGGCAATTTTTTCCGCAAAGGGCCGCTGTGTATGCTGGTTTTTGGGATAACCTTTAGGTCAGCTGTTCAAACCCAGGTGTGAGGACTCTTCAGCCAATCAGTCCTCTAATCAGTAATCCAGTTAGGGAGTTGCGGTGAAAACCCGCATACACTGCAACCCTTTCTGGATAAGATTGCCCGCCCCTGCTCTAAACCAATGAGTAAATGACTTCTTAGTGCTCTGCTCCAATTTGGAAGGCTTTGGAAGGTGAATTGGTCTTTAAATTGTCTTTGGTTTGTAATTGTGTGAATAAGCTTGCACTCTGCCATGTCAGGCCATCCCGAATGTCACCTGTCTCTGTCCCCAGTGCCTCCTGTGACAGGTTCCAGGTCAGGTTTCACTACGACCTGCATCTGGATGGATGGAAGGTATAATTATTGCACTTCAGAAAGTTCACATTCACATCATCCAGCAACCATTTGGTAAATGGCTCCTGTGGTTTCCTTTCCCGGCTGAGGACTCTGCGTCTTGTCTTTCAGCAAACCTGTCCGCCTGCTTCACTTCACCTCCAAGCCCCCCCTCCGCCAGAGGCAGGGCAGACGGCAGCTAGAGGCAGGAAGGGCCTTTTCCAGCCTCTCATCTCATCCCTCTCCACTTTACCACTAGGAACAGACATGAGCAGTGAAAATCAAAGACTGTTGTAGATCCTCCTCATAAAATTTTTTGAAGTGTGTTAAGGTGTATAACCTCTCTGTGGTCACTGCAGTGAAAGCTGGGGATGGCTGAGGTCTGCATCTGCACCTCCACCCTTTTACAAGTCAATCACAAAGATATAAGGAATCTTTAAAGTCCCATCTGTTTAGATCTCATCTCTCATTATATAGTTACCATATCACCAAATCTATTCCTAAAGTAAGAGACTAGACTGTCCCCCTTGACTGTTTCATGACCCGATCCCATCTCCCCCCTTCTTTACCTTTATTGAACTTCTGTTCACTTCTCTGTTATGTTCAGCCATCCCAACAGCAGCTCACTAAAAGGATCAAAGTCACCAACAGCTGGGATCCGCATCGCAGGTCCAGTCATTGGTTCATGTCGGGTCAGGCACGGCTAAGCTTATTGGACGCTGCCCCTGATTTTCCACAGCATGGCTGCCAGCGCTGCAAGCCTCCGTCATGGCTGTAGCGAGTCCAGCTTTCCAGATCCCTGGAGCCCCGTCCGCCGCTGTAACATTCATGCTCGCCTTGCTTGCACGGACATTGCACGGCTGCAGCAATCCCTGCGGGGCCATCTTTAGGGATTTTCGAGGTGCGTCACATTCTGCTGCTTCTCACGACTTCCTGGATCGTCAGCAGCACGTCAGCAGGATCGTCTTCCTGCGGGAGTCACTGTCCATGCTAGGCCTTCTCCGCCATGCGTTTAACAGACAGAGGCAAGTACAGAGCAGAGCACAGAGTCATCCGGGTGCGAGTACCTGACAGGAAAATAAGTCTGTTTATACAGGTATTGCTAACAATGAGGTAAAAGCTGAACCAGTTTACATGTGTCGAGTATTGGGCTCGAGTATTTGGGAAGGCAATGTATCATTTCAGCAGGCATCCTACAATTTATAGCCACACCCCAGACTGACTAAAAGTTCTCACTGGAAATCACTACTCGCAAATATTTCCACGACATGACATCTCCCGTCCGCCAAAGTTACGACATAAAACAGGCCACACGCCACAGTATATTTACATTTTTCCCTCTTATCAGCATTGACACCAACAGATAAAACCTATCTATGATCATGTAATCAAGCATATAATTATCATCTATCAACAACTTTTCTTCCAGATCAAACATTTAGATAATTGTACTGAGGCACCTTAACACAACACACCACACTGGCAAATCTCCAAGACTCACCCACTGCTCCCATCTCACCGCTGACATGTCTCTTAGAAAATATCATATTTTAACCAACCCTTAGTACCAAGTACCATTTTGTGGGGGGGCATGGGAGGACGTCCCCTCCCAGTAATCTACTGCTTTTACAGTGTCCCTCATCCCTCAAGATCCAAACACTAATCAGATTCTTCTTCACTTCACACGGTGTCTCATTCATGGTGGAGAGTCCATGGCTCAGATGTAAGAATGATAAGGCAATAAAATGACAATTTATTTGCTTGACAAGCTGTCTTTCTCCCTGGGAGAAGCAAAGACTCACCTGCAGCTCTTCTGGACATTTCTGAATGGGTCCTCATCATCTCCAGGATCCCCCAGCACATAATGCAGGACCATCATCCCCGCTCGCCTGCAAGAAAAATGGTGCGGAATCACAAATCTCAGCTTTTATAGACTCGCTGGCTGGGTAGAGATCAATTGTGAATCTACACCATGACCTAGACGTGGCCATGGTTGTTTCGCTGCCACTCAGCAATGGACGCAGCCGAACCATGAGATCGGCTCTTATCACGGATTCTGGCACACAGGGTGAAATTAGCCCCATTCTTGCTGCAGTTTACTTAGTGGGACAACTGAAAAAAATGTTCAAAAATTTTAAAATAATAAAAAAAATGTACAAAAGTCTGTCTGTTCGGATACCTAGGATTCGTAAATCGAGGCTCGTGTGTACGCTGCATCACACAACCGTCTTTTTTTCTGGTCTAACGCATATCCGTATGACGACAGTAGGGGGCGCAAGAATTGCTTTTTTGTATCATCGCACTTCAATCTTTATAACAAGGGTCTTCAGCTGGGAGTCCTACAGAAAAATTTAGTAAAACGTCGTATTGTCGATACTCTCTCGCGTCCTATATCACACGTGTTTGATCTATTAGCGTCCAAATAATGAGCCCAATACTCTCATGCGCCCATTTATCTTTTTTTCTTAAGAAATAGAGACAAAAATATTAAGGGTGACCGCAACCAGTTACTCAGTTATCTGTTACTGATAAAATCTAGCGTTACTGGTACGGGATCCCTTTCCGTTTGCATTTGGTGGTCTCTGGTTTAGGAGAGGCTGGAAACAGTTCATAATGTTATATATTACTAACGTTTTGTGGGTGAACGACCTCACTGTCAACAAATTATAAAACAAATTCAGGTTACTGCGTACCTGAGCGATTCGTGAGTCACCCATGTCCCAACCTGGGATTTTCCTTAGTGAGTCGTCAGCCACTAAGTCGTAACAGTCGTAACATAATTTTATTCTATTTGATTACAGTGATAGAAAAGCAGACAGAAAAATTCTTAATTACTGGCAGTTGAAAGCTACAAAAGTTACAATTAATTATTTTATACTTTACTTAATCAAAAACCTTAAGTAAGATTTTAGTCAATTAAATTTATTTTATGAAGCCCAATTCCCACGAACAGATAAATCAATCATTCATTAACCTTAAATTGTATACAAATTATGTATTACTGTAAGGGAACAGTATATATCGAGTTAAGCACAAAATTATTCATACCTCTGACAGATTTAGATTAAAAGTGATTTGTTATTTATCCAACCATAGACGTGTCAAAATATGATACAACAATGTGCTAGAGATATTAATGGAAAAAATATATATTTCTATGTTTTATTATCATTTTTAAGAAAAATGGTATGTCTGAAATTATTCCAACCGATTAAAAATAGAATTCTAGAACATTCTAATTACTCTGATTAATTGTGATCAGCTGTTTTGAATTGACTGAATAAGTACAAAACAGCAGCTGTCTGCAGTTGGTTTGTGGCAAGTCATGGCTAAAACGAAAGTGCTCAGTGAGGACCTGGGGCAGCGCACTGTGGCTGCTCACAGCTCAGGAAAGGCCCATAAGGTCATTTCCTAAAGTCCCAGTGGCCACAGCACAGTGTTATTAAAAATACAAGTTCTACACTGTAGAAAATCTCACAGGGCGTGGTAGGAAGTCAAAAGTGACTGCGCGGGCAAGTCTGTTGGTGTGAGAGGTGAAGTAGAATCCCAGGACCACCACCAAGGCCGTCCTGACGAACCTGGGTCAGGCTGGGGCAAACATCTCAAGGCAGACAGACCAACGGGTTCCGCAAACTGCTGGGTTCCAAGCATGCAGACCGAGGAGGACGCCACTTCTCCAACAGAGGCACACAAAATCACGCTTAGCCTTTGTGAAAACTCATCTGGTCGAAGAACGAGACTTTTGGTTCTTCTGTTTTATGGTAAGATGAAACGAAGATGGAATTTTTTTGGCCACGACAATGTGGCTTTCGTTTGGTGTAAAAAAGGAGAAGCATTCGACCCCAAGAATACCATCCCCACAGTCAAACGTGATGGTGGGAACATAATGCTTTGGGGAGGTTTTTCAGCCAATGCGCCAGGCCATTCCCCCAATTATACCCCCTGTACATTGTCTTATATTGGGACATGCCTGTGACATTCCCAGCCTAAAAAAAACTTACTGGTTGAATAAAAATCACTTTAAATCTGTCAGGGGTATGAATAATATTGGGCTTAAATGTGTACACACACACACACACATATATTTTAAATTATTGGTGTGTATAATTTGCACAAACAAACCAAGATTTTTTATTGCCCACTGCTGTGTGGCAACTTCTGGCACAATTGTTTTAAAACTTCTTTCTAAACTCTATTCTAAAGTTTTTTTTTTGGAAGTAAGACCAGCAAATAGGAACCACTGTCCATATTTATAAAAGCCATAGGTGGCAATAAATTTGCGATGAGTCTTCCAGTGAAACGTAGAATTAATTTCATACAGCTTCCTGCTCCGCACCTCTCTGCTCTCAAGAGTGTCCCGGTACAGAAAGGCTTTGGTATGGTAAAGAATCCTATCTTAAGATAAACTCTGACATAAACCACATGTTCATTAACACATACAACCGCTCAACTCCGCTGTCACAATGGATTCTGTTGTCTAATGCGTGCGGATGTGGGAACGCAGAGTCTGCGTGTCGAGAAGCATGCGCCGGCCTTAGTGGAGAGTCTGCACCTGCTTTTGAGTTTATGCTGAAGCAACAAAAGGGCCGTGTGACAGACTTACTTAAGCACGGAGTTAAGGCTGATGTATACGTCCGTGAACACGCTACGTAGCCACGTACCACCCTCACCATTTAACACGTCCTCAACCATTTAGTAGATCTTTGGTTCGCTGATTTTTTTTTTGTAAGTAGGTCTTAGTAAAAGTCAGGAGGAAGGCAGTCCTGTCACATTCATTAACAGGGGTGTTATAAGCCAGTCAGTCCTCGAAAATCTGCAATAGTTTAATAGTTGATGATGACTGATGGTGGCATATATTTAAACATTCTTCTTCCAAAAATATTCATGAAACACGCGCAGGATGGATGAGTATTTTAATACTCTTTGCGAATATTATTACTCATGGGATCTTCCACAGTGACTATAAACCATTTAAAAGTGTTTTAGGTGGTTTGCATTGTTTGATGTGTGTTAACAGAACTAACTGTCAACTGTAACAGGGCTGACTTAGAAAGAAAAGTTGCTGTCAGTCCCGTGCTCTTGGTAATGGAACCGAGAGAGTTCCACCTATTAAAGCATGCAGGTGTGAATGTTTATGAAACTGAGATGCATAGTCAGTGTAAACACAGGAAGCAACAGGCCTGCTAACCTATTTAAGCTCAACCCAGAATAAAAGCTGTACTATTACTGTAAGTATGGATCAGTCCTGTTCTCTTTAATAAGAAATACAATAGCAGTAGATGTGAGATCCATGTGATCTAACCTTAATGCTTGTGACTCAGAATTCCTCCATCTTCCAAATTCTTATCCTGGACATGGTCACCATGGGGACTGGAGTCTGTCCAACCCTGGATACCAAACTGGTATCTGCAAGACAGAGATGATAATTACCCTAAATGCATGCTCGTTTTCTTCTGGAGAGAACTGGGACCTGTTTCACAAAGCCGGATTTCTTGCTTAGCTGGGTAACTTGTTCGATTTAGGGTAGTCTGGACTAAATGTAAGTGGATGAAAGTAAAGTCTATTTATCTCAGACTACCTAAAATCTGTCAAGTTATCCAGCTAAGCAAGAAATCCTGCTTCGTGAGGCCGCTCCCTGGAGCACCCAGAATAAGCCCTGAATGACAAAGGGAAAACGTGCAAACTCCACATATGCAGAGCAAAAGTGGGATTCGAACCCCCAACTAAGACAGCATACATCCCCACGAGCCATCATGTATGCTAGTTATAGGTCCCAAGAAGTCTGAAGTACTTCTTAAGAAGTCAGCATGTCCAATCTTTTCTGTTTTCGGTAATGACAGTATGCCCGGGGGGGGGTTGGCGTTGGGCAGCCAGTTGACCTTGGACCCCCAGAGGTTTTCTTCCTCCCCACTTGGGAGTCTTTGGTTCCTCTCCTCCGTTGTCTTCTGGTTTTCTTTATTCAATTTCAATTATTTCAATTCCTTTTTTCCCCTGTTCTGTGTCTCCCTCTACTTTCGTTTTATGTATCACAACACAACCCTGTAAAGCTCTTTGGGACAACTCTGTTGTGAAAGGCGCTATATAAAAATAAGTTGAATTGAAGTAGGCTCAATTGTAATATTAATTAAATGAAATGTATGAAATCATGGGCAAAACAGTGGCACAGTGGTTAGCGCTGTCAGTCCACTGTGGGTCCATGTGAGTGAAGCTTGCATATCCCGTGTCATCGTGGGGTTCCCTCTGAGCACTCTGGTTTCCCCCCCACAATCCAAAAACACACTGAGGTTAACTTACCTCTGTTACCCTGCACGCTCAGCTAATCCAAAATAATCAATATGTAGCAAAAGGGGCGTTGCTAGAGATTTCGGGCCCCATGAAGGCATATGATATTGGGCCCCCCAGACCAAGCCAGTCACTTGGGGGCCCTATAGGGAATCGTCTTAACTGCCCCCCTTACGGCATCAGTGTGTAGCCAAACCAATGACCATAGTTCAATAAAAGTGAAGAAAAAATAAATAAAATGCATTTAGTTAAATGTGAATTAGGTTAAAGGTTAAATAAAAACATGCAATCATCTGTTTCATGCTTGGAAAATTGCATGTAAACACAGCAAATCGCATTTATCACGTCTGTATCCCGAGCACACTTAAGTCATGTCCATGATCTTATGGACGTATCCAGGGTCAAGCCCCTCTAATCTAAAAAAAAAAATTGTTTTTCTTCTTTATTTCCGCGCTTCACTTCTGGTTCCGCCTATCGTTTCTTGGAATCGGGTGAGCCGTGATGAGAAACTGATCTACGGGTTTTAGTCGCGTTGTTTTGATCTTACAACTTTGCTCTCATCCTTTGTCTATTTTGTGTTACTCGGTACTTGTATTACATTACTTGAGGCGTAAATGCTCGAAGACATTATCCGCCTGAAACCAGCGAAATAACCAGGAATGTGTTACATTCTGACAGGCCCATGCCACGCTGCAGCTTTCTGCTGATGTCAAATAATCTCCGATCCAACGGAAAACTATTAGGCGCGCTGCAAGGGGGTCCCCGGGATTCCCCTAGGGGGACGCCTGACCCGGGAAGGGGGTTGGGGGTCCCACCCTCGGCGGTTCCTTCAACGAGCACGATCCGCTTGACATCTGCGCGCTCACTGCCGCCGCCCCTGTGGGCTGACAGGAAACCCGCAGCTTCGCGGTTCCGGCGACGCTGCAGACTGGAGCCGGTGCAGCGCGCTTACCGTGGGATGCTTTACGTGTCTTTACATCCCGGTGAAAGCCAGCTTCCTGTTATCTACCGACGTTGCGCCTTTGTTCCAAAGGCACTGATCTGGAATATAGGGCAGCCTCTAAACACGGATTAACACAGAGTGACCCACAAAAGCGACGCTTTGTGTCCTAACATTTAGTACAAGTACGACATAACAGAAAATCAGCAATCCTTCTGCAGCATTAAGCTATGTGCCAGTTTTATGGCAAATTTAAAAATTGGCGGTCTCGTCTTAAGCAAAATAAAATTAGGCCTATGTAGTAACTCCTCAAATGACACATATATAGCCTAAACTAGACTTTAAATCATACGCCCGTTACATTAAATCACATCAATCCACGTCAGTTCTCTTGGATTTTGACTGCGTTCTGAATGTCAACGAACAGGATTTTTTTGCAGCCTATTGTCGGTTAGTTGTTTGGTTTAACCGGTTAGAATTGTTTCGGCGACATCGATTAGTGCGCAGTAAACGAATTAAAAACATACAATCAAACCCTATAAGACAACAGGCCCATTTATGAGAATAAGAAGTAGCCGTACTATAAATGTTTCTTGTTATTTTGTAAATACTGCGGCTGTTTCTGCCTGAAAAGCCGCAACAAAAAATACCCACGGATGCATAGTTGTGTTCAACACATCGAATTGTTGTATGTGTATCATTCGGGAACTGTAATTTTTGCGGTTTTTTGCGTGGGAGGGGGCTGACTGCATTGTCTGGGTTGTATGCACCGCTGCTCCGCTCATTATTCCACAGCAGTCTATACTACATAGGCCAGTCAGTCTCTGTACCTGAATGTGCAGCAGATCGACGGCGCTTTATCGGTCGTTCTGCACGGTGAGCGCCTCCGCGCTGCTGCCGCAGCCGCCCCGCATACCAGCGTCCCCGGGTGGGAAGCTACAGCAGCGTACGAGTGATTGACATCCCGCCGATCCGGACCCGGGCGTTAAATGGCCATCAGGCGGGGGGCGACAGTACCTGGGAGCCGAGGTGCAGGCGACATGAACCACGTGTGGATTATAACTCTTATACTCACTACCAGCCATTCCCGGTCCCTGACCGGCTGCCAAGGTGAGTTATGCCTCGCTGGTACCTCTAATTTACAAAATGTTAGTAAGTAGGCTCAGAGCTCTCCGATTATAAAACACCACTTTTCACACTTATTTAAAACTTAATTGTTAACGTTGTCGTTGGTACTTCAACGTATGGATTACATTAGTAATTTGAAGTCGATCAATGGTTTAATTGTACCATATTTAAGGCTAATTTACATTAATTCTGTCCCGTGCTCTGTAAGATCTTATACATTCTGCTTGGCATATGCACAGGAGCACACAGTTAAACAAATACAGCCTTGACCATTTGGTGAACAAATATGCATTTTATACACGTTTAGGCCTATACCCCTTTCATAATTTAAAAAATGAGTAAACGGTGGAATTAAGAGTGAATTTAAAGTTTAACCGTAAAGCAGATAATGGTAAGAAAATATGACTGTAAATTCATTGTTTTATGTTTTGATATCTCTTTTAGCTGACTGAGACAAAGTACTTTGTTAGCTGCGTAGTAGCTACGTTTCTTGAAAGTGTTCATTTAAAAATGAAAAAAAAAATCCTTAAAAGCTATATAGACGCAGAGAAATAACTGATCTATGAAGGCATTAAAAATCCCACTCATGAACAGACAAGAGATAAAAACGTTAACACGCTCTTCGTGGGTGAATCATACTTTCTTTTCCACTTGTTTTTAGAGCTGCTGGCTTCAAAGCGCCCAGGCTGATTTGTCAGAAATGAAGGGCATAGCAAACGGCTACTGGAGTCAGGCTGCTTTCAATGTAATGAACGTAATGCCGAGAAGGTTTATGTAAAGCATAGCTCTAACCCTCATTGCAATGCCTTAGAACTGTGCGGAAGATTTTTAATGTCATCGATGGTGGAAAAAATGGTTAAAACTGAATTGCTTGAAAAGGGGCATTTACGCCGATGGGTGTACCTGGCTGACCTGTCAGCAAGGGCGTAACTTTGGCTGGAACATTGGGGGGTTGAGGTCTCCACCCATTACAGGGGAAACATGATTATGGGGGGGGTTGTATTAGCTGGTTTTTATTTCTTGGGGGGGCTACAACCCCCCCATCCCCCCATAATTTACGCCCATGCCTGTCAGTATGCTGAAGGACAGCTTTTTATCTCCCCCAGGCAGCCCTAACCTCTTAGAAAAAATATCCATCGTCGACGCCACCATAAACGAGACCGTGATTGTCTCCTGCGGGGACCAAGGGAAGGACTCCTCTTCTGTCTTTGAATTGTTCAAGTTCGAGGCCAAGATTGCTTCCAGCGACTTCGGCGGTAACCCGACCCAGGCGGCGAACCGGACCATTGACTTTGAGGTGGCCTCCAGGAATCCGCAGTTCAGGCTGTACGGACCGATGGTCAACAGAACTGGGCTGTACACCTGCGTGCCAAGTAACAAGTCTCTGGAGCTGGGGAAACACACCATAGTCCATGAAAAAGGTACATGCCTCTGCAGCACCTGGGCATCAGGTGGTCAGACAGGACCAGGAAGGTCTCCTCCCTCCCAGACCCTCACCCACACGCCGCAGTTTAGTCTCGGCCAGCAGGTGGCGCTGCAAATGCAGACCTAGCAGTCGACGAACAGGACCAAGATAGAGGAGGTTTCACCGAAATCGTGAAAATTGTTTATTAACTGGTGTCGGACTTCTAATGCCTACAGATTGTGAGAGGAAGAGTTTTTTCTCAAATTTAAAATTTCGCAGTATTGCGGCCTTGTACGCGTTAACAGCAAACTTGGATATCCGTAATAACACATACCGTTAAAAATAAGTCAGCTTCGAAAGGCTGGCATATTAATAAACCAACCCCAAAATAGCACATTTTAGTTTTTTTCTTTGCTAACGTCAGGACGTTGCTAGACACGAAGCCCCCCACCCCCCATTACCCATATACTTTGAACGTGAGATTTTACTGGGGCACAGAAAATAAACACTCGGGCACGTGCCCCGTTAAAAGGGGTCTAGCGACGCCCCTGGCTTAGGTCATTAAGCGGCATGATCTCTAACACAGTGGAATGAGCTGAAATTAATGTTAAGGGTATGGATCAGTGAAAAGTAATGCTTTTCCCCTTTACAACTTTATAAATGAAATTATCAAATTCAACTTGTTTCCTCAGCATTTCCTGCTACATACCCCAATGCTCACACAGTAAACCTTGTTTTACTGTTTAATTGGTGAGTCTTGCTGTCTCATTGATTTACAGAAACATTGTGCTCACTGCCCCTGAAGCGTAGCTGTTTACCTGCCAGTGAACCCTGGCCCTGGCCAGCTGGATTTGTGTTGCTGATCATCTGCTGTCTGGTCATCACTGGCATCGCCGTCAGGATTGGGGTGAGGGTGCAATACGGCTTCCACGCTGCACGCACTAAGACACTAAGAGCATTATTTCTGCATTTTTGAGTTTTAAAGAGACATGCCTTTAACTGAATTTCATTTTGAATAACTTAATTGAACATTTAATATGCTTTTTAAATATGATCCTCTGTAGACTGTAGACACTGTAGTGAGATGCTGGAAACACAAAGAATCATGCAACACATTCAGGCATCTTAACCGTTCATCTGCTTAGCTACACATGAAGGTAAATTCTGGAAGTGCTTCACATTAATGGGACCTTCATAATGCATTCATAGAACATTCATAAGCAGCATGTAAGTATACCTTAACATCTTAAGACAACTTAACTGCTTTAATATACATTATATGATTAGACAATTACAATGTTTATTATTGTCATATAATGCTTGTTATTAATGTATTTTATAGCTGTTTAAGTATGTCAGGATGTTAAGGTATACATACATACTGCTTATGAATGTTCTATGAATGCATTATGAAGGTGCAGGTAATGTAATGTGTTACCGAACTTCTTGACCCTTTCTCCGTGTTGTGTGTATAGTTGCATATAGTTGCCACCACATAATTCGGTGCTCGTATCAGCAAGCAGGCATACCTAATAAACTGGCCACAAAGTGTATATTACGGAATATTACATGCTTCAAAATGAGTTGAAATGGTTAAGGATGTGGACTGTGAGCTGCTTAGGTTCGATCTCCAGCCGTCAGCTGTCCTGCATATTGTGACCGAAGAACCTGTCTGTGTTCCAGCACAAACTCAACAGCAAGGACAGCAGCCAGAATGACTACATCAACATGAAACCCAGAGGAGTGACAAGTCACAAGAAGGCACAGCAGTCACGGAAAGCATGTCAGCCCTAGGGGCCTCTTTGGAAGGCGTCTGGCGAAAAGCCAGGAGGCCTGAAGGCGAACGGACGCTGTGAGACGCAGTCAGGCCCCGAGTGAACAAAAATACACAAATAGATGAGAATCCCAGAGGTGAACCTTACAGCAGAGATATGAACTGCTGAGGAATCCACACCTGAGCTACAGTCATCTCCCTGTCTTCTTAAAGGAAAATAATTTACTGTGCAACACAAAGAAGACTATTCCTGCAGTGAGCGATGCAAACTCTGAGCAGCACGAGCCAGACGGTAACCAGACCCACCTTCAGAACTCTCCACAGGTCCGTCTCCATCATCAGGACAGACGTTCTCTAATTTATTCAGCATCGTTCCCTGAAGCGGATTAAAACTGAACAGTGATGCAGGTTGTTGTTTGTTCTCATTTGTTTGTATATGTCAATAATCAAATACAGCCAGTGTACTGAGCCAGTGTGTGACTGTCACTTGTGTGCCCTGTTTATATTCCTCGGGATGTCAGATTTTACATTAGGATTTATAGCTTCTGCGTAATTTCCATGAAGACTTCATTAGAAGCTGGAAATTTGTTTTTCTGCTTGGAGAATACTCCTCTTTTGCCATGAACACTATATAAAACTATTTAAAATATTTTAAATAAAAGAGAAGATTAACATCAATCATCCATCCATCCATCCCCAATCTCCCAGCTGTTTATATACTGAAGGACCATGGAGACACAGGGAGTATGAAACAAAAGGTAAGAGAGGATGAGTATTACCAAAATGTTTTGTTGGGATTACCTGCAGAATTCGCATAGTAGATAAATCTTATATTATTCTGGTTAATGTGGCATCATGGTTGCTAGTTATCAACCATTCTTTAAATCGATGTTTATTTAAAAACGGATACTGTCGGCAGAACTGACGCTCGCATGTTTACGTCAACTTCAAACTCCAAATCAAGGGTTAGCGCGCCCCCCTATGGCCAATATCTTTTCACAAGTTTAGCCAAAACGTATAACCGAATTCATATCTGCAGTTATTACGAATGCCTTCGCTCATCAGTTATTAATGAAAATCAACATTTTATCAGATATAAAAAATGTTGTTCCCTTCGTTTTAAACATTTTCAAGTCAATGTAAACACTTTGGTATAGAGTACAGTTATTACTTTTCTCTGTGTTCTGAGTCGAGTTCTGTAATACACCGGAAGCTGACGTTAAATACGTTTTTGACCCAGGCATGTCGATGACAATAATTTCCACAAGCGGGCAGTATTCCCTACCACAATAAACACTTAGTTACGTTGCCATAGCGACACGGCACAGGACTTCCTCAAAGAGATTCTCACACCCCGACAATGCGTCATAATCAGAGCAATAGAAAAAAAATCATTTATGATATTTTGTGTCATTTGTTCCAGGGATGACTGGAAAATAGTGACTTAAACCCCATTCTTCGTTTTTTTTAAAGGAAATCCTCTTTTCTAGTGAAATTTCAGAGATATCGTGCTAACGACTGATCAGCATATACAATTTGCATAGTTTAACCATGCAAAATGACGGGAAAAAAATCGGAGACATTTAAACTGAAAATAAGATGTCCGTTTGAATGTTAAATTTGAGATTGATCAAATTCACAACTTTCAGATGTAGTGTGACAGCCTGAACAAGCTGAACGCTCCCACGTATGTGGCAGTTTAGGCGCTGAAAGCAGTTGGGTATGCTCTAATTCTCATTATACATGTAATCTGGATATCAGACTGTCGTCATTCCATTACAAAAACTTATTATGGTTTTTACGCCGTAAAGAAAATGTCTCGTAAAGAGCTGATTATATGTGTTTGTTAAATATTACATTCAAGACATTTACATTTGTTTATTTATCAGATGTGTCATACAGGTGACATTCGGGTGAGGCAGGTAATATATCAGAAGCACACAGCTGTCAGATGCCAGCTTAGATACCCGTGCTGCCAGGTTCAGCCTCCAGTGAGGGACTGGTAAGGTGCAAGTTAGCTGTGGCAGAGACAGCAACACGGACACTTCTGAGGACCCTAAATTAGAGATGCTATACATAACATGTTGCCTAATCCATGCAAGACATGCACATATGAAAACATCATACGATATGTGGGCAAATACTGTGGTGGAGGGCAAAGTCCATCACACTGCTCTCAAAATCCATTAGCAGCATTATGCTGATTGGAGACAGTAGGTTGCACATTCAAATCTCAAGGACGAGCCTTTTGCTGACACACTGAGAGGGGTGCGGGGACCGGAGCTGTCTGTTCGAATGGATAAAGGGGCATTTTTGTCATGCAAAAAAAGAAATAAAAAATAAAACAGTAAAAAACACAATAAATTGTATTTTTGCATAGCAGTAGAGGGTTTGGCAGCACTGGGGGAATTCCATCTAACCACAGGAAGGAGTAAAAAAAAAAACAATCGCAATTATACAAGAAGCTGTGAAAGAACAGAAATATGCAGCATGAAAATATGACCATTTTAACTTAAAAGGCCGAACCAGAACTGAAGCTACAGACAGCGTTGCCAGATTCAGATTCTTGTATATGTAACCAATAAACATGCATAATACACAGCAGTACATAACAGGTTCAAGTAACTGACCCTTTCACCTCCTCAAATGCCAAGAAAAACAACCTAATTCAGTTAAAAGCCAACCAGTGTTGCACACGACATAGCAACCATTGTTTTATAGCAATAACTGCATTTGTCAGATGCATGTACATTTTTTTCAGATCACCTGCAAAGCAACTTGGGAAACTGAAAGGCTTGCGTTTTTAAATGACTAATTATTAACTTGAAAATGCAGCTGCATTTGCCCCTGATGTGACCCAGCTGTAACAAATTCAGTACAATCTTCTAGCCAAACGTACAAAAATAACACCCATCCACACATCCATCCATCCACCCATCCATCCATCCATGACAGGGTTGTGGAGAGGCTTGAAACCTTGGCACAAGGCAGTCTGACATCCTGCACAGGATGCCAACCCTGCTGCAGTGTTGGACAGGCCTCTGTGTTAAAATACTATTGGCCTTAAGACTTTTGTGTATCTGTATCTTTTACAATCTGCAGGTTCTTGCAAGGTGAATACTATAAAGAATAAAAATGGATTGTATGAGGCTACAATTCACTCCAATCACCATGTCATTTAATAGTAACAGCAAATTTCCTGAGAGGGACCCATAGGGGGCGCTTCTTGTGTCCTGTGTTGCCCGGAAGAGGCTCCAGGCCCTTGGTGACCCTGTACTGGATAAGCACTTGGAGGATCTTTGGCTGGATGGATGAACAGAAAGACTTCTAACCAGATGGCTGATATCGCCTTTATCAACTGGTGACAACCAACAGTCTCTGATTTCCACTAAAATTTAGAAGTAAATTTTTAAAAAGTCTTGCTATTTGCAAAGGAAAAGATGCATAGAATGATGCTATAACCCATAATGAATGCAACATATAACCATGCATTTCCATAATATATTAAGTTTCAAAGTATATCTTAAGTAAAGCGTTCTTTCTATATGACTGGTTTAATTGCACAATTAATCATTAAGCCACTAAAATGGCATACTGTTCTCATTACTTCGTGCACATCCCATATTTCAGCCGATTTGCGAGGTTTTCAGTTGCACTGTGGCTCAGTTTCTCAGAATGTTTGCCTCTGATTATGCAGAGTCATTATATTGCAGGTTTTAACGATTTGCCTTTTCCCTCCTGCTCTCGTCGGAACGAAAGTCAAATTGCAACTTTCAGTTGTTTAACAAGAGGTTATTGACGGTAAGGCAGAATTTCAAATTACGAATCGTGCTTTTCAATGCCGGGAAGTTTGTGCATCCAAACAAAAAAAAGTGAAAACAACCCATTATCAAAGAAATAATATCCAGTCAGTAGTGAAACATTATCCCCTGATGGGCCTAGATTTGTAAATGAGCAGTAACTTATGAACCAAAAAAACAACTAAATGCTTTGCATATACACGTGTAGGCCACTGTTCAGAAAAGACTGGTCCTTTGGTTAATTACAAAGGATTTGGATTAAGAGGATTACTTGTAAGATCACTTTGTTGATAAACAATAAGAATTACTTGTTTGTTTCATAACAATGACAAACATTACAAAGACAAATCTTTATTTCTTATCAACAGGTAGCATTTACCGTCCTCGGGAAGATGTGGTGAGGTCACCTAGGATACAGACTTGTAATGGGAGGCTTCATGCAAAGGGAAGGACCAAACCTGCAATATAAGAGACAGGAGATGTGAGAGATGAGACAAGTGTCAACAGGAGAGATCACAGACAATGTGGGGGGAGGGGGGATGTAGACGTTGGGCTCCCCCCCAACATGTTTCACAAAATGACAGATTCAGAGACATTGCCTTAAAAGAGATGGCTTTTGGTGACAAATTCAAGACTGAGACACCGGAATTAACCTTTCATAATCTGGGTAAACAAGCGTTCTAACAGACAGAAGCACAAAGTGAAGATGAACTGGTATTCCGCAAAAGATGCAATTGAATCCTGCACTTCACGAAATTCCTAGTTCCTCCCATTAATCTCTGATGATTGATGTCGTAGGTGGAGGCAGACCTGTCAGCATCTCGGAGCTCTAGGGAGGTTTGGCAGGGGTGTAGGTCTCTCCACAGGCTGTTGCTGCTGGTCAGAGAGAACAGCAGCTTGGATGGGCTGGTCAATGTGTAAAGAAGGACTCTAAACATACATCGGTGCTGACTTTATAAGCCTGCGAAAAAAAACCCAAAATGACACAAATGAAAAGGGTATTTTTATTCTCTGTAAATCCACAAAAAAAAAATCTCACTCAGATGTGAGTATGGAAAAAAGTAGATATTTCCACACCATATTTCCACACCACAGGAAGTGAATATAGCGAATCGGTTGATAACAACTTCAGCGATGAATCAACGGAGGACTGAAGTTCCCACTGCTGCTGCTTGAAAGGAGAAATTTAAAGAACATCTTGTATAAATGTTTTAATTTATTCAACAGGCCTCTCCATTTCTGAAGAGAGAGGTACCCACGAGAGTAAAAAAAAAAAAAATCAGCTTATTCAATTTTAGCTTGACTGTGTCTTTCACTAACTCTCTGCTTTAGTAAGTATTTACCTGCTAATTTCCAAGCAGATTTGCAGACGCTGAGATATAATTGTTTAAAATATTATGAAATCATGCAGATAAATACCAGGGCAAGCTGAGCAGTCCCTGTCAAATTTACATGTCTCCAGTGACAGAGGGCAGAGCAGTCAGTGAAAACATGAAATCACAGGCAGCTAACTAAAGGCAGCTACAGCCCAGATAGATACAGCCCAGACAGATACAGCCCAGACAGCTACAGCCCAAACAGCTACAGCCCAGATAGATACAGCCCAGACAGCTACAGCCCAAACAGCTACAGCCCAGATAGATACAGCCCAGACAGCTACAGCCCAGACAG
>JAOYFF010000102.1:443003-460692 GCA_025773925.1 Cryptomyrus ogoouensis | reverse complement strand
AGATACAGCCCAGACAGCTACAGCCCAAACAGCTACAGCCCAGATAGATACAGCCCAGACAGCTACAGCCCAGACAGATACAGCCCAGACAGCTACAGCCCAAACAGCTACAGCCCAGACAGATACAGCCCAGACAGATACAGCCCAAACAGATACAGCCCAGACAGCTACAGCCCAGACAGATACAGCCCAGACAGCTACAGCCCAAACAACTACAGTCCAGACAGCTACAGCCCAGACAGATACAGCCCAGACAGCTACAGCCCAGGAATTCCAGAACAATGTGCTTCAACGGAATCATCTGTTCAAAATCCTTGCTAGTATAAATATGCATCGCTGTATTGGTCAGTAAAGCACTTATATTTTGGAAATATTTCACTTGATTTCTTAAAGTTTCCATTGACTCGTTTAAAAAGGTTTTTAAAAAGATTTCCAGAAAGGAGCGGAAATGAAAAGAAGGATGGATGGATGCCCTTGACTATCTATAACTGTGTCTGCTCTCTGAAAATGGTCTGAGATGATAAAAAGGATGTTTGCAATAATGTGTGGCGCTCACTATTATCTGCATTTATCCATTAGAATTCAGAACCGGCAGGCTAACACCGTACGTGCCATTTGGAGACTTGGAGACCCCAACTGACATGTATCTCTTAGTTCTGCTTTAGGGAAACTAATCCTGCAGCTTTATGGATGTACTGAAAAGAATCTAAGAGCAAAACATACCATCTATCATTTTAGAATTTCTGACTGGCAGTATTTACGTCTTCATATGTAATTAAACTTCATAAATGATCCTTTAAAAAAAGCATAGATGTTATGTAGATACACACACAACTGGGCAAGAATTACTGCCATTCTCTATTTCTGCTCTACACCGTAGATGAGGCTATTAGCATTTAGGAAGGAAACACCTTAGTGGATTGGACATCAGAGGATTTTTAGGAAAGGCATTAAGTTTTTCACGTCTGGTCCGTTTACTTCCTTCAGCCCGCCTCGCATCGCGATCAGTACCATCCCCAAGGTGGTTTATCTTTTCCACTTGGTGATTTGCTGTCAGTTTGCTCAGCTCTGGACACACACAGGACACGCAACGGGCTCAGCTGAAGGACCCTAGTGAGGTTAAGATGGAAAAAGGGTCTAAAGTCTGTCTTTTTTTTTTTTATCAGAGAAAATATCGAAATGGTCTGGAATGAGGGAACAAAAAGAAATCTATTTTTTTTTAATTAGCTTGAAATCAGTTCACAGAAAAACCTCAGAATCAGTTAAATGTTCCAGTAACACGGCAGTGCAGTGCTGACAGAGAGCTCCTGCTCGTCTGGCATATTTAACATTTTCCGTGTGGTTAAGGGCTCATAACCAGCCCAACTGCATAGCAGTATTATAACAGCGCACGTCTGGCATGTACCTTGGGCTTCCTGCACGGCACTGCAGCGCAGGTGTCGTCACTCGTATTAAAAAAACAGCGTGTATAAAAGTCCGGCGTGAGCGCTTAGAGAGTTTCCAGAAAGCACCATGAACCTCAGGCTGGTTGCCCTGCTCAGTTTGTGCGTCTCAGCCCTCAGAGGTGAGTAACTTTCCTTATAGCCGTTGCGTCCAGAGAGTGGGCAGTGCTGCCTCTTTAAATGCAGGGGCAGGTGTTTTTCCTGTTGTTTTTAATGGGGGGAGCTGATGGAAATTGCTTTAGAATACATTCAAATAAGATGGGGGTGGCGGAAAGTTTTACATTCAAGTAACCCCCCAAAAAATACATGTAAATAAAATATTATAATCAACAATGGGAGGCAGTTCATTATCAGTTCGCCATTACAGTTCACACACCCACCTGTGACCGTCTTGATTTTACATACTCGTTAGCTGGCCCACAAAATCCATGGTGACCAAGTAACTGAGAAAGACCAGGCCCTTCTGATGGGCTCAGTTGTGGGTATATATTATGTTGTCTTATATTATGTTATATAAATAAATTCGTAAACCTTAAACTAAGGCGTCAGTGCACTTTAATGATCATACATCTATTCAGATAAATAGACAAGTGAGACTGTGATTTGCTCTGTTCGGACCAGCTTGAGCTATAAGGTGAAAATGCGTAATTGTGAAACTACATCTGGGCAGCAAATAGGCTTGTGGTTTAAGGGCTGTGACCCAAGGGCTTACCGCTTATAATTTGGAATGGGCTTTGCTCCAATACCCACGTAAATGAGCTCACCACATGATTATCAACGTGCACAAGGCCGGCTGCTGACGGACACCTTTCCCTCCCCAGCCCTTAAAGTGTACCAGCCCTACCGGATCCACGGCAGAGATGGGCAGCTCCAACTCAACTGCTCCTACCACCTGCATGCCAGGGTGGAGGAGGTCCATGTGACGCTGTACCGAGGCATGCATGGCGACCAGAGGGTCTGCAGCTCCACCCTCAACCACACCGCCTCTTGGCAGCCCCTTCAGGTCCAGCAGCAAGGTCTCGTCCGCTGCGTGGCGGAGCTGAGGCCGTCCGGGGTGGTCCTCCTCATCTCTGGCCTGCAAGTGGAGGACACCGACTTCTACCGCTGCATGGTGGAGGTCTTGTACCCCCCTCCTTATCAAAAGGGAACTGGGAATGGGACTCTGCTTCACATCCAAGGTTAGCTAACATGATGCTTCTGTCCATTTAGTGCCTGGCTGATGCTTCCCCAAAGGGTTACATTGACATTTAAGGATTCAAAATAGCAGCAAATTTATCATGCAATCAAACAATCATGGTACCTGTAGTGAGACCACCAACTCAGACCAATCATTTTATGTTCCAAATGTTTTAGGGCTCCTGAACGCCCTTTACAGTGTCACTTTCACGCATAGAGTCATGAGTTCAGGCTTCAGCTCTCCAGTCCAGCGCGAAGTCGCCCAGAACCCTCGACTGGGGCCGATATGATGCCTAATAAACGCGGTACTCTGACTTCAGGCCACCTTAGAGCGCGTTCCCGTCGGAGACGCGCAGAACCCTAGCAGCCGCACTAGCGGTCCTGCGGTTTCGCGCTGTTGTGCGCATTGCGCCAGAAGGGGTGCCCCCGAAGGCAGCGGCGCCCGATCGCGGAACGCACGCTCACGTCATTCGCGGCAGAAGTCAATGTTGCCGAGTGGACGTTATGTCACCCCTATTTTGTTCTTCAGGCATGTTTTCCCCGCAGAGGTCTGACAGTTTCAGGGCAAGGCGTAGCGCAAGCACACGAGAGCAGCACTTGGTCAACACACAAAACACTTCCTCTGCTTATCTGCGTGTTTTTCTTACTTATTTGAGTATCAAATATAGACTTAAAGACAAGTATATCGTTTCTTAAGGTTCTTTTACAATTTTAACTTACCCCCAATGTAATTTTACTTTAATTTAAGCAATGTCAGTCACGCACTTCTGGATTTCCCTCGGGTACAGGAATCTGCCCTCATGTATACCGGTCCTTCGGTTCTATGCTGTGCAGCTACTGACATTATTCCCCCGTAAACCCTACAGAGACACCCAGCTGCCCCGAGCCCGAGCCCGAGCCCCAGATAGAGGACAGCACAGAGGACCCCACGGTCCTTATTCCCGCCGCGATGATCGCGGTGATCACCGTCTGCATCGTTATCATAGTTGCTGTCATCGTCAAGGTGAGCCCCGCCGGGTGTGTGCCCAGTCTCCAGGAGCGCGCCCCAGCTGCGCGCCCGGTCTCCAGGAGCGCGTCCCCGCTGCGCTGCTTTTGCTGATGCCTGTTTTTCTCCCCGCAGACTGTCAGAGTCGGCAATATGAAAAGGGATTACCTCGGCGTCGCACGTGTGGCCGCAAGGAGGGTGGACTGCAGATTCGGCTATGAGAATTTCCTGTAAAGTACTTAACGCATAAGCTGAAACAGAAAGAAGAAAAACAAGCCGTCCCGCTGTGAACATTATATGTTTCTACCATACATGAACTAAACTTTACAATGTAAAGCTATGTTAAGTACAGGTAATTTGGCAAAGTGCAAGTTTAATATTAAAGACGACGGGGAAAATGACAAAAGGGATATTCCAGCGCGCTGCGTACAAAGCAAAATGGTGTGGTTGCCGGGGGAAGGGAATTAGTAATATTTGATGTCACTGTTCATCATATGAATAGACGCAAAAGTTAGCATCTTATTGAAGACAATCTTATGTAGCAGGGGGGAGCTGTCGTGGGAACCGTCTGCATGTAGTTTACCTTGTGCCTCGCTTCTTGCTGTGTAAATATTCCTGCAGCTGCAGATCTCCGGCTCCGTGTGGGTTTATCACTATTCGGTTTTAAATCCCATAAGCTTCTTTTTTTTCCGGACAGTCATAGGAATATTAGACGGACTGTCAGACAGGGGGCGGTGTAGCGACGGTAAGGATTACAGATTAGGGTTAAGGAGACTGGGGCACCAGCCCGCCTACGGCTGCTTCCATCTTATGACACAGTGATCGTGAAGGACGAGAAGGCGCAGATTTGGGGAGGGACAGCAGGGAGAGCAGTCCCTTACCAATATTGCGGGAGTACGATGTGTGTCAATGCTGAAACCAAACCTACGCCAGTGGAAGGACGAGATCGTTTTTGCTATACTGTTCCGGAAAGATCCTTTTCAAATGGTGATTTCTCAATATAACCTCTCATTACGCTGTTTTGGTGAAACAAACCTTGGCGAGCCGGGTCGTTTAACTCACTGTAAATATTTCTGTCAATGGGCTGAACTTCTTGAGATTTTTTTACTTAATGTATGAAAAATTCTTTAATAAAAACAACTGAATGGTTTCTTTACAGTGTTGCTGATTATTGCTTTTTTCAGTGACTCAAGTTTCATATAAAGAAAAAAAAGTAAATGAAATTACCTGAACCAAATGGAAGGCATTTGCCATATACTGTTTCCTGAACAAAATATATATATATATTTTGTTTACCAGTGCATAATACCTTACCTAAGATGGACTTTAATTCCTTACTTTTATTCATGCATCTGCTACCATTTTACACTAATCCATATGCTGACATTGCCCGAGAATTTACTGATCTGCTGCCGACGGGACTTCACAGAGTTTCAATGGAAACCCACCCAATCTCACCAACACAGAAGAAATTCCCAACCACTGCATCTACTGATCTGAAAACCGGCGTCAATCCAACACACCACTGCAGGCACTTTAACCCCAAACCTTACCATCTCACATCTCACATCTCAGACTAACTTCCATTTACAAACAACAACAGAGGCCATTCTCTCTCCCATCCTCACGAGGAGCCAGAGGACACTGCTCTTATAGGTAGGCGAGAGATTCGGCATGAACCTGTGGGCTGGGGCACAGATGGAAACAGACTGACCAGAAGACACGCAAGGCAGGTATTTGTCTGGAAAGCAGGGGTTTGAAAAATGAAAACAGAAAACCCGCAGAGAGACAAACAAATGAAACAGCATCAGGTTCAGGATTTATTTTGAAGGTGCAACACAACACATGCCAGACAAACTAGGTCAGCATTTTAAAGGAACGTACCCCAGCCTAGCCCAACAGAACTCAAGCCGGTCCGAAGCGACTCAACCCCCAGCCCCCTCGGACGCCCTGACGCTATGTCCAGACGGACCTTCCTCTGTAACACCAAAGATCAGACTTCTGAGAAGCTGCTCCTTCTCTTCATAGGACAGAGTTTCAAACTCATCTCGGTGCACCTGGGGAACGAGGGATATCGTCACCGGTGTAGTAGGTGCGGTGACTGTGAAAGCAGCACAGGTGACAAAACCAACATTCTCGTAATGAGCCACTATCATTCATGAATAACACGGGAAGTGAGGTTGAGCCCAGCACACACAGGCCTCACGTCGCATCAGTCGTCGCTGTCAGGACCTACCAGGACGGGCGGGTAGCCAAGGGCCTTGAGGTGACGCAGTTTCACAGCCAGAAGCCCCCGTGGGTGACGAGACTCCAGACAGAAGGACGAGGCGTGCACATTCAGAACAGCTAGGCTGAAAGGAGGCCGAGATTGAATATCAGATGCGAATGCGTTCATGATGACAGGACTGACCGCATGCTACTCATACCACTCATGATTTTCACTGGCTTGGTTTCCTCTAATCTCTTTAAATGCTGCAACAGCAAAACTTAGCACGCGTTAACAGCCTAAATACTGAGCCGGTCCCCCGTAATATTGCATGCTGAGGATTTTGCACGAGTTTCACACGAGGACCCAATGGCGCTTTGATGCGAGCGAAAGGGTGGACTGAGAAGTCATGGTAAAAACAGGTCAAGGATTCATTTTCACGCACAAAACTGACAGGTCTGAAACAGCACCTGCGGCATGGCTCAGGGGCGAACGACTCATCGCTGACGCCAACAGGCTCCGGCGTGCAAGGCAGTGGGGTGATTACACAGTCTGAAACACACACACACACGCACCAAGTCAGCAGAACGATAACAGGTTATGACAGTTACAGATGAAAACAAAAAAAACTGGCTTGCTGAACACTATGTGGCTACACCAGATACTGAACACTGGCTGAACACAAGGCAAGTGGCTTGTTAAAAACCGCAGGCTGCTTAGACCACGGAGTAAAACGTCTTTGGGTGAACATTAAGTTTTGCTATCAAAAAGATATAGACATTTCCATCATTGCTAATAGTCTTCTTTAAAACGATGCTATTTTTGCTCTTCTGCATCCAATAGAACTGGGGGAAAAAAACACAATCTGCCAGAAGAGTAGGTTCAGTCACCTAGGAAATAGCCATTCTCCAGGAGCACAGCTTCCTGCACTGCCCCCTCTCCCAGAATGTTCTGGAGCACCTCGATTAGGACTGCACTGGCAGGGGAGGTGGGTTGCGTGGGATGGGGGGTAAGAGAGCCAGATGGAACCTTAATATGGGAGGATGGATGATCGAGACGCAGGCAGAGGTCGATGTAGTGAAGCTTCTGCCTGTTCGCCCAAAGATGGTCACCATCTACAAAAGAACAACCAGCGGTGAAGATAAATTTGCAAGCTCTGGGGAATGTGATGGTGGGATGGAGTGGACCGTCGGCCTGACCTCCGGAGACCAGCTCACTCAGAGCATCTTCATGGAGCAGTTTCTCAAGGGGCGTGGAGGGAAAATGGCCCAGGACGCAGAGGAAGAAGACAGCCTTCAGAAGCTCCACATGAGTCATTCGGGGTAGGTACGATTCCAGCAGACTGGTCACACTGTCCAGAAACCTGCAGAGGTGGGGGGGTGACCAGCTGTTTCACCATCTGGAACATTTGGTATCTGCATTAGAAACCCCTAGGAAGTTCTTACTCTCTCCTGTGGTGCTGAGGAAGATGGCTTAGCGATGAGTATGTTTTCAGTATGGCCATGAGATTCTTCTGCGTGAACAGGGTGGGGTCTCGAATGACCTTCTCAGCAACCATGTCCAACAAGGAGGCTGGACGGAAACCCATCTCCTCAAAAGCCAAGAGGAAGAGGACCAACTACACGAAATATGAACTACAAACGATTAGGCATCTTAACGATATGCAGACAATTCTGACACAGCAATTCACTGAAATCAAATTATTTCCCCCTGGAGATCAATAAAATATACACTAGTGGCTGAAATTGTGGAAGCACCTAGCATTTTGGGTATTACGCTTTAAACATTACTACATGACACTGCTGGTAATGCTTATAAACAATCAAAGAATGTTACAAATATCATACACTGGGTGATTAAATAAGCTGGAAAAAGTTCTGCAATCTCTAAAAATTGGAAGTGTTTCCACAATTTTGGCCACTACTGTACTATATTATCTTAAATACAGTAAACCACAGCAACTGAATGCGTGCCTGCTCCAAAGACGGAGGGCCAGAGCACCAAGCCCACAACCCTGTCGAAATTTTACTGAAAGCTACCAGCTGCATACCAGCACTCAGTGTTAGAAAATGTAAAATAGCAGCAGATCTGGAAAGGAAACTGCACCTGTTTGCTAGTCCACACACCAAAAGTGGACTCCAGGTATTCTGCGATAGCGGACAGCATGCGATGGTCCCTGTATTCCAGAGCCGCGCAAGCCTTCAGGACCTGAAGCAGCCTTCCGAACGGGACGCAGTGGACGCTCTCTACACAAAGAGGGGAGACCGAGGGCTGCTGTGAGGTACAGGGAGAAGGATGGGCAGGGGTACACCTACTGAGCAAAGGCGGTTCTGTACCAATGAGCTTGTTCCTGCAGATGTCCAACAGTGGCTTGGAGAAGAAATTAATGGAGGCCAGAGTGATGAACATGTACTGGGTGTTGGGGAGGGTGAACTGGTCAGCCATGGATATGGCTTTTTCCTGGAATAGAGCCCATCAAATCACTGACTCTGCCCCCTCAACCAGCAGTATAGAAGCATGAACAAAGGGGTGGGATTTTATGACCCAGGTGGCCCAAACCCTGCCCCCACCCACACCCACCTCCAAGCTCTTTTTCAGGCCGGCGGGCAACTCCCTGCCGACACAGCGCATCAGGCTCTGCAGTGCCATCACGCTCTGGATCGTGGGAGCACGGTCCGATATCAGGAGCCTGCATCCAGAAACACAGACGCACACATGGTATACGTGCCATTTCAGTATTAATAAGCCCTTTTAATTCCATTACCCAGAAATCTCTGCTACAGTTCACACAGTATGTGTTAGATTTCTATCACCAATCAATGGGGCCCAGAGCTCTGGTACCAGTCGATTTAACCGACACATTGATAAAAGCTACTTGAACCAGAGCTTCATTACACTCTAAGTGCTGCCGAACCTAAGGGCTTCCTTGAGAGCATCCACGTTCCTGCAGCTCTGCATGTTCTCCAAGCAGCTGGCCAGGACAGACAGGGACCTCTCGTTAAACTCGTTCAGTCTTTCCTGCAGGAATGCAACATGGGATCATTGAAGACCACGGCGGAGGAGGAAACACTCAGTAAATCAAATCGAGTCACTTTGTCACAGCACATGACTCTTGCAAAGTACAGGTGAGAGAGAGAGACTTGACAATAAACCAACCCATTACAGGTTTGCAAAGTCTAATTCCTCCCATCAGCAGATCAGATTGCACCATCCTGGCTCCTGTTTACTTACCTGTGTCACCCGCAGGAGAGTCTGCACCACACGGCTGCGCTGAGGGACCCCGAGCCTCACTAAGGCTAGCAGGCAGTACGCCGCATCGCTCTGCTTCATCTTGTGGGCGTCGCTCATGATGCGCAGACAGAGATCACGGAAGGCGGGGTGCTGGTAAACCAACTGAAGCTGGTAGCTCCTCTGGTTCTCGGGCATGGCTTTGAAGGCTTCCCAGACACGGCCCAGCATGTTGCTCGACCGTTTTAACGTCATGGTGTACTGTCCTGACAGGTCCAGTACATCCACGGGACTGCGGCAGGCCAGCAGCTTCTCATGGTACGGGAGCCGCTGGTCGGCCACTTTATTCCAAACGCCTGTCACAGGCTCCTCCAAGATTGGCGGCTCGTATGGAGCATCCCTCTTGACGCTTGACAAGGTCTGGATCTTGGCAGAATCCCCCGAGTTCTCCGGACTGACCCAAGCCTGCATCCCAGTGTCATCCTGGGAGTAAAACCTCACCATGCTAACGCAGGTCCTTGGATACAGTTTACAATCATGATGCACATTCCATACGCCAGGGACCCCTCTACTCCTACAGCTTTCGGACAGCCTGCGCTCTCCCCCCGGCGCCTGGTAAGCGAAATGTCGCCATAGCGAACTTCGCCTGCAGAGCAACAGCGCCCGCCTGAAGAACATGTTTCCCGATTCGCACAGAGTCATCCTGCTGTAATGTACGACCAGCAGCAGGAATGGCTTATCATCAGAGCAAAAGCAAAAAGCATCACCCGGAACAAGGATGTGCAACAAACCACGTATTAGGTTAATACCTTGTTATCTACCTCTTACTGTCCTTTTAATTAATCAAATACTGCAACTAGGCTCAATTTAAGGAACTTAACGAGGCTAAAAAGGGTAACTATAACTGTGCCCTTTTCGAAAGATAAAATCACAAATCGAATTTACATTAGAATCTCATCATCTTGCTGAACGAAACAAGTAACCAGCTAAACAAATTCATAAAACATACAGGAAATGGTCACACACTGTAATAACTTACAACATTTAACTAGAATAGTTAAAGTAAGACAGCTTCATTAAGTTTTACACCTATGCATGTTTCCTCTACATGCCATTTTCAGGACGCCGCCATTGCTGTTATCGAAACGGAGAAGTGTCAGAACACTTTCCGGTACTGGTGTTTCAAAATAAAAGCCCAATGGCGACAATGGTCTGTCTTTCTTTACGACATGGTATAGCTATAATAATCTGCTTTTCGAAAATATCTAAAAAATACATTATACGTTTTATGTCACCTCCCCAAAAAAATGCCGCTTTACTTTACGCCATTAATCAGAAACCACCAGATGACCATTTGCAAATTTATTCCCAGAAATTCTTAATAAGTGGTGGCATGAGAACAATATTGCACATAATTGACATTTTAAAATATGTCATTCTAAAATGAAGATACATAATTTATCGTTTCATATTAGTTTTTCCGTATTTGAACCAGTTTCACTAGACACTTACTTTGACAAAACACGGTAGTCGCTGTAGGGCGCATGCGTACATCCAACTACAGGAAGCTATTGTGTATCACGCAGTGTTTTACTTCCGACGCACATTTTACCGAACCTGTTGTTGAAAATAAAGCCTTGTCTTTATGTTCATTATGTTTAAGTACTTGCGTAGGTTATTTTAAGATATTTTCTAATTCATTTAAATGTATCCAGCTATACGTGCACCTAGCGTGATCGAATACAGTTTAGATGTCGCTGTTTAAAGTCATAATATCATGATTGCAGGGTATAGCAGCCCTTCTTGATCGCTTTGTCGTTGAGGGTAAGATAACTCCACCATGGACGTCAGCATGTCGGTGTCGCTGCTGAGGGACCAGCTGGGCGCTGTGATCGAGCAGGCGGTGACCGCCGCGGTTGAGACAGTGCTGGGCGAGATGGCGAAGGTGGTGAGCAGCAAGTTCGAGGAATTCAGGAAGGAGATGTCGGCCAAAGAAAAGGAGAACGAGAACATCAAGCAGATGCTTGAAATATCCCGCTGTCAGATGAAGATGATGCGGAAATATCTGAGCGCCGTGGCCCCCAAGGACGAGCGCCAGGTGCCCGGGGCTACGACTAAAAGCGGCCAGCAGTCCGAGCCGCCCGATCACGGTGCGCCGGTGGTGGATACGCGGTCCTTCCCGCATCCAAAGCGGGCGTCGCTGACGGACGACGGAACTTCTAGTGTCAATGAGAAACGGCAAAACGCTATACCCAAACCCGGAAACATCTGCGTGTCTGAAGGTTTGCTCAGAACAATAACGTGGGACAAAGTTTCCACCAAGTTAACGAACGGCCAGGAATGTGCTTTAATAAACGCAGGGAAGGACTCGCTTAGTGTCAATGGTCAAGGCGTCCTAAGAGTGGATTTGCCAGGACATGTGTCTCACGTTAAAGGTAGGACAGATGTGATGGCGTTACAAGTTTCCGTTAATTATTCGCCAATCGGCCAGTCTGATTTTCTGTACAGTTGCCATTTTCAACTATTATAGTTTAATATACTGTAATTGCCTAATTAACTTGTTTACTTCTCTCAGTGGAGTATAGGGAGTCTGAGGTGGATGATGGGTGCCAGCAGAGTCAGGATGGCCCCCCCAAGGGCACAAGGCCACCACCACTTTCACAGACCACATGTGCAGCCTCCCTAGAGCCGATTCCCTCCTCCCTCCATAAGATGGAAGCCCATACAGTGGCTGACACCCCCTCCCCAAAGGTTTGGGGCGCCCCCTTTCAGGCCAAGGAAGAGGAGGCGGTGGGGGACATCGAGATCGTGTGCATCAAGGAGGAGCCTGAAGATCAGCAGGCCTGTTCCCTGGAGGCCCTGAGGGTGAACGCTGGCACTCAGGGCCGCGAGCAGCAGCAGGGGTGGCAGGAGAGGTCCGATGCCCCGAACGCCTTGCGCGCTGAGGGGGTGGCAGCGGCGTACACTGCGGTGACCGGTGGCACATGTGAGTAGCACCGGCCCCGTCTACCCTAGCATGCCAGTAAAAACACAGGAAGTCACTGTGAGCATTGCCCACACGTCATGAGTAGACAGTTTTCTGCATCCATTAGTTGAGCGTCACGGTGAGTCTGGAGCCTATTATATGAAGCACAGGGCAGGTGACACCCTGGCTGGAATGCCGGTCCATCTCAGTGCATAAATACACATTATGGGGAACTCAGAGGAACCAGTTTACCTGAACCACATCTTATGGAAGGAAAACACGGGGAAAACACGCCATCCACAAACACAGGGCTAGGGCAGCAGTCGAACCCGGAGCTATAGAGGCGTGAGGCCGCAGCTGTTTCCCCACTGCGTGAGTTGATTACCAGAGAGGCCTCTGCCCCCAGGTCCTGGAGCTCCGTGTCTAACAAGGCGGTCTCTGCCCCCAGGTCCTGGGGCTCCATGTCTGACAGAGCGGGCTCTACCCCCAGGTCCTGGGGCTCCATGTCTGACAGAGCGGGCTCTACTCCCAGGTCCTGGGGCTCCATGTCTAACAGAGCGGCCTCTGGCCCCAGGTCCTGGAGCTCCGTGTCTAACAGAGCGGCCTCTGGCCCCAGGTCCTGGGGCTCCGTGTCTAACAAGGCGGTCTCTGCCCCCAGGTCCTGGGGCTCCGTGTCTAACAAGGCGGTCTCTGCCCCCAGGTCCTGGGGCTCCGTGTCTAACAGAGCGACCTCTGGCCCCAGGTCCTGGGGCCCCGCGTCCCGCCCGTCGTCGCCAGTGGCTGAAAGAGCCAAACCTCTGCGAGGACTACAAGCACCGGCGAGCGGAGCTGAAGCGCCGCAGCCAGCACCGGCGCCGTGAGCTGGAGAAGAACCTGCCGCAGCCACTGCTGGCTGCGTTGGTCAGGGAGCGTCGGGAGAAGACGCGGCTGCGCGTGGCACGCTGGCGGGCCAAACGCAAGCTGCAGGCGGGTCTAATGGCCCCAGGGACCTCGCAGTTCGGCGGGGCTGCACCCCTACCCCCACCCCCCATCCACATCCCTCATCCCACTGACTCGCTCCTTGGCCGGCGGCAGCCAGTCGCAGCCCCTCAGTACAGAAGCCTCCTGTTCAGCGGCGGTTCCCATGGTGATGGTGGCACGCGGTACCCCACCTTACCGTTTGGCTCCCACCCGTTGTTGCCAGGACTTGGGTGCTCTTCGACCGCTGCAGTCGCACAGCCTGGGTTGACGTCATCCGTGCAGCAAGGGATGATGGGAACAGATTCCGAGGTGTATCCAAACAGCTTGTCCTGATAGCCTGTATGCTCACATGGAAGCATGTCAAGGGGGCCCACAGCCAACCGGCAATGGGAATTGCAGTGTGCTGTTCTGCAGGATGTAGTAGAGGAAATGTCCTTGTGCAAGATACATGACTTATTAGTATGTTTATTTAATTAGTGTGACCTATAAAACTGGGGAAATGAGTGTTGGCTGAGATGTGGGACTTCAGGCCTCTGAAGTCACGACAGAGGAATGAATTTTGTCATCAGCATGCTAGATTTAAACACGTACTTGTTTTAATTCCCATAACTCCGATTCAAAGTCAGATTAATAAGGGTTTTGCTGCCATTGGAAACCCCATCGGGTATTCAGTATTACCGCATTTCTTTTAGGGAGTATTCAATGCAGTTATAGTACTACAATAGTTCAGTTTTTTCCTTTCAAATCATTTTTTTCGGTCCGCTTTTTCTGTTTCCTGTAGTGTAACGGACTCTTATCAAAACACGCCCTCCGCCCACCAGGTTGCGCGCGGCCTGTAGTTCCCGCTTCTTACTCCCATGTGCCCTGCTTTCGCACAGAGCGCCGAAACCCAGAGCTGTATCAGCACTCTGGGTGCGGAATCCCCACTCGCCTGCATCCCACACGTTTAAGCAGCTGTCGAGGAGAATAGTGATCCCTTAACTGTATCTTGGTGCAACACCGTGGCAGGGTCGTGGTGATCGCAGTGGAAAAGTGGCCTGATCCAGAAAAGCGTTCCGGCCCACCACAGGGAGCTCATGTACACATCTAGGTGACTGAAATTTCTCTGTGTGGTTTTAAAAAGGATCGCCACAATTTAGTGGGGGGGGGTGGTTAGGGTGACCAGATAATCCATGTCATCCCGGACACCTTGAGCTAGGACAGGATTTGTAACCTACCATTTGAATTAAAAGGACCTGGATTTCACTTCAGCACTGAGTTCTTGCTGTGTGCTGATTGGTCAGTCTCCTATAATCATGCACGTATCACTAATGTTAATGTGAAACAGCTGGATGAGTCTTTCAGTCCAGGAAACAAACCAGTCAAAGCACCAGAAGAGCGGAACTATTTAGCCAAACACAGGAGCCTTTCAGTTTTAAGGTAGTTTGTAAAACTTGAAGTAGCTCAAGGTGTTTGGGATGACATGGATTATCTGGTCACCCTAGGGATGGTGGCCAGTTAATCACAGACTCTGGCTTTTGGAAACCTAGTGAATGTTATTTAAAAGTTCCTCTAAGAATTTTGGTCTCCACTCTCAGAATACTAGGCATTGAGTTTAAAAACCAGAACGGGTAATACTGTGTGTATTTGCAATTACAGAAGAGTTATTTTTTTAAATCAGTGGTGTTGGAGCTTAACCAATCAAAAATCTTGGTGGGTTTCAGCGTTTACCAGTGTCAGCGATGGTGTGCAGGGCCTGTGAGTTTTAGCTTGTAGGTTTACTGTATGAAACGAAGTTACTTTCAGTCACAGGAGGAAGTTCTGTTTTCTTGGGGGGGGGGGATTGAAGGTCACTGTTCAGTCAGACAATTCGTATGGCTATGTGCAGCATCATGTGATGAACATAGTGCAGATCAGCGCTCTGGGTGGAATTGAATTCACCCTGAATTTGGTTAATTAACAACAAGCTAACTTTGCTTTAAATGGGTTTTTGCTAATATGCAAAAAAATGAAACTTTGTGATGTAGACGATGCCTCATCCTGTCACAGAAGTTGTGTGACAAATAAAGGAGCTGACCAGATGGTTGCAGAGACTTAAAGTGCACAAGTGTGACCCCCCCGAGCGAGCAAGCAACTGTGGTGACCACTGAATGGCACTGGACATGTAAAACAAACTTAGCTTTTGGGGACTTCTGGCAGTTACAATCGGGCACTTCCAAATATGGCCTCCAGGGGGTTTTAAACACAAAGGGCTTACAACACTGAGCAGTCAGACCTTCACTCATTTCCTTGTTTAAAGCCTACATATCCCAGCAGCCCTTGCGCATGTGGTCCTTCCCAGCACAGACCACAATCATACACAGATCACTGAGCAAGCTATACTCAATAAAACACTTTCAATATCTGAATTCCCCCCAGTGTTTTATAGCTGGGTGTGGTATAAATGCACTCTTCAGACATCATACTTCGGCTTACCGACGGCAAGCACAGGCAGCCACTAAGCATAACATTTCACTGAAAATGAATTCAATTGCAGGATGTGGTTTTATATAAATGTATGGCAGTAAGGAGACAAAGGACCCGCAGGATATTACAGCACAGAGGGGACCCACACTTCCTCACTATGGGCAGTATATAAATAATTTGCGTAACTGTGCATCTTCTGGAGGAAGCTCAAGCGGTTGGAAGAGGTTCCCTGGCTAAACCTGCCACAGACCCAGGGTGGGATTCAAGCCCTCCATCCTGGAGGTGTGAAGCGTTACCCACTGAGAGAAGCAAGAAGCGAGGTGGGAGGCATTTCAGCTATTTAGCTGAAACCCTGAAATTCAGCAGACTTGCATTATAAAGTTGATCTTTTAGATAGAATCTCCCTCAATGCACGGTGCCTCAACACTAGAAAGTCATTAGAAAACAAAACATTGCATACCTAGGTATACCCGTCCAGTCTGAGTTAACTATACAACTGGATTAAATAGAAAGAAAATAGCAAAGTAGGCGTTTAAAGCCCTAACCATACTGCCTACTCTTACCTGCAGCCGTAGGAGGTGATAACCATGAAATCTGCTGCCATTACGTCAACAGAGAAATGCTTTTATCACACATGAAAACAGAAGACGCAGTTACCAAGGTGAAATGGTCACATGTAAAGTAGCTCAAAGTGCATACCCATTAATGTGTAGGCCTATAAATATTCACAACCACTAGTCCTTTATTACCGGAGCGGCCCCCGCGATAGCGCTAGCAGTGTACCGGCTGCACGTACAGGCTCCCGTGTGCTCTCCGCTACAACGTTTCCCAGCTCTCTGCATAGCGTATACTGGCTTTCAAAGCAGTTAATCGGTCAGTTTTAAAAAGTTCTTTAAACCAATCCAAATGAAAAATATTAGGCGTCTTTAACTCTAACAGTGAATTACTAGATTTCTAAATGTTTTTGGTTTTGCTCGTTTGAAGTATGTGTAATTAATGGTGTATTGCTCTTGAACACATCTGGTTTAGTCTCGGTTAACGCTGATATTTGCAGCATACAATCACGCAGCTCAACCCGAATCGAAACTCGACAATCAAGAGCTTAGCTGGTTGACTAACCAGAACACAGGATATGCCGCGCCGGCTTAGGCTGGGAAACCTTGTCCTACGGGTTACAGCTGAACACCAACCTCCGCACGCCACCGGCTCTCATCTGGTCAGCAGGGGGCGCCAGCCACCATGCGTCCCTCCGCGTTAAGACTATCAGCAGCGGCGTTCGCTGCAGGACCTTCAAATTCTTCTGACACTTTAGCTTCAGGGTGAATAGGCTGCACCTGTGGGCTTTCGGTTTCTTTCATACATTATTGAAGAAAATTAAAGAAGAAAAAATCCCCTGCAGAAAAGGACATTTAATAAGCCCCATTAACGATGGCTAGGCTGTTTGGGGTGTAATTTAAAAACTGTAATACTGACTGGCCAGGACGAGGGGAAAAGTGCCTGTTGACACAAGACCTTGGCAGGGCGAATCAGGTTTATCTGGGGAATTTTAGGGTCAGACCGGAACCGTCCAGGGGGCGCTTACATGACGAACTTACATGTGTTCCTCGATAAAAATGAATACAGCGATCCTAGTACTGGACAAAAAACTATTAATTACTTGCGTGATGCCAAGAGGTATCAGTATTGGCGAGGCCGAAATGAAGCCGACCACCGTTTTAAACACAGAGAATAACGAGGTAATCAGCACGGATAACCATGGCGGCGTGACCCCCCCTTAGTCGCTTGAAGGTTACAGCCCCTCCCCTCCATGGAAGCACGTTGCTTTTCTGGCGTTTACTTACAGAGAGCACGTGATTCACGTTTTTGCCCTCATAGTTTATTCCACGACAAATATAGTCTTTTGCTCCTACACGTTTAGCATTAATGCAGGAATTAGAAGGAGATCTTTAAGGTTTAATCCCAAGTGAGGGATTAAATGAAGCAATTTCTATCACTGTCGTTAACACTTCTTAAACTTGCTCGGGATAGACTGCAGGATCCCCGCGACCTCGGACACGGAAGGCAAAATAAGACAAATGGAAGCCAAATTAGATAAAATGAGCAATATGGGCAGGAGGTATTAAACGCAGAATGCATTTCCATGTTGTGACCTGGTCCGGTAGAATTACAGTTTCCCGCATCATTCAACAAATCCCCGTAATGCAGACTGATTCGACGACAGTCACGGTTTAAATGCGTTTATATATCAAGACACGATAAAATCAAACAATACATATCAACAC